>CP106725.1:117150437-117542392 GCA_025506655.1 Gossypium rotundifolium | reverse complement strand
CAAACTTCCAACAATAGCCCCGCCTACGTGAAAAGAAGTCAAACCTTGAGGAGATGTCGACAAAATTCATAGCGGTGTTAGAAACTCGTTTCCAAAACACCGAAACAACACTTAAAAATCAACAAGCATCGATTAAAGGAATCGAGAACCAGTTAGGGAAACTCGCTAAGCTAATCTCTGAACGACCACAAGGTAGCTTGCCAAGTAACACTGAGACTGACCCAAAAGAGCAACTTCAAGCCATAACCGCTCAGAATAGTGAAGGGTTAATAAATTCTAAACCTGAGCCAAGGCAAGAACCTGTGGTAACTGAAGGTGAGGTTCAGGTAAGCCAAGAAAAGCCAAAACTGGTAATTAAATAATACCAACCTCGTATACCATATCCCGATACGATGAAGAAAGACAATTCAGATGAATAGCTCGGTAAGTTTCTTAAACTTCTAGAGAAATTAATATCAACTTATCATTTCTTGAAGCTCTTTCGCAGATGCCAGACTCAAGGAAATTTTTAAAAGAGCTTTTAACAAACAAGCGGAAGTTAGATGAGGAATCGCATGTGGAACTAAATGCAATGTGCTTAGCGATGTTACAAAACAAACTACCACGAAAATTAAAAGATCCAGGGAGTTTTACAATTCCATGTTTAATTGGCAGTTTAACTATTAAGAATGCGCTAGCTGATTTAGGGGCAAGCATAAATGTTATGCCTTATTAAATGTTTAAACAACTAGGTCTAGGGAAACTCAAACAAACTAGGATGAGTATTTAATTAGCTGATAAGACTATTCGAATTCCTAGGGGTATAATTGAAGATGTACTCGCTAAAATTGACAAATTCATATTCCCCGTAGACTTTGTTGTTTAGATATGTGTGAAGATAATACGGTTCCTTTAATTTTAAGAAGGCCCTTTTTAGCAACTACCAGATCTAAAATTGATGTTAGTAGAGGTGAACTCACACTTCGTGTAGGTGACGAACCAATTAGTCTTCAAGCTCTCGACTCAGCTAGGACATTGAGTGGCAACGGTGAGAACGTAAATTCTATTGATAATCATTCGGTTCAACCTTCTTTACAGGAAGCACCACGAAGCTACATATCTGAGCCAGATCATAAACCTCATGCAAATAAAGAAGAAAGTCACGAGGAATGAAGGCTTCAGATCGACGAACTAGACAAGTGGAAAGTGCATTTCAAGGATAAATCAAAGCCACACAAAGTGAAACCGAAGGAACCCCCAAACGAGCTTACAAGAACATCAAATCACTTTAAAATAGGAGATCAGGTACTGTTAGATAAAACAGACCCTCGAATCACCATATCAAACCTGAATACAAATGAAGAAATCCCTTTTAAAGTAATCAATGTTTTCCCTTACGGAATAGTCGAGGTAAGTAATTCTACATTCGATACTTTTAAAGAAAACGCTACTCAACTCAAACTATATAATGATAGCATGAGAAAGGATTTTTCACTCCTTAAACCACCATGAATGTGCGAATGAGAGGTAAGTCTAGCTTAAGACTTTAAACGAGCGCTTCTCGGGAGGCAACCCGGGCACTAACCCCATTTATTTTTTATTCTCTTTCTTTTAGCACCTAACTACAAACTAACCAAGTTAATGAAGCGCATATTTTCGCACCACACAGTCTTGCACACGACCGTGGCTGTGGCCGTGTGGATACTATGGATTTCTATACTGGCATGACAGAGATAGTACGAAACAGGACAAAAAATATCTTCAAGCCATGGGCTCCAACTAAACACCACGGTCATGCGATACAGCCGTGGCTGACACTGTTTTATCAACATGGGCGTGGTGACCTGAATAAAAGGCGTAGAAGAAATGAATGAACCACCGCACGACTGTACGAGACAACCGTGTGACACAACACGCCCATGAAACACGGGCATGAGGATGTACCAGAGCTAAAATTTTTATTTAAAACACCCCTCCCCCTTTCTCACTTACTCCCCATTCCTCTTTTCCATACCCTTTTAAGTTTTTCCCATTTCATTTTCCTCCTTTTCCATCTTCACCATCACCTCAATGTCGAAGAAACAAAAGGATCCTAGCCTAGTCCCCCTGTGCGAGACCAATCTACATAAGTTCATGCCGGCCGCTTCATTAACTCGACAGGAAAATGACCTTTGAGTCCATTTATTTTCTCTTTTTCTTTTCTCTTCTCTTTTATTTTCCTTCTCTTTATCTCTCTTGTGCTAAATCTATATTACTATATTTTGATTTTGTATATTTAGGCTTTTTAGGCTGCTTGCGAATCACACCACCACGACCCTAGTAACCACCGCCATCGACGCCTCCTCCTCCAGCTCAATGATTCCATTCAAAAATTCAGGAAGTTTCACTTCTCTCCCTCTCTTTTGATTTTCTTAATATATGATTACTATCTATCTTTGTACGTTGAGGGCAATGTACATCTTAAGTGTGGGGGTGAAAATTTATTTAGAAAAGTTCCTAACTTTTTGCATTATTCTCAAATCCCTAAATGATATCTTGTCTTAAGTAATTTTCTCATATCACTAATTAGAATGAAATTCATGTTGATTTATGATTTTTATTGATATGTTTTGGATTAAGTCATTGACAATTATACAATGATGATTTAAACTTTAATATACTAGAGAATCAAGCATGATGAGTCTATTTTCAAAAATTAAAATTTTGTTAGGTTGTCTACCTGAATCTAATTATTACCTTGAAGTTTAAAATTTACAAGGTTGTCATAAAAAACCCATAATTTTTGTGAGATTTTAAACCTTTTAGAGCATACATTCTTTTCGTGCTCACTTTATTTATTATGAGTGTGTCAACATTGATTTGTTATTCTAAAACTTGCTTTGATTATACATGTCGAGACCACACCTTTGATTTGATATACTGATATGATATACTGGTATGATAAAGGCACTTAGGATTTAACCCACTTACTCCACTAAAAGCCTACCCTCACAATTAATCCCTAGTGAACCCCTCTGATCCTAACAAATCTTTTATTGACTCACCTAATAATATTAATCTAAAACCCATCTTGTATTTGTTATCACCATTCCCCTTGACTACCCTTCTATCGAGACTTGATTTGATCAGTTGCCTAATTATTTTATTTCAGTAGTTGAATTCTTCTTATATTGTGTATTTATTGATTTGTTCTTAAAAAAATTGAAATATATTCATTATTAGTTCTATGTTCTAATGAGCTTAATCAGTTAAATTCACATATTTAGAATAAGTTCGTGTTATTAGTATTACAAGCTTTCAGTTGATGTAATTATTCATTATTTGTTGTTTCTAGTTAGGTAATTTGTCAATTCAATCTCGATTCGACCCTTTAATTTATCCTTTATCCACACCTTTAACCTAAGCCCCGTTACAACCCTTTTTAAAGACCTTTTGACTTGTGTATCATCTCATTTTATAGTGGTGGAGATTTGATATTCACGCAAGCCTATGGGATTAACGTTTCATGTTTGACTGATGAGTGTTTTATTTTGAACCTTAAACACCTTGAGTGATTTGAGTGAATCTTTAGTGAGGATGTCAATCCTTGTCAATTTTGAATTTAAAGTAATTATTTAGATAAGGGGAAACACTTATATTTTTCGTGCTAAAAACTATGACTTTGATTGTTTGAATCTTTAGGACTCTTTGAGTTAAATTATCCATGTATAAATTATCTATGAATTATGATGAAACATTATCGATGAATATTATGAATTGAGAAAGTTCGTTTTAATTGTGAGTGAAAATTTTGCTTGAGGACAAGCAAAAGCTTAAGTGTGGGGGTATTTGATAAACCATAATATACACATATTTTAATCCCACATTTAGCATACTTTTGGATGATTTAACCCTTTAATTATGGAAATAGGTGCTCCTAATCCTTTATTTTCATGTTTTATACTCAGGAGAGCACCAGAGGATGAAAAGAATGAGAAACGGGCCAAAAACAGAGAAAATGGGCCAAAGTACGAAATCCACACGGCCTGGGCCCCGAGTCACATGGCCATGCCTCTTTAGAAGGACCGACCACGGCCTATAACTCGAATTACACGGGCATGGCACACGGGCGTGTCACTGCCATATCAAAGAAGATTTTCATTCGGATTAGGGTACCTAGAGGCAAAGAAAGACATTCCAAAAGCCTATATAAACACCCTAGAGGCCAACCTTTAGGGGGTGTTCAGCTAGGCCAAAAAGCCAAGCTAGAGGGGCCGAATTGTGAGATTCACTCGAAGAAAGCCTGTTGATTCATCTCAAGAAGCCGAAATCATACTCAAGACTGAAGATCTCTCCTTCAATTCTTTCAAGGGGTTTTAGGGTTTTCTTTATGTTTTGTTTTATATTTTCTTCTGAGATGTATTATTTTATGATTATAAACTAAACCCCTCAAATACCTGAGGGGGATGAAACCTAAGACGGATCTTGTTATTGTTTTATGAGCTTTATGATAAATACTTGATTTGTTCTTAACTATGTGTTCTTAATTCTTGTTTTGATATTTCAGGATATTGATTCAAGCATTTATGCTCTTAGGTAGAGGATGAATAGACCCTGTTAAGAGTAGATCTAGCATAGTTAAGCGGAGTTGATCGCAATCCTAGAGATAGAATGACAAAAACCTGCCGAATTAGGGTCAAACCTAATATGGGAGTCCATAGATCGAGTTAATGCAATTCTAGGGGTTTTAATTAGAAAGATATTTCAATTAATCAACCTAGGGTTAGACGTTAGTGGCCTCGAGAAAGGTATTAATATAAATTAGGGAATCCTACGGATCAAGTCAAGTGAATAAATCGTCTGGTTTAGAGTTAGATAACAAGTGAAGTCTAGGTGGATTCTTCCTCAGGTATTATCTCAATCAATTGGTTTTTCCCTCAAGTATTTTCCCCAATTTCTTCTCTGTGTCTTAGCATCTTTAGCTTAGTAGTTAGTTAATTTTAGATTAGATAACAATTCCTTTAATTCTTAGGTTAAATAATAAAAATAAATTTAGTATTAGTACTTTTGGTTCCTTTGGGTTCGACAATCCTGTCTTGCCACTAAACTATACTACTGTTCGATAGGTGCGCTTGCCTCAAGTCGTTGACATAGTTAGTTTTTAGGCTAGATCATTCATTATATAAATTTTTAAGACTCTGGCACACGATTAATTGAAGTTATTTCAAAAAAAAAGAGAGAAAGAGAGAAAGTTAATCTGGAAACTAAACATCGTTACGGTACTCGCACTAAGACAAAAGATATGGATCAAAGACTTGAACAGTTCCAAAGAGACATGCAAGACCAGCTCCAAGAGTAGTTGACAAAGATCCAACAAGATATGAGGGAACAAATGATGGGAGCCCAAAGGAATATGGTGGCTCAAATGACTCAACTATTGAATGGGGCAATGGACAAGGGAAAAGGCCCCATGACTAATGCTGGAGAAGATAATAAGGATTATGCTTGGGTTTTATCCCACCGCATGCACAAACACAACCTTAAGCATATCTTCGAAGGCCATCTATTACAATTAGGCCTCAACAAGGTCAAGCTGATGCTAAGGTGCCCATGAGTTTCCAAGTTGGCTCAGGATCTAACCCAAGAGAGAACCTTGCTAATCTTGTTATCCCTGATTTAAATCTAGCGGTGAGGGAAGGGACGAGAATTGAATTACTAAGGCAGTTAGAGGACCGTTGTAGATGGTTAGAAGAAAAGTTCAAGGCCTTGGAAAACGCTGATAATCACCATGGAATTGATGCTAAAGACTTGAGCTTGGTTCCAGATTTGGTGCTTCCTCACAAGTTCAAAATGCCAGAATTTGAGAAGTACAATGGGACTAGCTATCCTGAAGCCCATAATACCATGTTCTGTAGACAAATGACTAGCTATGTTAATAACGATCAACTATTGATCCATTGTTTCCAAGATAGCTTGGTGGGGGCAGCGTCTAGGTGGTACAGCCAATTGAGCCGTGCTAGGATTAATTCTTGGAGAGACCTAGCACAAGCATTTATGAAACAATAAAATCATGTGACAGACATGATGCCTGACAGAATCACCTTGCAAAACATGGAGAAGAAATAAAATGAAAGCATCAGGTAGTATGCACAAAGATGAAGGAAGTTGCCATGCAAGTTCAGCCACCACTCCTAAAAAACGAAACTACAACACTTTTTATCAATACTTTAAAGGCCCCATTCATTACTCACATTATAGAAAGTACCACAAAGTGCTTTGCGGATATAGTAATGGTGGGAGAAATGATTGAAAATGCCATAAGGGGTGGCAAGATAGAAACAGGGGAAAACATCAAAAGATCAGCTCCAAGAAAAAAAGGAGAACGAGGTGAATAATATGAGTACATATAAAAAGGGTACTCGAAGTTAATTACTGTTAGTCAACCAAAAGTAACCACTAGCTATCAAGGCTCTTCAAGGTAGGAATCCAATTCGAGGCCAAATACAGAAAAGTTCCAATTCACACCCATCTCGATGACATATAAGGAGCTGTATCAGAATCTTTTTGATGTGCATGTGGTGTCTCCGTCCTACTCAGAACCCATGCAACCTCCATTCTAAAATGGTATAATGAGAATGCCCAATGCGAGTACCACACGGGAATAAGAGGTCACTCAATTGAAAAATGTACTACGTTTAAAAAGTTGGTCAGAAGGTTCATTAAAATGGGAATTGTAAAGTTCGACGTTTCATCATAACCTGATCACTTTGACGAGGCAGTAAACGTGATAATTAAAGGAGGAGACAAGAAAGTTACGACTCCTTGAAGAAGTCAAAAGTGAAGAAGGAATCGGTGAACAAAGTTTCCAAGCCCTTGCATACTTGGGAGTGTTTTGAATAATGGGACTGTGGAAGATATCCCTGTATTTTTAGAGCTAATCTAGAGTAATAATCAAAACACGCTTGTTGCCTTAAGCCTAGAGCCAATAAGAACTGTTTTGTGAAATAGGCTTGTGTCTGGAATTTTTATTTCAAAAAAATGCATCTTTTTGATCAAATATTCTTTTATTTTTTTCCATTTCATACTGTACAAACAATTTTTCTTAGTTTTTTTTTCTTTTGTTTGTTCTTTGGACTTTCTTTTAAGTATTCTTTCATTCTTTATTCATGACCATAAAAATAATTATTCTTTGAATCATTTATTCTTTGGAAACTTCTTTCGAACCTACAATAGGTCTCCAGATATCAACGATGTGAGCAACACTGCTACTGACTCAGAGTCTCCTTTCGAGTAAGATATGTGTCTAGAGGGATTTCAGGACTTTGAAGATGACAAAGATTGTAACTGATCTTCTAATTTGTTAAGGATGGTAGAACATGATGAAAAACAGATCATACCTTACATAAGGTCACTGGACATTGCAAGACAAGAAAAGGGGTGAAAATCGAAGCCCAGCTCACCATAAAAATAAGGCAAGACATCATTGAGTTATTTTCAAGAATTCAAATATGTTTTCGTACGATCATATCAAGACACGCCTGGGAAAATCTTAAAAGAGGTCCATAAGGTGTTTAAAGAATATGATAATGGTTCTACAATAGCAAGGCTAATCATAAGGTTTGGGTACTATTGGTCTACCATAAAAGGGAGATTGCTTCAGTTATGTCGTAAATGCCAAATCGAGGAAGACAAGACTTATGTGCCTCATCTATTTCTTCATAGATTTTCTATATATGGGGAATAGATATTATGGGACCGATCTCATCAAAAGCTTCTAGTCGACATCGATTCATCGTCGTGGTCGTTGTTTACTTCACTAAGAGGGTGGAAGTAGCTTTATATGCTAATGTTACAAAGTCGATAGTTATCAAATTCTCAAAAAAAAAAGATCAGGTGCCGACAAAGAGTGCTAAAAAGGACAATGTCAAAAGTTTGGAAGTTTGTTCAAATATCAAACGCCATATCACAGTGCAGTAAAGGCAGCAAAAAAGGGAAAAATAAAAACAAAAATAACAAAACAAGGATCATGGTAAAGATGACTGAGACTTGTAAAGATTGACATAAAGAAGTTACCATTTACCTTCTGTTTTATCGAACGTCAGCTAGAACCTTCGCTGGGGCAACACATTTCTCATTGGAATAGAAACAGTTTTACCAATTGAACCTAATCGAAGGAAAAAAGGTTAAAAGCTATCTATCACGGCAAGACGATGCTAGCTACGATAAAAAGGTTCATCCTAGAGAATTCCACAAGAGGAACCTGGTATTGAAAAAAATCCTTCCTGTACAAAAGGATTTCAGAGAAAAATGGATGCCAAACTGGGAAGGACATTATGTGGTAAAGAAGGCCTGTTTTGGAGGAGCATTGATATTGACCGAGATGGATGGAAAGGACCTTCCCAATCTAGTAAATTCAGATTCAGTCAATGAGATTTACCTAAAAAAGGAGAGGCCAAGGTGAAAACCTACAAAGGGCACCTTTCAAAAAAAAAAAAAAAGAAGAAGAAGTTTTCAAAAAAGAGAAGGAAGAAAAGAGGAAAGGTCAAGGCAAAAACCCGCAAAGGGCACTTTGAGACCAAATGGGTTTTGAGTCAAAAACCTGAAAAGGGCAGCTCAAATTTTGATAGAAAGTAGGGCATGTGGTAATCTTGCTATGCCTGAATTAACAATGAGGAAGTATGCTACATTTTGGGGCATTGACAAAGTACTCTAGATTCCCTAAACACATATTGAGCTCAAAATGGTCCTCAAGAAGTTCGTACGGAGAAGCTCAGGCTCCATATCTGGGGCATCTAGTTTCCTATTATACCGATTTTTGAATTTGCTATCTTTGATTACCTTATTCTTTTCAAGATACGCCCTAATCAATTTCCTTTTATTGCCTTGGCTATCTTTGATTAATTATTTCGAGCTATGCTCCTGATTAATTTCCTTATTGTCCATTGTTGCGATCTTTTTCAAGCATTTTATGTTGAAATAATGATTAATGGATTAATAATACTTTTATAAAAGGAGTTTCGCATATTACTCTGAAAGTTTCTAAATAATACGAGAATCTGAAACAGGACTATTGTTTAGAACTCACCAAGCCTAAGGGTTGGAAATATTGAAAGATGGTTATCTCTTTTGATTTTTATTGGATAAGACATTTCGTCGGTGATACCATCTCGAAAAATAACGAGAAAAGTCAACCCAAGTGTAAAAGGGGATCATTCTCGGGAAAGGAAAAATGATACTGTGCATTCATGTAAATTTCAGGCACATACATCCGGTCATTACACCGAGGGAATGGTGTAATAGATCAAATTGATTGAAGATGATACAAATTCTATACATCTGAGTGGTAACAAGATGGATGAAAAAAACCAAATGTTATTCCCTTGAAGTTGCAGTGGGAGGTATAAACTTTATGTCCCAAGGTTTAAGTGGAGTGGACTCAGAATTACCATGGGGCAAATTATTTGAGCAGAATATGATTGATACTTTGAGAGGAACAAGGATGAAGAACAAATGAGTGATGACACCTTAAATAGGAATCATGCTCATAACATTTCTGCATTCATTTATCATAGCGCATCTAATTAGGAGCATTTGATTCATTTCGATCAGGGCATCTTAATCATTCGACATAAGCATATACCCATTCTACAGATTATGTCCTCTATAGGACAATGTAGTAGGGTAGATTGAAGCTTTCCGCCTACCTCACTGAGTTTGTAGCAGAGTAGACTGAAGACAGTAGATCTTATCTTCCTAAAGTTGCAGGAAGCAGATCGAAGATATTAGCCTGCCTCCCTAAAGTTGCAACGGAGTAAACTAAAGACAGCAGATCTTATCTTCCTAAAGTTGCAGAAAGCAGATCGAAGATATTAGCCTACCTCTCTGAAGTTACAACGGAGTAGACTGAAGACAGTAGATCTTATCATCCTGAAGTTGCAGGAAGCAGATCGAAGATATTAGCCTGCCTCCCTAAAGTTACAGCGGAGCAAACTAAAGGCAGCAGATATTATCTTCCTGAAGTTGCAGGAAACTGATCAAAGATATTAGCCTGCGTCCCTGAAGTTGCAGCAGAGTAGACTAAAGACAGCAGATCTTATCTTCCTGAAGTTGCAGGAAGTAGATCGAAGATATTAGCCTGCCTCCCTGAAGTTGCAATGGAGCAGACTGAAGATAGCAGATCTTATCTTCCTGAAGTTGTAGGAAGCAGATCAAAGATATTAGCCCGCCTCCACGAAGTTACAGCGAGCGGTCGAAGACAAGAGATCTTATCTTCCCGAAGCAGCGAAGCGATCAAGATATTAGCCCGCCTCCCCGGGTTACAATGAGTAGATCAAGATAGCAGATCTTATCTTCCTAAAGTTGCAGGAAACAGATCGAAGATATTAGCCTGCCTCCTTGAAGTTGTAGCGGAGCCAACTGAAGACAGCAGATCTTATCTTCCTGAAGTTGCAAGAAGCAAATCGAAGATATTAGCTTGCCTCCTCGAGTTTGTAGCAGAGCAGACTTAAGACATCAGATCTTATCTTCCTAAAGTTGCAGGAAGTAGATCAAAGATATTAGCCTGCCTCCCTGAAGTTGCAGCGAAGCAGACTGAAGATAGAAGATCTTATCTTCCTAAAGTTGCGGGAAGCAGATCAAAGATATTAGCTTGCCTCCCCGAGTTTACAGCGGAGCAGACTGAAAATAACAGATCTTGTCTTCCTAAATATTGTAGTGAAGCAAGATCAAAGATACTAGTCTCACTTTCCTGAAGTTATAGTAGGATGGATTAAATCTACAGGAACAGGTCTTATCTCCCTGAAGTTGCAGTAGAATAAGATTAAAGCTACAGATTCAATCTCCCTGAAGTTGCAGTTGGGTTAGAGACTACTTGAAGAAGATGAGGATCAAGAAGTTAAGGCTCGACAAGACCGGGAAAAATTGGTCCTTTTATAGTCTTTACTCCATTCTCGTTACACGACAATGAGCAAAGAGAGGCAGTTGTAATAGGCCAATTTAGCCCGGGTCCATACATAAAATAATAAACCCAAAATAATAAAACAAAGTCCAAGTCCAGTCCAAAATATATCATTTGGCCTAACTAGAATGGCCCATTACTTGAAAAGATTGAAGGTCCATCTATAAGCTTGACGTATATGGAAACATAATCTTCAAGGACATACAAATCTTAGATATGATATGCAATCCTAGAAGATATGATGTTCAAACTTAGAGATTTAATTTGTAGATACCTTTTAATCTTAGCCGTTGATGTAATTGATCTGTACCATTGGATTTGGGGAGGTTCAACTATAAATAGAGGCCTCTCCCTTCATTGTAAAGGACTTGAGTTTGGATCAATAATAATTCTTAAGAGCATTCACTCAAATTTCTCCCTCTCTTGCGTTCTTATTTTCTGTGGCTTGTTCCTATTTTATTCTTCGTTCATCTTCGTTTCTTTTTAAGTTGCTTTCATTTGAGTTGAATTTTGGTGGAGGAATTTAGTTGAATCTTCATATTGTGAAAGTTAAGCTGACTTAAACGTTTTTTTTAAATATTTTTTATTTATCCATTTAATTGTTCAATTATTAATTATTCTTTTACTTTTATTCGCTTATTTATCCATCAACTTTCTCATTTACATATTGTTCATTCATTTAACCATTCTTATCATTCTTTTATTTTCTTCCATTAATTATATACTTTATTTGTTTTAATATTATATCACACATGTTGTTTATTTTAAAAACTCGTGTTATAAATCATCCATTTTAAATTGTTTGATTATTTTCTTTAAATTTTTTTCCATATATTATCAATTGCAAAATTTTTTATACTATCTATTTTATATAACATTTATTTTTAAGATGTTTTGTGTATAACTTCTTCTAAATTCCTTATTACACAATATTTATTTTAAACTCATTTATATATTATTACTTTATATATTACCTATTTTCATTTTTTATATATTATTTATTCCAAACTTATACATATATTACCTACTTTTTTATATATATAATTTATTTATTGATTTGTATATTGTTGATTTCAATTTTCTTTTTCCTTATTATTTATTTTCAAATTCATTATTTTTAAATTTGTTTATATTTTATTTTACCTTATATTTTTTTATTTTATACTCTTTGTTTTAAATTCATTGGCTTTGATTATTGATGCTAGTATTTAAATAATTGCCATTATGTATTTTATAAATTATTTATTTGTATTTTCATATTGTTGTTTTTTATCAAAGTTTTTACGCATCGTTTTTATATTGTGTCAATTTTCCCAATTTTAAAAAAGAAAACTTTTAAAAATAAGGCAATATTCGGTACTTTGGAGCTTTGAGAAAATCGTACCCTAACTTACTGGGTTTTGATTTTTTATCCAAATAACCGAATATACTTTTTAAACTTTAATGCATGAGACAAGCTTAGTTTCGAGCTTTAAAATGGCGTATCCTAACTTACTGGATGTGACATCTTATTACTTTGGGACAAGGAGGTTTTAACATCAAATTTGATTTATTCAGTTTTTAAAGAGGATCGTATTTTAAAATCTTTTTAAATTTTCGACATTAGGACGTTAATTAATCAATTAGGTACTAATTTTTTGGTGTTACGAGGGTGCTAATCCTTCCTCGTGCGTAACCGATTCCCGAGCTTATTTTCTCGAATTTTTTAGACCAAAATCATTATATTAATAAATCAAAATGTTTTATTAAAAAAATTAATCTCAAGATGACCCGATTAAACCTCGAAAAAAAATTGGTGGCGACTCCATTTTTATTTTAAAAGTTGACCCCATTTTTCAAAATAAAAATAGTTTCGGCAATGATTATATATATATATATATATATATAGGGGATTGGTTTATATAATATATATACAAGTACATGGCATTTGGAATGTGCTGAAATTTGATGTGACAGGCGGTTTTAAATAGATATCTATATAAATAATATATTTATATGTCTTGTTATATATAATATATATGTTTATGGGTCATAAAATATATAATATTTATGCGCTTGAAGGTCATGTTTTATGTAATAAATATGTGTAAAATGGTCTTGTTATATATATAATATATATACATGCGTGGATTGGTTTTGTAATGTTCGTGAATTAATATAAAAAATGTGAACTCTTTTAACATGCAAATTTTATTGATAATGTGTATATTTATGCATGCACAAATTAGTATGTGAATGATGAACTCTACGATAATGCAAGCTCTAATTAGTGTAAAATTATATTATTGTGAAATGCTAAGTGCGAGCTTAAGTATAGTGCGAGCCAATTATATTTTTGTATTGTGTAATATTGTGAACCATGTTAACTTGGCAAATTATATTATTATGGCGAACTGTGTTAATTTGATGATCTGTATTAATATGATGAACTATATTAATTTTCCAAACTATGTATTGTGAGATTTTGATTTGTATTATGTGTAAGCTAAGCTATTGCTTGTCTATGCTAAATAAAATATGCGAATAATGATTTATGTGAGCTATGTCATGAATGATATGTGAACTGTGTTATGTGTGCAATATATTTTGCATGAAAGTTATATTATTTGCAAACCATACTCTATTGTGAATTGCAAATTGTGTTATAATGTGCGAACTCTGCTTAATTGCTAGCCCTATTATATTGAATATTGTAAATGTGTTAAAGAGATATTTTGGTATTGTGACCTTATGTAACCATTGGATATAGTTGGCATGTCACAGGATTGTGAGTACTCACCCTCATTATTATGATGGGCATTGTGCCCAGAGATAGCATTGGAGAGATAAGGGAATGTTGAGCATAGCTTCATTCAATGGAGACAGCGCTGGGCTCTATGAGTCAGGAGTGTTGGAGAGTATGAGCATTCGTGTTACACTTATATCAGAAATAGCGTAGGGCTCTTTGAGTCCAAGAGTGAGGCATTATAAGGGGATCCATTTTTTCAATGTATGGTGATAGAGTTCACTTATAGGTGGTGATAAAGTCCCCTATATGTTTCATAATCACAAAAATGGTAACTTATCATTATTTGATATATATGAATTACGATGTGGTATGAATGAATTATTATATTGAATGAAATGTTATATTGTATGAACTGTTATATTGAATCGAATTGTTATTATGTATGAATTGTTTTTTCATATGAACTATTATTTTATGCGAATTGCCTATTCTATGTGAGCCATTTAATTTGTGTAAACTGTTATCTTGTGTGAGTTGTGATAAAAAGTGAATCATTTAAGTATGCCTATTTCACCTAATCTGATTGATGTGTTTATTTGTAGTATGTTTGAGCACTCACTAAGCTTTCATAAGCTCGCCCACTCTTTTATAATATTACAGTGACTTAACTTGTGAAGAGTTGTGGGAGTGAGTTATCCAAGTGATCCAAATCGAGGCTATACCTGGGTATGTTATTGTGTTCCCAAACCCAATGAGGAAGGCAATGTGGGACCAAATTATGGGATTTAGAATTAGACTTAGTTATAATTGTCGGGTTGTAATTGGACATTATGGACTCTTTAATTGGTTTAATTTGGAACTTTTACTATTGCTTTAGATAGATGATTGAATGGTAGATTATGACTGCTGGATGAATGTTTTGATTAATTGATCAACTAACTTGTACATGCAAGTGGAAGAGCTATTGGACATTGAGATAAGACTTAGATGTTAAAGATGTGTTTTAGAAAACAATTGAATGTTTAGTATGCATGAATGTAAAATTGGACTAATTACGTAAATTGTTAGTTGCCTACGAACTAAATACATGACAAATTTTATGATTTTGTGTAAAGTTTTAATTGATCTTCTGAAACAAAACTTATGTGTATAATCATATAATACTATTTTCATACCTTTTGAAATGGAGTTTTTTTGATATTGTACTATATTACGATTTAAATCTAATTATTTTTCTTTAAACAAAATGATTTTTTAAGTCCCTACAAATATAGGCCTTTTAAAAATACCATACTGCATGCATGCATGTTTAACTAAAGTTTTCGAGGTAACTTTCTGTTAAATTTTAAATTGTGAATTAGTCTTGTTGTTGATTGTTGATCAGTGTATCACAAAGGAAGAATGATATTAGGTTTTAATTAAATATTTCATGATTAATTGTGTGGTGTGATTGGTCGATTGGTGTGTTTTGTAGTAGTTTAAATGGAGAGTCACTTCAATGACTAATGTGACATTCGAAATTCGGGTCGGATCGTCCCAGTTGGATTTGGGGCACCACACTCATCAACTTCATCTACTCCTAAAGGGCAAGAAACTATTATGATGATGCTTCTTTGTCGGAAGGTAGTGGCAACCCATGACCATAGGGAAGGTTTAAATCGAACAGGCTCGAAGCTTTCAGGTGACCCACATTGCCTAGGTTTTCTAGCTGGTCTACAAACCATCCGGTAAACAAGTCTGTTCCAGCAAGTTGGCAGCCGGAACCTGATGCTCCAGCTTGTCTAGATGAAAGATCAAAGGGGGAATTTTCATTGGGGTGAGCCATTGTAACTTTGGTAATTTTTTCTCAAACTAAAGGAAATATGCTGGTCAAAAGTATCTCCATGCTCACCACATCAATTGTTTAGCGTTTTTCCATTATGTCTCATTAAAAGGGACAATCGAATATTTATACACATGGTTATTGTTCATAAAATTGACATTCTTGGTAGGTTTTATGCATGCTTGACACGTGTACTATTCTAGTCTGCTTGTTGGACTTCATAGCCCCCACATGCGAACTCCTTGCACATGTGAACTGGGACTACGAACTACCATTGTGAGCCCCTTTGGGAAACCCCCACTACAAGACTTGCACACATCCAACTAGTAGGGCCCAACTGGATCGCGAGTAGGCGATTCGGACTTTATCTAGATTTTGGGTTGGTGATTATAAATACTTAACAAACTTAAATATTTCGTATGTAATAATCAAATCAATTAAAAATTTTGTGAACATTGATTCATTATTTATGCACACATAAATATTTGTATAAAACTTATAATTCTAATATAAAGACAAAGTTACAATAATAATATAAATATGGAAACTACTATAAAGCATAATTTTATGAAAAATTTTAAAGTAATACGCGAACCATTATAAAAAGATATTATGGGAAAAAATTAATTTATTACCATACATCATAAATCTCGATTGGATACATAAAAAATTTCTATTCTTTATTATTTTAAATTATTACCTTTAATTTAGATTTTATACAAAAATGCAAAAATTTGCAGTAAATATTTAATAGTGGTAACCAATTGTAAAAATAATAATTATCGGTAGTCCGAAAAAACATTAGATATTGGTAGGTAACCAATGAAAATAAAATCATTTTATCATTTTTACCAATAATATTTAAGTTTTAAAATGTATAGTTGATATGTACATTAAAAATTCATACTAACAAATTTATTGGAAAGTCAATTTTATTTCCTTTTTTTTTTAAATGTAGTCCGTTTTGGTATTATAAATGTGTCTGGAAAACTGTAAAGTCCAAAGTAAACAAAACCAAGAAACAAACCCAACACACAAAATTTTCATTCAAAAAAAAAAAGAATAAATTACACCAGCAGTCACTCAACTTTGGGGTAGCTGACAAAACAGTCACCTAGGTTTCATTTCAGTCACTCAACTTTGGAAAAATAACAAAATAGTCACTAACGCTATTCAAAAGTGACAAATCAGTCACTCATTAACATTTTTCGTCACAGGCTTAACGGGATAGCTGACGTGGCCAGTTAACTAGCTAATGTGGCCAGTTAACTTGCCACGTTGGACGAGTAGTCAAAGGGTCAAAGAAGAAAAGAAAAGATGATTAGTCCTTCTCTATCTTTCTTCTTTTTCTTCTCATCTTTCCCTTCATCTTCTTATCCCTCAACCTCTTTATGTTTATGATTATTTTATTTTTTTCTTATTCTTCTCTCCTTTCGCTTCATCTTCTTCCTCCCTCAACCTCGTCTTTTATCATCTCCTGAATTTGGGTCTTTTTCTTTCAATCCAAATGGGTTGTTGCTCAACAAAAACCAAAAGGTCAAACCCACAACAGAACAATGTCTATAAATCAGGAGCCATAACAACAGTTGTTGAACAACCCCAAGCCACCCGCATCCTTGAAAAACCAAGTACTCAAGCACCATGGAAGCTAGTGGTTCCAATCAAACATGAAAAGACTATAGGATTCAAAGAAAAAGAAAGGACCAATAAATACAAATTTCAAAGCATTAAATGACATAACATGGTACTGATTCAGATTTCAATTCCTATGGGAACAAGTAAAGTAGGTCCATAATACAAAAATCCAAATGGATATTCAAAAGAAGAATGAACTCAACATTACACATTTGAAGTTCAATGGAAAACAATATAAATGGAGGTAAATAAGTAGGGGCTTGATTGTATTGCTGCATGAAACTTAGTTCATATCTATGGGGATCTCACTTTTTCTTGGTAGCCTCTCCAGCCTTTGTCTGGAATGTAGGCAAAGTCACAAATAATAGATAAAATAAATTCAAGAAAAAATAGTTAAAAAAACAAACACCTTAGTTACCTTCTTTACACCTCTGACTTTCTTACCCTTGTTTTTCCTTTTCTTCATCGGTTTCTAGACTTTTTAACCTTGGTATCAAGTCCATTCTATCATCAGAAGAAAAAAAACTTCAGAATCAATGCACAAACTGCGTATGTGTATTAGCACATGCACTCAACTTGTGCGGCGGAGGGAGTTGGCCATAGAGGTGTCGGTGTCGTGAAAGAGTAGTCATCTTTGAGTTCTCGGGTTTTGACCATTGGGAATTACTGATAAGAAGCTCCTTCCATTTTTTCTTACTCGTCTTCTCCTCTTCTTCTTTTCTTTTTCTTCTTTTCTTCTTCTTTTTCTCTTCTTCTTCTACTGCCTAGGGCTCTTAAATAGGTTTAAGGTTAAAAAGGATTGTTAAAATGATAACTAACCCACCGTTAAATGCCATGTCATTTTTTCATTACGTCTGTAACAGAAATTGGTTAAAATGACTGTTTTCTTTTTTTCAAATATGAGTGACTGAAATGAAACCTAGGTGACTGTTTTATCAGCTATCCCAAAGTTGAGTGACTATTGGTGTAATTTACCCAAAAAAAACTAAAAAACAAAACACACAAAACCAAAATCTAGAAACTACAGTCAGACCCTTCAATTAGCAAAGAAATCCAAAATAGAAAAAAACCTTCCCTGTTTAGATGATCAGAGTAATCCATAAGGTAGGGGATTGAGGTTTACTTGCTGGAGATCGGAATGTCCTTAATCCAAAAGAAGAATAGAAGAATCGAATATTTAAGGTGGTCGATTGAAATGATGATCAAAATCTACTAACTCAGTAGCCTTCATCGGTGCATCTTCAACCTAGTAACAGTTCTCTACCCTCCACATACCTTCCTCCGCCATTGTATATGCAACTGTGTTACCTTCACGTGCAATAAACTCGAATAGACATGCTAAAAATTCCTTGCAAGGGCATTCACATCCCAGGTAATCAGTCGAGTCTCTCAGTAGTCTTCCTCTTTCTATTGGACGTTTTTAATAACAATCTTTGAGTCGCTTTCCAAAATGACTTACATGAATCCCATCTACGATGTGAACTAGATTCCATAGAGCATTGCAATCGTTTCTTCCATTACAATTGACTTGATTAGGTTATGGGTTCTAAACCCTGATCCTATTATTTGGCCCTCTTCATTTCTAAATATGAAACTTGAGGCCGCTATCTATTTTGCAGCCGAAAACCTAGCGTCAACATTTACCTTTACCCAACTCGGTGGTGGGGGGATCCAGTGAATCATTTCCCTAGGTCTGGGGTGCTGTAACGTTAACGACAATTCTCAATATTCCTTCCCATAGCCTTTGATAAAGGTAACCACCTCTTCCACACTCTACACTATTTTCTCATGTAAATGCTTGTTTCAAGAAAACCAGATAGCCCAAATTTATAATGGCAATTTCTTCTTTCTTATTGCTGGCCAAGTTTTCGAAAAGCTAGTTTAACCACTCAATAAAATTTGCATCCGCAACTAAAACTAGCCATTGAGAGCTTAATTTCGACAACACTTGTTTAGCAAACATGCAGTCTCGGGATACATGAACATTTGGACTCATTGTAATTAAGGCAACGCAAACAAAAATTATCTGCCATAATTCTTTGAAAATGCAAATTCTAGAATGTGGGAATGAAATTTTGAACAAACTTCTATATGAAAATTTTGATTTTTGCTAGACATTGTAAGCTCCAAATTTGTTTATAATTCTTTTGCTCCATATCATCAACATTAGAAGGCTTAATAATGGCTTTGTAATCACTTTTGACGGAATAAATGCATGGTTTTTCACTAAACCGTACTACCTTCTCAAGTTGATTAGTTAGAGGTATAGGAATACTTACAATTTGCTTTGCCTCTTCCATAGAAAAAGTATTGAAGATTAAGTCATAATTCCAACTATTTAAATTTGATAGTTTTAGGTCATTAACTCGATCCAACTCCGCTTTTGTAGAAACTTTTCTATTATTTTTACCCAGTAACAAATAATCCTACCAAATTGAGACAAAATGTCTCGATCAAATCCTCCATCAAAGCCCTGATTTTAATAGAGCTTTGGAGTACCATATACTTCGCCAAATCAATGATGGATTTGATCCCATTGGTGCCTCCAAAAAATTTGATTGATGATAATACTTTGCGCATATCAGTCTTGCCGTTAGGGTACCAGGATTCTCCATCAATCTCTATCCTTGTTTGGTTAGCAGTGCGATGTTAAATTTTGATAAATCGCGAAACCCCATACCTCCTTTTTTCTCTGAAATACATATGGATTTCTAATAGCACTAATGCAACTAAGTTTGTTCAGCTTTTTTTGCCAACAAACTGAGCAATAACTGCTTCTAGTTCCTTACAAAAAGTGCTAGGGAAAAGAAAGCAAGACATTGCATACATAGGAATTGCTTGCAGAACTGCTTTGATGAGAACTTCTTGACCCCCTATGGACAACATCTTCGAACTCCAGTTTGCCACCCTTTAAATCATCTTTTCTTTTATTTCCTTAAAATTCGTCCTTTTTTTTTTTACCTACAATTGAAAGGAGTCCAAGATATCTTTCAAGATTGATGCTGGAATTTACCTCCAAAATTCTGCCTAAATTTACCCTATTTTCCTGACTCACGTTGGAGTTGAAGAATGTACTCACTTTATTGAAGTTTATTAACTATTCCAAGCTACTTGCATAAATCTCCAATCTATCTTTACAGAAATCTCCAATTTATCTTTAAGAGCCCTAGCCCTTTCCATCATGACATATCCAAATATTAGACTGTCATCTGCATAGAGCAAGTAGGTGATGAGCGGGGCATGTCTATTTTTGTGAATCCCTTTGAGATCTCCACTTGTAGAATTCATTCTTAAAATAGTTGGTAAATGTAACAACCTGAATATGGGGTTATTTGTATTTACATTATTTTACTTGTGTTGAATGGCTGAGATAATAATTATGGCTTGATAAGATTTAATTAAGGGTCTTGAGCTGGCTCGAAATAGTGGAAAATATTATTTATAAGCTTTAAAGGTGAAAAGCCTTAGTAGTTAGGGGTTATAAGAATAAATAAAGGTACATTTGACACAAAATAAGTCTTGGAAAAGTGGCAAAAGGGAGGCCACTTAAGTGTTGCAAGTGACGCCATCTAGGAACAAGGGAGAACCTTGGTTCGAGTCACAATTCTCCTCTTTTTGGCATTATGTTGGACGGCACATATGGGAGAGTCTTCCTCCCTTTAAACTCTTTTTTTTTATTATTAAAAGATAATATGAGCTTTTAAAAAGGGATTTTATTTATTCTAAGGATAATAGGAGATAAATGAGGATATTATATGAATTATTAAGGGATTATTATTTATTATTAGTAATTAATTCAAATTAGTTTGAATTAAATCAAATGGGTGGCTAAGAGGAAACTAAGGAGATTGCCGAAAGTTGAACTCCTTGTTGGATGGAGTGGACGGCATGGAGTCTTGGTGAAGGGAGTATGCCAAATTCTTCTTAGCCATTTTACTTGGCAATTTCGGCTAGCATTTTCCCATTTACCACTTCTTTTTGTTTTCTTCTTCAAGACCGATCACCCCTCCCTCTCATTCTCCTTTTATTTTCTTTCTTCATAAAAGTCTTTTGGCCGAAACTCCCCACTCCTCCCTTCTCTTAATTCTTCCTTCTCTACTTGTGCCCACATTAGCCAAATCATCTACTTCCTTTACCTTTCTTCTTCTTTTTCTTACTAAAAATCCAGCCTTATTTAATCAATCCTAGCCGAATAACCCCTCTCCATATTTCAAGTTTTGGCCGAATCTCAAACATAGTGTTCCTCTCTATTTCTTCAATCGGTTCTAAGGTGAGTAGACCGAGTGTTTTCTTTATTAGCCTCTTGTACTTGTCGACTTCTAGAGGGGGGTAAGGACTGATTTCGGCACTTGATAAAAAGGTATTAACTCTCTATGTTGGAACCGATTATGTGTAGGTGTTTCGAGATCTTGAAGAAATCGGTTCAATTCTCCATCCACTAAGTTTGGTAAGTTATCGGTAAGTCAAATCTTTCTAAACCATTTTAATGGGTAATTGGAAAAAAACCGAAAACTAATCTTGTTTGGTACTTAAGGTTGGCCGATTGATAGGGAACCCATATAAGGATTCGGGTTGTTAGAAACCAAGTCAGAGCAAGGTAAGATCTCGGATCTCAAATGATAACTCTATGGTATTAAGTTGGGTTGGCCGAATAGACCATAGTACTGACTCATGTTTTGGCCGAATCTAGGGACAATAGATCTAGGGTGGCCGATTTCTCCATTCGGGATTTAGACTCCTCGTGGGTGACAGGTGTGTACATACACACATATAACTTGTTAAATATGCTGATTGTTGTGAATGCTATCTTAATTTTATGTAGCATTGGATAATATACCATATCGGTATAGATGGCGATTCAGGTAAGTACCTGTTAATATGAATTTGTTATTTGATGCTTTTGGGAAGCATGATGCATTGATACATGAGATTTAAGTATGTAATGACATGAAACATATACATATGTGATTGATGTGGGATTGATGAGTGGAGGGGGCAGTGTTGTTCGTGCCGACGGGCACCAGTGTTTTGGTAACACACCGTGACTACGGTCACCAGAGGTTTGGTACCTCCAGAGGTTTGGCACCTCATAGCGACTTATCCCTGTGGTTAACACCACCGTGGGTTGGCCCCACTTGAGATATGGGATCGCCCCGCGGTGATTTGGTATCACACGATGGGTTGGCCCCATCAATTGATCCGTGTCTCACGGACACCGTGTTTTGGTAACACATTGTGACTATATGTCACCGGTGGTTTGGCACCACCGGTGGTTTGGTACCACAACGGGTAGACGATTATGGCGTTTGGATGGCTAGGATGGGTATTTAATATTCTGCATATTAATGGTTATGTGTTGTGTATGAAAATGTTTTAAAACGGGGAAGGGTTACATACTGAGTCTTGGTGACTCACCTTCTCCATTATTTTTCTCAGGTGATGCATAGATCGCGGATAAGGAGCCGGAGGGACTCGAGGTGGCCATGCAGTGGACTTGAAATAAATGAACTTTAATTTTAGTTATATTATTTTATTATTGGTTTGTTTTTATTTGGATTGTAATAAGGCCTCCATAAACTTTATTTTTGTTACTATGCATATGTTGGATACTTGCTTTTAAACTACACTATAAAAAAAATAATAATAAATTAAAATCACATGTTTTCCCAAATTAACGCGAAAATGTTTTATCGTGTCAGCGGACACATTCAAAATTGGTATAATAACTTGACTTCAATTAAATTTCCAAATTTAATCTAAGTATGATTTCAAAGAAGATAACCAAAAGCGAGAAGTTTTCAACAAAACTTAAATTGGATTTTAAAATGGGTTTCAAAAGTTTTTCTCCTTAACGACCCATATTCGGTCCTAACGTTTGGGCGGGTTTGGCTATTACAAATTGGTATCGAGCCAGTTCAAAGCTTTCTACTGTGGGGCCCAAGGCCCAAAAATGTTTTAGTAGGCCTTTTAATTGTTTTTGGGTTTTAAAGCGGCATGGCCGAGTCTCCCAAGACCGATCCGCCTGTAAGTACATCTAAACCTCTTTGTGAATTATATTCGTAGAAGGGTAGGAAGCATGGAACATAGATAGACTTATAGGAACTTGAACCCTAGGATTAGATTACTTAGACACACAAATGTAACATAAGACTTAAAGAACTAAACCAACCTATGACTTAGTCATTGAGCTAGGGTGTGGTAACCCCTGACGCATGTCTAGGATTGGATCCCAAGAGCACAGGTATTTAGCAGGTCCTCGTGACTCACCTCCTCTTCGCAGTATCCTACCAGTGCGTAGCTTCGGTTCACCCTAACTCAGAGGGCTCAGTGGTGTGGCAATCTCAGTGCGCATGTCTAGAAAGGTTCAGTGGGAGCTTGGTATTTAAGCGGTCCGCGTGACCCACCTCCTCTTCACTCGAATCCTGCCTGGTGCGTAGCTTTGGTTCACCCTGACCAGGAGGGCTCGGTCATAGGCTAAACCCAATGATTAAAACCCGAAAAGGGAATTAGCCATGTTTTCGAAAAAGAATGAAACAACAAACCCTAATGTTTTCCAAACTTGTGCAATAATTTTTTTTTCAAATCTGAGAACATTATTTTTACAACGTTTTCCCCGGAAAATTTGATTTGTGGAAAATTACAAAAAATGCCCTTAGGGGTAAAATTACTAAAATACCCTTGGTTCATAAAACATCAACTCAATGATTTTGTCCAAAAATTTCAACTACTTCTCCAATATTCAACTCAGCTTTGAAAATCATCAATGAAACACCTTGGTTTTGGAAAATTACGAAAACGCCCTCAAGTCGCAAAATTATCAAAAGGGACCCTCAGAGTTTTACAATTATTAAAACACCCTTGATGTACAAAAATTACAAAATTACCCCTGATTGACAAAATTACCAAAATACCCCGATTCTCGAATGATGCCATATCTTCAAATTTTACAAATTTTCGAAATGCTCTTGATTTTGGAAATTTCAAGTGACCGATTTTATTAAATTTGAAATCTCTCGAATTTTATTACAAAATTACCACAGAGGAAATGACGAAAATACCCAGGTTAGAAATGGGCAGAAATGTCCGAAGAGCGAATAGGTATGGAAAGTATTAAGGAATGGATGCAAGAACTTCTTTGTGTGAACTAGGTTAGGAAACTGAAACCTTGTTTGCTCGAAAGAATCTCTGATTAAAACTCTATCCATAAAATTTCTTCGCGAATAAGAAAGTGGAACAAATGCTAACGTATAAAATTTTTCTTAATCGATTAAAAGCGCGGTAGATAGAATGAGTTCCAGAGGACGAGGACACCGTGGGCGCCAGTAGGGTAGGATGATTTGTTCTCGAACCCGTCAGTCGGGACAAAATTCTAAACGCAGTACCATCGCCACCACCACCTCCAACTTTTAGAGTGAGGAGGCTGATCGAGCCGGTGGTGAGGCGGTATCGCAAGCTATTTTAGAGTCTTGGAAATGGTGGTGAATGGTGGAAATCTAGGAGCTCAAAAATCTGTTCCCGAGCGAATTCAGTCCAACGGGGCGGAAGTGTTTCGGGGTGTGTCAGGAGTGGCACCCAGTGCAGTAGAATACTGGCTAGAGTCAACTGAAAGGATCATGGATGATCTTGACCTGAATGAGGAAGAAAAACTGAAGGGGGCCGTGACGCTTCTAAAGGATGAAGCGTGTCGGTGGTGGTGACGATTCGAGATGGCGCCATGACGGATGATCGACTTGGGATTATTTCAAAACCACCTATCGGAAGAAGTATATGGGCACCGATTATCTGATGCTCGGAGAAAAGCTTTTCTAGGGTTAGTGCAAGGAACTAAGTCGGTAGCGGAATATAAGGCGGAGTTTTAAGACCGAGTAGGTATGCTAGAGGCATCGTGGCTCTCAACACGAACGCCATGGTATCGCTTTGAGGACGGACTCGAGATGATTTGAGGTTCTTGATTGCCCATGACAAGTTCGTGAGTTTTCATCTCTAGTGGAAAAGGCTAAGGTAGCCAAGGGATCAAGGAGGTCGTGAGACAAAATTATAGTAGGAATAATCAAAAGAGAGGATTTGGGTCACCGGATCCGATGGTAGTGTCGAGAAAAAGGCTAGGCCAAGTGGGCCGTCGGTGACAAGGCCCATGATCGCTAATCGAGGCCGACTCGATGTAACGCTATGGAAAGACCCATTGGGAAAGTTGTGCGACCGGCGATAGAGGATGTTTTGAGTGTGGGTCTTTGGAGCATCGGTCGAGATTGTCCTCGAAACTAGTTAAGAACCAGCCAGAGGGATAGAACCGTGCTCAGGATAGAAATGTGGGACCACAGAGGGGTCGTGGTAATGGCAGAGGAAGCAACGGTCCTAACCAAGGTCATGGAATTCAAGGCAGAGGTTCAGGCAACACAGAGGCTAGGCAGCCTGGCTTAGTTTACGCAGCGAGGCGTCGTGAGGAGGGTGACGCACCGGATGTCATAACCGGTACGTTTCTAATTTTTGGTTTTCCTTATGTTGCATTGATTGATGTGGGCTCGGCCTTTTCGTACATTGCTAGTAGTGTGGTAGGAACTATGGACCTAAACTCAAACCGCTTCTAGGGAGATGACGTAGTGAGTCCTTTAGGTCATTCTGTAGTGGTAGACAAACTTTATAGAGACGTACCACTAGAACTCCAAGGGGTAGTATTTATGGCTGATCTGATGGAACTACCGTTTGGGGAGTTCGATTTGATCCTTGGAATGGATTGGCTGGTTAAGTATCAGGCGAATTTGGATTGCGCGGCTAAGCGCATGGTTCTTAAGACGGCTGAAAATGATGAAGTGGTTAAGATAGGTGATTGAAGGAATTACCTATCCAACGTGGTGTCTGCCTTGAAGGTTGAGAAGATGGTCAAGAAGGGTTGTAAGGCGTTTTTGGTTCAAATTTATGCCTTGGAGGCTAAGGAGTCAGCGGTTGAAAAGGTCCGAACAGTAGGGGAATTCGCTGATGTATTCCCAGAGGAACTTCCGAGTCCGCCTCGGATCGGAAGTCAAATTCGGTATAGATTTGCTACCGAACAAAGACTCAGATCAATAGCACCATATCGAATGGCACCAAAGGAATTGGTGGAGTCAAGGCTCAAATTCGAGAGCTCTTGGATAGGGGTTTATCCGACCTAGTATATCTCCATGGGGAGCGCTCAGATTATTTGTCAAGAAGAAGGACGGTTCTATGCGGATGTGTATCGACTACCGTCAGTTAAACAAGTTAACGATCAAAAACAAGTACCCATTGCCTCAGATCGATGACTTGTTTGACCAGTTGAAGGGGGCGTCGGTGTTTTCGAAAATAGACCTTAGGTCGGGTTACCATCAACTTAAGGTGAAGGAGGCCGATGTTCACAAGACGGCATTCTGAACTCGGTATGGGCATTACGAGTTTCTAGTGATGCCATTCCGGTTGACCAATGCACTGACGGCGTTCATGGATTTAATGAATAGAGTATTTCAACAGTACTTGGACCAATTTGTCGTAGTGTTCATAGACGACATATTGGTTTACTCTAAGACGGAGGAGGAGCACGACGAGCATTTACGAATAGTTTTGCAGGTACTGAGGGAGAAACAGTTATATGCCAAATTCAGTAAGTGCGAATTTTGGCTAAGAGAGGTGGCTTTCTTGGGTCACGTAGTGTCAGCGGAAGGGATTAGAGTGGATCCCCGCAAGATTGAAGCGGTGTTGGAGTGGAAACCGCCTAAGTCGGTGGCAGAGATACGAAGTTTTCTGGGTCTAGCGAGGTATTATCGGAGGTTTGTGGAAGGGTTCTCTCGATCGCAGTACCGTTGACTAAGTTGCTAAGGAAAGGTGTTCCATTTGTATGGTTAGAGAAGCGAAGAAAGTTTTGATAAGTCGAGGAAGATTCGGCGGAAGCTCGATTTTAGTACAACCCGAGGCGGGGAAGTTATTCACAGTCTATTGTGATGCATCTCACCTTGGTTTGGGATGTGTGTTGATGCAGGATGGGAAGGGAGTAGCCTATGCGTCCCGTCAGCTAAGACCGCATGAGGTTAACTACCCAACTCACGACACAGGTTGGCGGCGATCGTCTTCGCTTTGAAGATATGGAGACAATATCTGTACGGGGAAAAGTCAATAGTCTACACGGATCACAAAAGTTTGAGGTATCTTCTGACTCAGAAGGATCTAAACCTGAGACAGCGCCGATGGATTGAACTATTAAAAGACTACGACTGTTCAATAGAGTATCATCCGAGTAAGACTAACGTGGTAGCTGACGCGTTGAGTCGAAAGGTTGTGATGGATTTAAGAGCGATGTTTGCTCGGTTGAGTCTATATGATGATGGGAGTCTTTTGGCAGAACTTCAAGTTAAGCCAACATGGATCGAGGAGATTAAGGAAAAGCAGTTGGTGGATGAAGGCTTGAACGCTAAGAGGATGCAAGTTCAGGATGGTGGCTTAGAAGGGTACGGACTGACCGGTGATGGTGTATTATGTTTTCAAGGACGGCCCTGCATGCCGAAAGATATGGAGCTGAGACAAAGAATTCTCCAAGATGCTCATAGCAGCCCATACGCTATGCATCCTGGAGGCAGCAAAATGTACGGAGACTTGCGAAGACAATTCTGGTGGCCGGGGTTGAAACGTGAAGTGACTGAGTTCGTAGGAAGGTGTTTGACATGTCAGCAGGTTAAGGCTGAACATCAGTTGCCATCGGGGCTACTTCAGCCGGTAAAGATTCCTCAATGGAAATGGGAGCGGATCACCATGGATTACGTCAGTGGTCTACCCCTCACACCCAGCAAGAAAGATACAGTTGGGGTAATCGTAGACCGCCTGACTAAATCAGCTCACTTCATACCTGTGAGAATGGATTACTCACTCCAGAAGCTAGCAAAGTTGTATGTGGCCGAGATAGTCAGATTGCATGGTGTGCCCGTATCAATTATTTCAGATAGGGACCCAAGGTTCACTTCGAGGTTTTGGAAAGCATTGCATCAAGCTTTGGGAACACGATTGGATTTCAGTACAGCTTTCCATCCACAGTCGGACGGGCAGTCAGAAAGGGTTATACAGATATTAGAGGATATGCTGAGGGGTTGTGTTTTGGAATTCCGAGGTAGTTGGGAGGAATTTTTACCTTTAGCCGAGTTCGCCTACAACAACAGTTACCAAGCAAGTATTCAGATGGCACCATATGAAGCACTGTATGGACGAAAATGTCAAACTCCGACGTGTTGGACAGAGTTGGGTGAACGACAAGTGTTGGGGCCAGAGTTGGTTGCAGAAACGGAGGACAAGGTTAAGGTGATTCAGGCTCGTCTTAAGGAAGCGTCAGATAGACAGAAGTCCTATACTGACCTTAAGCGCAAGGAAATGGAGTATGCAGTAGGGGATAAGGTCTTCCTGAAGGTGTCGCCTTGGAAGAAGGTACTAAGGTTTGGGCGGAAAGGGAAGCTAAGCCCAAGATTCATTGGCCCATATACAGTACTGAAGCGAGTAGGACCGGTAGCTTATCAGCTCGAACTGCCGGTAGAGTTAAGTCAGATTCATGACGTTTTCCACATGTCGATGCTTAGGCGGTATCTGTCGGATCCATCACACGTGGTGCCTGTGACAGAAATTGAGGTCAACTCGGACTTATCGTTTGAGGAAGAACCGGTTCAGATCTTGGATAGAGATATAAAGGTTCTACGTAGGAAGTCAGTGCCCTTAGTGAAAGTGCTATGGCGGAACCATGGTGCAGAGGAAGCTACGTGGGAACCCGAGGATGTGATGCGGCAACAATACCCCCACCTCTTTTGATCAGGTAATTTCGAGGACGAAATTCTTTTAAGGGTGGTAGAACTGTAACAACCTGAATATAGGGTTATTTGTATTTACATTATTTTACTTGTGTTGAATGGCTGAGATAATAATTATGGCTTGATAAGATTTAATTAAGGGTCTTGAGCTGGCTCGGAATAGTGGAAAATATTATTTATAAGCTTTAAAGGTGAAAAGCCTTAGTAGTTAGGGGTTATAAGAATAAATAAAGGTACATTTGACACAAAATAAGTCTTGGAAAAGTGGCAAAAGGGAGGCCACTTAAGTGTTGCAAGTGACGCCATCTAGGAACAAGGGAGAACCTTGGTTCGAGTCACAATTCTCCTTTTTGGCATTATGTTGGGCGGCACATATGGGAGAGTCTTCCTCCTTTAAACTCTTTTTTTTATTATTAAAAGATAATATGAGCTTTTAAAAGGGATTTTATTTATTCTAAGGATAATAGGAGATAAATGAGGATATTATATGAATTATTAAGGGATTATTATTTATTATTAGTAATTAATTCAAATTAGTTTGAATTAAATCAAATGGGTGGCTAAGAGGAAACCAAGGAGATTGCCGAAAGTTGAACTCCTTGTTGGAGTGGAGTGGACAGCATGGAGTCTTGGTGAAGGGAGTATGCCGAATTCTTCTTAGCCATTTTACTTGGCAATTTCGGCTAGCATTTTCCCATTTACCACTTCTTTTTCTTTTCTTCTTCAAGACCGATCACCCCTCCCTCTCATTCTCCTTTTATTTTCTTTCTTCATAAAAGTCTTTTGGTAAAACTCCCCACTCCTCCCTTCTCTTAATTCTTCCTTCTCTACTTGTGCCCACATTAGCCAAATCATCTACTTCCTTTACCTTTCTTCTTCTTTTCTTACTAAAATCCAGCCTTATTTAATCAATCCTAGCCGAATAACCCTCTCCATATTTCAAGTTTTGGCGAATCTCAAACATAGTGTTCCTCTCTATTTCTTCAATCGGTTCTAAGGTGAGTAGACCGAGTGTTTTCTTTATTAGCCTCTTGTACTTGTGGAATTTCTAGAGGGGGTAAGGACCGATTTGACACTTGATAAAAAGGTATTAACTCTCTATGTTGGAACCGATTATGTGTAGGTGTTTGAGATCTTGAAGAAATCGGTTCAATTCTCCATCCACTAAGTTTGGTAAGTTATCGGTAAGTCAAATCTTTCTAAACCATTTTAATGGGTAATTGGAAAAATCAAAACTAATCTTGTTTGGTACTTAAGGTTGGCCGATTGATAGGGAACCCATATAAGGATTCGGTTGTTAGAAACCAAGTCGAGCAAGGTAAGATCTCGGATCTCAAATGATAACTCTATGGTATTAAGTTGGGTTGGCGAATAGACCATAATCGACTCATGTTTTGGCGAATCTAGGGACAATAGATCTAGGGTGGCCGATTTCTCCATTCGAGATTTAGACTCCTCGTGGGTGACAGTGTGTACATACACACATATAACTTGTTAAATATGCTGATTCTTGTGAATGCTATATTGATTTTATGTAGCATTGGATAATATACCATATCGGTATAGATGGCGATTCAGGTAAGTACCTGTTAATATGAATTTGTTATTTGATGCTTTTGGGAAGCATGATGCATTGATACATGAAATTTAAGTATGTAATGACATGAAACATATACATATGTGATTGATGTGGGATTGATGAGTGGAGGGGGCGGTGTTGTTCGTGTTAACGGGCACCAATGTTTTGGTAACACACCGTGACTACGGTCACCAGAGGTTTGGTACCTCCAGAGGTTTGGCACCTCATAGCGACTTATCCCTGTGGTTAACACCACCGTGGGTTGGCCCCACTTGAGATATGGGATCGTCTGCCAATGATTTGGTATCACACGATGGGTTGGCCCCATCAATTGATCCGTGTCTACGGACACCAGTGTTTTGGTAACACATTGTGACTATATGTCACCGGTGGTTTGGCACCACCGGTGGTTTGGTACCACAACAGGGTGAGCGATGGCGTTTGGATGGCTAGGATGGGTATTTAATATTCGCATATTAATGGTTATGTGTTGTGTATGAAAATGTTTTAAAATGGGGGAAGGGTTACATACTGAGTCTTGGTGACTCACCTTCTCCATTATTTTTCTCAGGTGATGCATAGATCGCGGATAAGGAGCCGGAGGGACTCGAGGTGGCCATGCAGTGGACTTGAAATAAATGAACTTTAATTTTAGTTATATTATTTTATTATTGGTTTGTTTTTATTTGGATTGTAATAAGGCCTCCATAAACTTTATTTTTGTTACTATGCATATGTTGGATACTTGCTTTTAAACTACACTATAAAAAAAAAATAAATTAAAATCACATGTTTTCTCAAATTAACGCGAAAATGTTTTATCGTGTCAGCGGACACATTCAAAATTGGTATAATAACTTGACTTCAATTAAATTTCCAAATTTAATCTAAGTATGATTTCAAAGAAGATAACCAAAACGAGAAGTTTTCAACAAAACTTAAATTGGATTTTAAAATGGGTTTCAAAAAGTTTTTCTCCGTAACGACCCATATTCGGTCCTAACGTTTGGGCCGGGTTTGGGCTGTTACAGTAAACCCCTAATACAGATGAGAAATAAGTAGATGCTGAGTGGATCACCCTGTTTAAGTCCACGAGTAGGTGAGAAAAATTCGCACAACTTTCCATTTAGAACCACTGAATAAGAAATTGTTTCAACACATCTCATGATTTTCTGGACTCATATTTCAGAGAAAAAAAACTCATTCTCCTTGATGGTGGTGGAAAAAGTCTTAAAATTTATATAATGAATGATCGAGCCTAGAAACTAACTATCACCACGATTGAGGCAAGCGCACCTATCGAATAGTAGTATAGTTTAGTGCCAAGACCGGATTGTCGAACCCAAAGAAACCAAATGTACTAATACTATTTTTTTTTATTTAGCCTAAGAATTAAGAGAATGGTCATTTAATCTAATATTAACTAAATACTAAGCTAAAGATGCTAAGACATAGAGAAGGAATTGGGGAAATACTTGTGGGAAAACCAATTGATTAAGACAATACCCAAGGAAGAATCCACCTAGACTTCACTTGTTATCTAACTCTGAACCAGACAATTTATTCACTTGACTTGATCTGTAGGATTCCCTAATTTATATTAATACCTCTCTCGAGGCTACTAACGCCTAACCCTAGGTTGATTAATTGAAATCTCTTTCTAATTAAAACCCCTAGAATTGCTTTAACTCAATCTATGGACTCCCATATTAGGTTTGACCCTAATCCGACAGATTTTCGTCATCCTATATCTAGGGTTGCGATCAACTCCGCTTAACTATGCTAGATCTACTCTTAAATAAGGAATATTCCTCTTTTGCCTAAGCACATCAATACTTGAATCAATATCCTAAATTATCAAAGCAAGAACCAAGAACACATAGTTAAGAACAAATCAAGTATTTATCATATAGTTTAGAAAACAATAACAAGATCTGTCTTAGGTTTCATCCCCCTCAGGTATTTGAGGGGTTTAGTTCATAATCATAAAAGATTACATCTCAGAAGCAAATATAAAACAAAACATGAAGAAAACCCTAAAACCCCCTAAAGGAATTGAAGGAGAGATCCTCAGTCTTGAGTATGACTCTGGCTTCTAGGATGAATCAATTGGCTTTCTTCGAGTGAATCCCACAATTCTGTCCCTCTGGCTTGGCTTTTTGGCCTAGCTGAACGCCATCTTTAAGGTTGGCCTCTAGGGTGTTTATATAGGCTTTTGGAATGTCTTTCTTTGCCTCTAAGTACCCTAATCCGAATGAAACTCTTCTTTGCTGTGGCAGGGACACGCCCGTCTGATTCGGGGCCAGGCCATGGTCGGATCTGCTAAGGAGGCATGGCCGTGTGTTTTGGGCCCAGGCCGTGTGCAATTCATACTTTGGCCCATTTTCTCCGCTTTTGGCTCGTTTCTCATTCTTTTCATCCTCCGGTGCTTTCCTAAGTATAAAACATGAAATTAAAGGATTAAGAGCACCAAATTCCACAATTCAAGGAATAAATCATCCAAAAGTATGCTAAATGTGGGATTAAAATATGAACATATTACAGTTTATCAAATACCCCTACACTTAAGCATTTGCTTGTCCTCAAGCAAAAATCTCAACTCACAATTAAAATTAACTTCCCTCGATTCATAATTCTTATCAAAGATGCCTCATCATAATTCATAGATAATTTATACATGGATAACTTAACTAAAAGAGTCCTGAAGATTCAAACAATAAAAGTCACAAGTTTGTAGCACGGAAAATATAGGTGTTTCCCCTTATCTAAATAATTACCTTTAATTCAAAATCGACAAAAGTTTACATCCTCACTAAAGATTCACTCAAATCACTCAAAGTGTTTAAGGTTCAAAATTAAGCACTCATCAGTTAAACATGAAAAGTTAATCCCATAGGCTTGTCTAAAAATCAAATCTCCACCACTATAAAATGAAATGATATGCAAATCAAAAGGTCTTTAAAGGGTTGTAATGGGGCTTAGGTTAAAGGTATGGATAAAGACTGAATTAAAGGGTTAAAATCGAGATTGAATTGAAAAATTGCCTAACTAGAAAAATGAACTAATCATGAATAATTACATCAATTGAAAACTTGAAACTAATAATACGAGCTTCTTCTTCAAGATGTTGAATTTAAACGTATAAACTCACTTAATTATATATACTTCAATTTTTTTAATATTTTAAGAATAAATCAAAATAAGTACATAATATAAGATGAATTTAACTACTGAAATAAAATAATTAGGCAACTGATAAAATCAAATCTCTATAGAAGGGTAGTCAAGAGACATGGTGATAAAAAATACAAGATGGGTTTTAAGTTAATATTAGTGGGTGAATCAATAAAAGGGTTGTTAGTGTCAAAGGGGTTCACTAGGGGTTAATTGTGAAGGTAGGCTTTTAGTGGAGTAAGTGGGTTAAATCCTAAGTGCCTTTATCATCTTTGTATATCAAATCTATGATGTGGTCTTGACATGTATAATCGAAGCAAGTTCTAGAATAACAAAACAATGTTGACACACTCAAACAAATATTGAGCATGAAGAATTTATGCTCTTAAGGCTCAAGATCTCACAAAAAGTATGGTTTTTTTATGACAACCTTACAAATTTCAAACTTCAAGGTAATAATTAGATTCAGGTAGACAACCTAACAAAATTTTAATTTTTGAAAATAGAATTATCATGCTTGATTCTCTAGTATCTTAAAGCTTAAATCAGCAATGCACAATTATCAACGACTTATTCTAAAACATATCAATAGAAATCATAAATCATCAGAAGTTTCATTCTAATTAGTAATATGAGAAAATTACTTAAGACAAGACATAATTCAGGAATTTAAAAAAGTTAGGCATAAAATTCACCCCCCACACTTAAGATGTACATTGCCCTCAATGTACAAAGATAACCATATAGTAATAAAATCAAAAGAGAGGGAGAGAAGTGAAACTTCCTGAATTTTGGATGAAATCCTTGGATGATGATTAATGATGATGACATAGGCATGTGGGGGTGAATACTCCAGTGATGTGTTCATTCTTGGAGTGGCACATTGAACCTTTTTAAACTGCGCAGTCATCAGTTAAATTTTTAGGGAGTACTATTTAATGGGTGTTGTTAGAGATTCTTGAGAGTTAGATAGCTAGCGATAAAAGAAATTAAACTGTCCTAATAAAAGTTTTAAACAAGAAAGGTAAAAAGTTTAATTAAGAACTAAAAATAAATATAAGAATGAAAAAATATTAAAAATGAAAAATAAAGAAAATAAAAGGCCTCAAAGGTCCTCGTCATCGGCTGGGTCGCGAGGTGGGGGCGACGATGAAAAATACAGGTGCTAATAATGTCGACCACGGCCGCCTCGCACAGCCATGTGGATTTATTCCATCCCGTGTTCTTTAGGCAGTTTCGACCACGGCCGCGTTGCACGACCGTGGTGTTTAATCGAAGCCTGTGTCTTGGGGAAAATTTCGGTCCTGTTTCTGCATGATCTTAGCCACGCCCCTGTACTAAAATTTGTAGTGTCCACACGGCTGTGTGCAAGGCCGTGTGGTATGAAATCTGCACTTTGGTTAGTTTATAGTTAGGTGCTAAAAAGAAAAAAATAGAAGTAGAATGTAAAAATTAATAGGGTTAGTGCTCGAGTTGCCTCCTGAGAAGCACTCGTTTAAAGTCTTAAGCTAGACTCACCTCTCACTCGCATAATTATGGTGGTTTGAGGAGTGAAAAATCCTTTCTCATGCTATCAATTTTATTATCAGTATATAATTCGATTCGAGTAGCGTTTACTTTAAAAGTACCAAATATAGGATTGCTTACCTCGACTGTCCCGTATGGGAAGACATTAAGTACCTTAAAAGGGATCTTTTCATTTTTCTTGAGGTCTAAAGTGGCGATTCGAGGGTCTATTTTATCTAACAGTACCTGATCTCCTATTTTGAAGTAATTTGAAGTTCCTATAAGCTCGTCTAGGGGTTCCTTTGGTTTCACTTTGTGTGGCTTTGATTTCTCCTTGAAATGTGCTTTCCACTCATCTAGTTCATCGATCTGAAGCCTTCGTTCCTCATAAGTTATTTCTTCTTTAGTGATACGAGGTCTAAGATCTGGCTCACTTGTGTAATTCTGTGGTGCTTCCTGTAAAGAAAGTTGAACCAAATGATTATCAATAGAATTTGTGTTCTCACCTTTATCACTCGATGTCCTAGCTGAGTCAAGTGCTTGAAGATTGATTGATTCGTCACCTACACGAAGTGTGAGTTCACCTGTACCAACATCAATTTTAGCTCTGGAAGTTGCTAGAAAGGGTCTTCCTAAAATTAAGGGGATACTATTGTCCTCATCCATATCTAAAACAACAAAGTCTACTAGAAATATTAATTTGTCAATTTTCACAAGTACGTCTTAAATTATACCCCTAGGAATTCGAATAGTCTTATCAGCTAATTGAATACTCATTCTGGTTTGCTTAGGTTTCCCTAGACCTAACTGTTTAAACATTTTATAAGGCATAACATTTATGCTTGCCCCTAAATCAACTAACGCGTTATTAACAGATAAACTACCAATTAAACATGGAATTGTAAAACTCGCTGGATCTTTTAATTTTTGTGGTAGTTTATTTTGCAACATTGCTGAGCACTTTGCGTTTAGTTCCACATGCGATTCCTCATCTCACTTTCGCTTATTTGTCAAAATCTTTTTTAAAAATTTCCTTGAATCTGGCATCTGCGAAAGAACTTCAAGAAACGGTAAGTTAATATGTAATTTCTTTAAAAGTTTAAGAAACTTACCGAACTGTTCATCTATGCCGTCTTTCTTCATCGCATTGGGGTATGGTATTCAAGATTGGTATTCTTTAATTACTGGTTTTGGTTTTTCTTGGCTTACTTCAACCTCACCTTCACATACCACAGGTTCTTGCCTTGGCTCAGATTCAAATTCCACTAACTCTTCACTATTTTGAGCTGTTATGGCTTGAAGTTGCTCCTTTGGGTTAGTCTCAGTGTTACTTGGCAAGCTACCTTGTGGTCGTTCAGAGATCAGCTTAGTGAGTTGCCCTAACTGGTTCTCGATCCCTTGAATCGATGCTTGTTAATTTTTTAGTGTTGTCTCGGTGTTTTGGAAACGAGTTTCTGGCACCGCAATGAATTTTATCAGCATCTCCTCAAGGTTCGGCTTCTTTTCCTGTGGGTAGGGCTGTTGTTGAAAGTTTGGAGGGGGTTGTTGTCTCTGATTTCCTTGACCACCCCATGAGAAATTGGGGTGGTTCCTCTAACCTGGATTATAAGTATTACTATAAGGGTTATTTTGAAGTTTAAAATTATTACCCATATAATAAACTTGCTCATTTTCCATGCCATGTCCGTAGGGTGGGTACTCAGGATTTGCCACACCTCCTAGGTTTGAATCACAATGCATTACTGGGTGTACCTGCGAAGGACCACACAAACCATCAATCTTTTTATTTAACATCTCTACCTGATTTGATAGCATGGTAACAGCGTCGAGATTGAAAACACTGGTGGCTTTTGTTGGTTTTGTCCTCGTGACTTGCCACTGATAGTTATTCAGTAACATCTCTTCAATGAATTCGTAGTCTGCCTCAGGTGTTTTGTTATTCAGGGTTCCGCCGGCAGTTGAATCAATCAACTGCCTAGTTGAGGGGTTCACACCATTGTAAAAAGTTTGGACCTGTAGCAACAATGGTAACCTATGGTGTGGGCACCTTCTCAATAGATCTTTGTATCTCTCCCATGCATCGTAAAATGTTTCTAAATCCATCTACACAAAAGAAGAGATATCATTCCTAAACTTGGCCATTTTGGCTGGCAAAAAATATTTTAATAAAAATTTTTCGGTTATTTGATCCCATGTAGTGATTGATCCTTGTGGAAGAGAATTCAACCACTGTTTGGCTTTATTCGTTAATGAAAAGGGAAATAACCGAAGACGAATGGCAACATTAGAAATGCCATTTATTTTGAAGGTATCAAAGAATTCTAGAAAATTTGCTAAATGATTATTTGGGTCTTCGTCCTGCAAACCATCAAAATGAACAAACTGTTGAATCATTTGTATAGTGTTAGGTTTCAGTTCAAAATTATTAGCAGCTATAGCAGGCCTAACAATACTCGATTCAGTCCCTGTTAAATTAGGTTTAGCATAATCATACATAGTTCGAGGAGCATGATTTTCGGCCACCTCTTGAGGTAGCGGATTATTCTCAGCCATCTCTTCGGTAGTATTAATTTCGTTTTCTTGATCTTCTTGTATGTAGTTTAAGCTTCACCCTATTTCTCTATGATTTTTATAAACAGTACCTTCGATATCACTGTCGTAAATCAAGGGTCCTGTCGGGTTCTTTCTAGTCATAAACTAGAGGTACCTGCAAGGAACAAATAAAAAGGAAAAAAAAATTAGAAAAGTAAAAAAAAAATTTAATTGCAAAAATAAAATATGGCTAAAGTAATAAAAATTGAGCTTTCTTAATATTTTAGTTCCCTAGCAATGGCGCCAAAAACTTAATAGTGGTGAAAAAAGTCTTAAAATTTATATAATGAATGATCGAGCCTAGAAACTAACTATCACTACGATTAAGGCAAGCGCACCTATCGAACAGTAGTATAGTTTAGTGCCAAGACCGAATTGTTGAACCCAAAGGAACCAAAAGTACTAATACTATTTTTTTTATTTAGCCTAAGAATTAAGAGAATGGTTGTTTAATCTAAAATTAACTAAATACTAAGCTAAAGATGCTAAGACACAGAGAAGGAATTGGGGAAATATTTGTGAGAAAACCAATTGATTAAGACAATACCCGAGGAAGAATCCACCTAGACTTCACTTGTTATCTAACTCTGAACCAAACGATTTATTCACTTGACTTGATCTGTAGGATTCCCTAATTTATATTAATACCTCTCTCGAGGCTACTAATGTCTGACCCTAGGTTGATTAATTGAAATCTCTTTCTAATTAAAACCCCTAGAATTGCTTTAACTCGATCTATGGACTCCCATATTAGGTTTGACCCTAATCTGGTAGATTTTCATCATCCTATATCTAAGGGGTTGCGATCAACTCCGCTTAACTATGCTAGATCTACTCTTAAACAAGGAATATTCCTCTTCTGCCTAAGCACATCAATACTTGAATCAATATCCTGAATTATCAAAGCAAGAACTAAGAACACATAGTTAATAACAAATCAAGTATTTATCATATAGTTCAGAAAACAATAACAAGATCCGTCTTAGGTTTTATCCCCCTCAGGTATTTGAGGGGTTTAGTTCATAATCATAAAAGAATACATCTCAGAAGCAAATATAAAACAAAACATAAAGAAATCCCTTAAACCCCCTAAAGGAATTGAAGGAGAGATCCTTAGTCTTGAGTATGACTCCGGCTTCTGGGATGAATCAACTGGCTTTCTTCGAGTGAATCCCACAATTCTGTCCCTCTTGCTTGGCTCCTTGGCCTAGCTGAACGCCCTTTTTAAGGTTGGCATCTAGGGTGTTTATATAGGCTTTTGGAATGTCTTTCTTTGCCTCTAAGTACCCTAATCCGAATGAAACTCTTCTTTGCTGCAGCAGGGACACGCCCGTGTGATTCGGGGCCAGGTCATGGTCAGATCTACTAAGGAGGCACGGTCGTGTGTTTCGGGCCCGGGCCATGTGCAATTCATACTTTGGCCCATTTTCTCCGCTTTTGGCCCGTTTCTCGTTCTTTTCATCCTCCAATGCTCTCCTAAGTGTAAAACATGAAATTAAATGATTAGGAGCACCAAATTCCACAATTCAGGGAATAAATCATCCAAAAGTATGATAAATGTGGGATTAAATATGAACATATTACGGTTTATCACTCCTGAGCATGACCTTGATAAAAGGCCAGTCCACTCTATTGTATGCTTTATTCATGTTGAGTTTCAAAGCGAAAGACCCTTATTTTCCCAATCTCATATTTTTCGTAGAATGAAGGACTTCTTAAGATGCCAGGATATTGTCTGAGATGAGCTTTTTAGGGACAAATGCACTTTGTGCTTCATTGATGCAGTAACGGAGAACACTCTGAAATATGTTTACTAACATTTTGGCAGGGATTTTGTACAGAATATTGTAGAGGCTAATAGGCTTGAATTGAGCCATAAAATGAGGGTGACTAACCTTTTGGATGAAGATGATTCGTGTCAGATTAATCTCTAAAATATTGTAGGAATCATTTAACAACTCAATACAATAATTTGCTACCTCCTTTCCCACAATGTGCCAAAATCTTTGGTAAAACACAGCACCCAAACCATCCTCTCCCGAGGCCTTTAACGGACTCATGGTTTTTAGAGCAAGACATACCAATTCGTACGAAAACGCCCTTGTGAGATCTTCATTCATCGATGGATTAATACAAGGAATGACTCCCTCCAAAATTACATTGGCATTTTTGATTCCATTTGATGAAAAAAGCGAATCAAAATAATTGGTGGCGAGCAACAAAAGATCTTCGTTACTTTCATAATTGTTTCCATTAGAGTCTGACAACTTTTCCACCATGTTTCTTCTTCTTCTTCTTCTTATATCCATTGCAACTTTGTGTAAAACATTTGTGTTACAGTCACCATTCTTCAACCAATTAGCTCTAGCACTCTGTTCCCAGTAAAGCTCCTCTTTATTTACCTCTATACTAAGGGCTAATTTGGTATCAACAATATCCCCCAAGACTTCATCAGTAGGATATGAAGCATTCAATTTTTAAAGGTTTTTTTTTTTTTTTGAGATCCTTTTTTGACAAGGATTTTTCTCTTTCTATCTTTTTGAACCAGGCCTCTACTCCCTTCCCAACCTCCTTTAATCTCGTAGAAATAGAGTCTAAACTCACAACTTATAAATTCTGAATATCCAATTTGCAAGTGTCATCTAAGAGCCAAGTAACCTCAAAATGAAAATGTCATCATTTTGCATGAATCTTGTTAACACTCGAGTTTAGTAAAAGGGGTAGTGATCTGAGAAAAAGTAAGTCAAGTGGCACACTTTACAATTCGGATATAAGTTCCACCAATCATCATTCACAACTCCACGATCCTACTGCTCTTGAATGCTATTTGATTGGATTTGACCTTTCTCCTAAGTAAACCACTGTCCAAAATAACCAAACTCAGAAAGTGAACAATTAAACAACATCTCCCGAAATCTCCACATTTGGCTTTCTCGTGGAGTTAAACCTTCTTATTTTTTGGATGACTATGTGATCTCGTTGAAATCCCCTATGACTAACCATTGGATTTGTGACAATCGTTTAATGAGTGCAATAAATTCTAAGAGGCCTCCCTTAGATTTTCCTTAGGAGCTCTATAGAAACCGATGCACCTTAGAAACCGGTGCACCTCTACTTCTTCCCATCTTAATCTTCGTCAATCTTAATTTTAATATGCCTTCTTGAATGTGACCTCAAAAACACCTCACGTTCACTTTTCCATCCTATAGATAAACCTCCGCTTCTACCATTCAGGTCAACATCGATACCATTATGAAATACACACTTACTTCTAATCCTTGCCTTACAAGAAAACTATAGTTTAGTTTCAATCAAGGAAACTATAGAGGGATTTGAGTCTCTTAGCATATGTCAAAGATGTCGAATTGTCCAAAGCCTTCCCAAACCTCGACCGTTCCAACTTATAAACTTCATTGCTTCTGACTGACCTATTTAACAAGGCCTGCCGATCTATTAAAGTCTGGTACCTATAGCAGATTACCAGAGGCTTCATTCAAATCCAGATTTGAGGAAACTCCTGAAGCATTTGATTGAAAACGAGGTCCTTTTAGCCCATCGATTTTTCTTATTGGGTTATTTCTTCTTCTAAAACTACTATGTCCTCGTCCAATTTGTTACTATCCTTGTCATTATTATGGCCCAACTCACCCACTTTTATTGGCCTAGGAAACAAAGGAATATTTTACTTTCCTTTTGAAGAGTATGGAATTTTGGAAGGAAATCCCATATTAGCTTATTGATTCACTAGAACAAATTGTGACCGCCTCAGATTGCTCCTTCCGTACTTGTTTATGGAGTTTCCATAATTTGAACTTCCACCACCACCACCATCTTTCACCAACCACCTACTCCTCCACACCCTAATTCTTCTAGACTCTGCACGTAATGAAATATCCCACTGAAATTCATACTCCTGTCTCAGATGAAGAGCTGATGTAACACCAACAAATAAGAATTAAAATTCCATGAACCATTTTCCTCAACTCGATCAACATTGAATTCAAAATAAAAATGAAATAAGAATCTACTATGTTCTAGATCTGATATTGAGACTCCTCCTATAGGATGCCATATATTTGCCAGCGCCGATCTCATTGCTTGGAAGTTGACCGCATTTGAAGTGACAGAACGTTCCAATGAAAAAATTAGCATAAGATGTTTCTCGATCAGATGATTTTACCCCCAATTGCATGGTTTCTTCCTCCTCAGCATCTAAAGATAGACTTTCTATAGACTTCTTCATTGGTCAAAACTTGTAAAGAATAGTAGGATCAAAATTGCAGACAATTGAAAAATAAAGAAAACGTGCTAACAAGAGCAGAAAAACATGTCAAAAGACAATAATTTTTATTTTTTATTATAACTAAAAATTTTCAAATAATTAATAATCTACTTTGATTTAAAGCTTGTTGAGTATTTTTGTGTGTATGCCTCCAAAGGGTGTTAATTTCTCTACTTATATAATATGGTTCCTAGATGTGACGTTGTTGGTAGACCCCATGCATGCAAACACATGCTCTATTCTAAGATTAACAAGTTCTATCTATGTATGGGTTCACCTACATGGGGTGGGTCGAACTCATCACGTGCGACCCAAGATGCGAACTATGCAGGCTATGGGTCGATTCCATTCAGGTAACTGGATAGCAGGTTGGTAATGGTGAATACCATTACAAAGTTATAACATTAATTAATTGATATTATGATAATTTAATTTCAATTTCATATTATTTTAACTAAATCAATTTTTTATATCATCAACAATCCCACAAACTAATCCAATACTGATATACATTATTTTTATAGTGATATGAAAGGTAAATATTATTTTTAGGAAGCATTATTATCAGATATCCATTAGGAGTATTAAAATTGGTTTTAAAATTAACAAATTGGAATTAATAAATAAATTATTGCTAATTAAGATGTCATAAATAATATCAAAAGAATAAAGATATTTATAATTTAGATAAAACTAATTAAAAATTACATCATTAATAGATAAATTTAAGTTCATTCTCTAATTTCTTATTTAAGATTACTTTCATAAATTATGTGGAATGTACTAGTATTTCCAAATTGTAGATGTAATAGGCCCAATTTTCTCGGACCCACAAACCATACAAAGAATAATAAAACCAAATAAATTAAACAGTCTAAGTTTTTTTTTACAAGCCCAAACACATTAACCTAACCCATTGCAGCAACCCAAATCCAAACCCAAACAGACTACCCAAAACCCCAAATTACATGGCCCAACGGCCCAAATTTTGTTTCAGAAAGCAAGAACCCTAGGGCTCCTTCCTCGCGCCACCGCCTCCATGCCCTCCTAGTCGGACATCACGTCGCCATTAGCGCGTGAATTGCGCCCCCATCTTCGCTGTTCACCTACAAAAGGAAAGAATATGGCAGAAAACAAGCAAGAAAAAATACTTGTATTTATTTTGTATTTCGGGCTATAAAACCCCAATACAATCTGTAAAAGGGACGATTTTTTACGAATATACACAATACAGATATACACAATCAAGAATCAAGCAAAGGTTTATTTATTTATTTTTATTTTTATTTTTTCCCTTTTTTCGAATCTGCCTACATATAAAATTTTCATTTTTATTCTTATTTTACTACATATATGTATTTAAATAACTTGTAAAAAGGGGAAAAATTACCATTTTTATTTTCAGCCGCCGTGTACGACGGCGGCGGGAGGCGGTGATCGACGACGGGAGGCGATGATCGGTGCCGAAGTTGCGCCGTAGGGCCTGCCGAAAATCACCTGGAGAGAAGGAGAGAGTAGAGCAATTTTAGTTTTTTTTTTAAAAAAAAGAGGAAGAATGTTTTTTTTTTAAGGAAATTTTGGTATTTATAATACCCTTAAAATAGCGCTGTTTTTGAGTCTGGGGCTAGAGACCAAAACGGCATCGTTTTAGTCTTTGACCCATGACCCGACCCGATTAAGCCAATGTTTTTTCGCATGTTATTGTGAAATGGGTTATTTATTGCTTTAGCCCTTCCACATTTTTGTTTTTTCTAATTAAGTTTATGTTATTTTTAATTTTTGCCCAATAATTTACTTCAGTTTTCAATTGGGTCCCCCTTGCTGCTGTGCGTTTTGGAGGGAGGGAATATTTTCTCTTTTAGTCCCTCTATGTTATCCGCGCGTTCGGAAGGGTCCCTCATTTTTTTATTTTCTTCCAAATTCGCCCCAAACTTTTATTTTAAGTTCAATACCATCCTTTTTTATTTCTTTTGTGATTTTTTTATTTCGTTATTAATTTTATTTTTAAAATTTCTTATTTTATTAACATTATTTATTATTATTGTTTATATTTTTATTTTAATATTATTATTACCATCATTTTATTTTTAATTAACTTTATAACTATCTTTTATATACATTATTATTATAACTATATTTATTATTATATTTATTATTATTGTTGTTTTATTATTAGTATTATTATTATTATTTTCAATATTACTATTTAATATTCTATTTTCATTATTATTATTTATTTATCACTATTAATTTTAATATTATTACTATTATTTTATTATTAATACCATTTTATTTTTACCAATACTTTTATTATCATTTTCATTATTTATATTACTATGGTTTATTACTAATTTAGTATTACTAGTATTTTACTATTATAATTGTTATTTTAATATTACTACTACTATTATTTTTATTATTACTATTATTTGTAATTAACTTTTTATTATTATATATTTTTATTATTATTACATTTTTATTACTATTATTATTGTAATAAGCCATTTTGCCCGAGCCCATGAAAATAAGAAAAATAAATAAATAATAAAATACCAAAAATACCAAATGTTCAGTTTTTTTTTTTAAGTCCAGATTACAAAGGCCCAAATGCCACCCATGGCCCAACACCAGGCAATATAGACTACCCAAAACAGATTACCCAAACCCAACCTATTACCAGTTTACCCGTAGCCCACTACTCTACCCCAAACCCGATTAGTCCAAAACTAATCCAACAAATTAAGCTGGCCGAGTGGCCCAAATAGTCTTCAAACGCAGGAAACCCTAGGTTTCCACTGCGCCGCAAGCGTCCAGCAGTCCCTTCCTCCCGCCCAAAACAAGCCACAAGTCGCGACGTAGTTAGAGCGAGTCGTGCCCTATCGCCGCCGCGTTTCTCGCTGTTCGACCTGCAAAAGGAAAGAAGCCACAACAGAGGCAGCGAAGAGGGCAAAATAAAATCTGTACTTATTTTTTGGGGTTATAAAAAAACCCATTGTAATATGCAAACGTACTAGCTTTTTTTTTTTTACACAGATACAAGCGAATAGATACAAAAAAGAATACAAAATACAAATAAAAAATCAAATAGAATGTGATTTTCTAGTTATTTGGTTATTTTATTTTATTTTCTTTTTTGATTCATGTAAATACTTCTATACGAATACCACTAACAACAAAAAAAAGTTTAAGATTCAAAAAACGGAGTTTTTTTACCTTAGGACCGCCGTGAACGACGGCTCGGTGGCAGCGTCTTGATGGTGCTTGGCGGCAAAATTGGTCAGTGAAATCTGGCGTAAAGCCAAAGGACAGAGAGGCTTTTTAAAAAAATTTGGAGTGTTTTTTGTTTTGAAATGGTTTAAAATGATTTTTAAAAACAAAAACTTAGTTTTTATAAGGCCATCATACGATGCCGTTTTAGGATTACCCATTAACTCTCAAAACGACATCGTTTAAAGGGCAGATCCGCGTGTTGACCCGAAACTCGGGAAGGAACCGCGTGTTTTCATAAAATGGGGAATTTGCCCCTTTGGTCCTTTCGCGATTTCATCGTTTTCAATATAGTCCAATTTAAATTTTTATTTTTTATTAAATTAGTCCTAAAACTTATATTTTGTTACAATCTGGTCATCGGGCTACTTAAAGGCCAATATCAGAACGGCGTCGTTTAGGAGATAAGGCATAATTGCCTAATGGGTCCCTATAGTGTGACGCGCGTTTTGATTTAGCCCTTTTACATTTACTTATATTTCTATTTAATCCCTGTTTCTTTGTTTATCTTTAAACCTTTTTTATCTTATTTTATTTTATTTTTAAATTATTTTAACATTATATTAAATTATTTTATTATATTAAAAATTCTATTTTTGACTATTTGTATATTAATTTATTAATAGTATAAAGTTTTTATGTATTGTTTTTTAATACGTACTATTTTTATATATATTAAATTATTACTATTTATTATTTATACTAGGTCATTTTATTTAGTTTAATATTATTTATATATATTACATATTATTTTATAATTTATATATTATTATATTATATATTTAAAATTTTGTATATTATATATTATTATATAATTTAAATTGTTTTGTCCTTTACATTATATAAACTTTTTATATTGTATAACATATATTGTTTATATTGTTTATATTAAATATGTAATTTTCATGATTATTGTATTATAAATATATTTTTATTTAAAGTTACATAGGTTATTTCCTTATAACTTTTTTATTGTATATTATTTTTATTTATAAGTATGCTAAATTATTAAATTATATATTTATTATAAGTATCCCTATATTTTTTATATACTCTAAGTTTTTATATTATTCATTTAAAATATAATGTTTATACATATTAATTGTTTTAAAATTATCATATTTTTATTTTCCTTTTATTTTTATTTTGTTTTGTTATAATATTTATTCAATGTTTAAATATATCGTTCATTTATTTACTCACATATTCGATCTTGTTTGTAGGGTTTTATATTTATTTCTTAATTTTTATCTTTCATATAGATTTTTACCGATTATTTTATATCTTGTATTTGTTTATTTATGTTCCATATTTACTTAATATTGTTTTAACATAGTCCTTTTATTATGTGTATCATTTGCTATGTTATAATATTCTTTCGTTAATTGTCTATATTAGTATTATTTGTTAATATAATTTGTAGTCATGGAGAATTGCTATTTGGAATTGATTTTTTGTAATATATATATGTCATATCTTACTCCAAAATAATTTTTTTATAAAAACATATTTAACTGCATTGATGCATTTTATTCAAAGGTTTTTAAATATAGTGATACATGACATTTGGGGACTTCGAGAAAAATTATACCCTAACTCACTGGGTTTTAATTTTCTCGTGGAACTTAAGGTATCAAGTATCCTTTTTAAACCCATAAACTTCAAAACAAAACTTATTATCGAAAATTCAAAATGTTATATCTTAACTTATTAGATATAATATTTCATATCTCGAGGTAAGAATTTTCTACAAATAAAGGCAAACTTAGTTTTTAAGTTTTGAGATATTGCATCCTAACTTATTGGGTGTGACATTTTATTTCTTTGAGATAAGTAAGTCTTGACTTTCTTTCGAACAAAAGGATCGTATTTTAATTTTTAATTTTTGACATTAGGACATTAATTAATCAAATCGGTACCAATTTTGGGCATTTCGAGGGTGCTAATCCTTCCTTGTATGTAAACGACTCCCGAACCTGTTTTCTTGAATTTCATAGGCCAAAATTAATGTTTTAAACAAAACATATTTTGTAAGGTGATCTGATCACACCTAAGCAAAAAAAAAGATCGGTGGCGACTCCCGTTTTCGTTTTTTTAGTCGATCCCCGTTTTCATAAAAACTTAAAAACAATTTCAACAGCTTAAAAATAGTTTCAAAAATTATTATTTTGTAGTTTTTATTACTGTATAAAGCTTCCACTGTTGTTACTGTTCTTTTTTTTATTTTATTTCATTTATTTATCTTGCTCTTGCTTTATTTATTTTACCTTTATCATTACTATTATATTTTATCATCATCACGTTGTTATACAAACTAGTATTGTAAATTGTTTTACATTTTAAATTTAATTTCCATTTTATTGCAATCACATTACGTTCTATCTGATTTTCAAAATAACCAAGCACTCCGCGTTCTAAGGTTCGAAAGAAATCGTATCCTAACTTACTGGGTTTCGATTTTTCTCTTCGAGTCTAAAGAACCTATTACTTTCTTTTTTTAAAAAAGGTTAAATAAAAACTTATTCTCGAGAATTCAAGATGTTGTGTCATAATTTATTGGATATGACGTTTTGTTGTCTCGAGATAAGGATTTTTTTTCTACAAATAAAGGCAAGCTTAGTTTCGAAGTCTTGAGATGTTGCATCCTAACTTATTGGGTGTGACATTTTATTTCTTTGAGACAAGCGAGTTTTAGCTTTCTTTCAAATAAAAAAGATCGTATGCTAAATTTTTCAAATTTTCAACATTAGGACATGATTTTATCAATTAGGTACCAATTTTTGGGCGTTATGAGGGTGCTAACCCTTCCTCATATGTAACTGACTCTTGAACTTATTTTCTCAAATTTTGTAGGCCAAAATTAATGTTTTAAATAAAAAATATTTTATAAGGTGATCCAATCACACCTTGGCAAAAAGGGATTGGTAAAGACTTCGTTTTCGTTTTTTAAGTCAATCTCCGTTTTTATAAATTTTAAAAATGGTTTCGACAGTAGAAAATTACAAAAAAGGGGAGGAGGTAACATAATTCAAAATTTTCTAAAGAAACAACATGCATTTTATCATTTTTTCTTATTCTCTTTATACCCTAGACCATTATTTCCCTGCTGACATGGCTCCCATGACAAAATCAGCAAATTTCCAAGGTGCCCTGTAGTTGCGAATGGATCTTGGTTTTACTGATGGCCCATCTCCTTGGTCCTCTCATGTGTTGGTCCTCTCATTGTGTGGCCCATTCACAACATTACCTTTGGTCCAGAAAGAACCTTGTCCTCAAGGTTCCAGTGAGGAAAAATGTGAAACATGTGGGCCTTGTCCTCCCAAGTAGCTGCCTCATGAGGAAAACCATCCCATTAAATGAGATATTGGACTGTAGTTTGTCTAGAGCTGTAACACCCTAAACCTGGCCCAAACACTACAACCGGATCTGATATGTCACTAAGAAAATTTTTGTAAAACCAATCGTGTTGACAGAAAGCCCAAATATAATTTATATAAAATATGCCTAATAATCAAAAGCCTAAAACTAAATTACATGTCTTAGTTTTAAAATAAATAAATAATAAATAATAAAGGCCCATAATAAAACAAAAAGGTAAACTATTGGCCCATGGCCTTATTACAACGTAGTTCAAATCCATAACATAGAATACTTTAAAAAAACTAATAAGGGAAACTTTTCGCCGAATCCACATGTGCTTTTGCATAGCCACCTTGCGCTCCTCTCCAGCCCGGTCCGATGCACTAAGTGTTACCTGAAATGTTAATTAATTGGTTGAGTCGCGAGACTTAGTGTGCACCCTTCATGCACCATTAGATTTGGGTCTTAACCCATAAAAATAGAATAATAAATTCATGTACATATATAACAAATAATATGCAAGGCCCAACCCATTTGCCTAGGTTTCCATCCGCTACACGCCCCCGAACCAACCATTCACACCATTGGGATTTCTACAATCAACCTACACCGCTACACGCCAAGATGGCAGTCATGCTGCTCATCAACATATCATGGCCGAAGCCCTTATAATAGATCACGGCAAAAGTCGCTACAACATATAACAGATCACGGTAAAAATCGCTACACATATAACGTATAACTTCCTCCTTTCATCAAACCCACCCCATGCAATCACAAAAATCAATAGACTTGTAACATATAATCAGAATATTCAACGACACGGTGATTCGCTTTTACCCTCTTTGGGCTTCCATCTTTATGCCGGATTTGGCATTTATCACAACATATAATACTTATAAGCAATTATTTAATGATGATCTAAATGGTGGGGAAGTATTACACACGATATCACAAATCAATATTCTTAGTCGATGTCCTTGGTATCCAGATCTATTATCCTCAATCTATAACTTTGCTTAAAAGACGGAAAACTGTGAAAATATGCCCTCTCCTATTTTCGACCATGGTTAGTATTCTACCCGATTCTATGTATATAAATAAACAAATCCTCTTACCTTGACATCCCGAAAGTAACAGGATTCTATAACTTAGAGATCTATGCGATTGGCCTCCTTCTTCAAATCCCGAAATGCCAAAAAGAAGTGTGAAATAAGAGATTAGTTTCTAATAACCATTCGGCTAAGGACTTTGAAAAGCCGAAAGAACATTGAAATCCCAAAATCAACACTTACCTATTGTTTCCTTTAGATTTCGGCTGGCGCGACTCCATTAAAGAGGATTCAAGCAACCACGGAGATGAGATCTAGCGATTTGGCTTTTATGAAAATCCCAGAAAAGATGAACTGATGCATTTTTAGCTTTTAGAAAAACTGAGTGAAGTGTTTCGGCTTAGAAGGAAAGTGAAAAGAAAGTGGAAAGAAAGAATACTTAGGGGTTTCGGCTTTCAGAAGAAATCAAAAGAAAAGAGATTACCAAGAAGTACTGAGAATTTCGACACAGAAGATGAGAGAAGAAAATGGGGTTCAAAATGCCGGAATTGAAGAGGTACCCCCTATTTATAGGGAATTTCGACACCCCCTCTAGGTGATGGAATTTCGGCCAACTCTGTACTCAGAAGATAATTCCTATCTTTTCTCCTCTATCCTTCTATCCCTTATCCCTATCAAAACACTCATCTATAAGAGGCCACATTTCACCAACTCTCCCTTTATTTTATCAGCTTGTTATCCTCATTAATTAAACAAAAATAATCCCTAAATTATAGCCTTGTGTCGTCCCCCCTTAGCTCACCTTGGCTACCGAAATTTTGACCCAATTCTTTGGGCCCAACTGAACCTCAAATTAACATATTAAACATAACATTACACACAATGCACAAGCCCATTAATACCTTACCATAACATTCTAAGTGCTACATGCATCTCAAAAATTTTAAATGTTCCTATTCTCAAGGCTTATTGGGCCCAATTCTACTAGGCCCAATTTCAGGATGTTACAAGAGCACTAGACATTTTGAGTGTCAATGATAGCTAATGGTTATAGGATTAGTGTTTTTGTGGAGTCGACAATATGAAGGGGAGTAACTTGTTGCTTAGGAGTGTCGGTACACTTGCGAAGGAGTGAAACATAGAAGACAAGATGGACCTTTTCCATGGCTGGTAAATCCAATTTATAAACCATTGTGCCGATACACTGGAGAACTTGAAATGGACCAAAGAAACGTCGTCCAAGTTTGTGGTGTCGTTGTAGTTGGAAAAAATTTTGATGAAATGGTTGAAGGCGGACATATACCCAATCACCCTCTTCCAATACAAGATCATGATGGCGTTATCAACTTGAGCCTAAATCGTAGACTGTACTCGCAACTAATTATTCTTAAGGAGATGAAGTGTAGCAACTTGATCTTGCAGATAACCCTTACCCATCCCGATCGCCGAACCCGAGTAATAAGATGCTAAGACATAATTCAACAATTCAATAAATACCTTACTTAATGAAAATTCAATTATTTCTTAATAAATTATGGATATAAAGAAATATATTAAATAATTGGAATTCTACAAGGACCAAATTACATAATACAAGCATATAGTAAGGTTGGATTGTAAAATTTTGAAGTTAAAAGTCAATAATAGAAATTCAATGATGGTATCGGTACGAAATCGATACCAAAATTCAATTTTGTTTACTTGAAAATCAATGGCATCGATATTTATTTTATGGTATCAATATTTTATGAAAAAATATCAATACTTAAAAAAAATCGATACCATTTTGGCATGCTGTTTGTTTTAAAACTATTCATAAGGTCAGGTATCGATATTAGATGTAAAAATATCGATACTTGAGTTCATAAATGGTGAAAACTACTTTTTTAAACATGCACTCATGCTCAAAACTTGCCTAAACTCAAATAACATACCTAAATATAAATAAAGGCATGAAAATCATCATCTAAACATCTTATCCATGTACAACTCAATTCAATACATCTAAATCTAAGCCAAATATATATATTCTTAAGATCAACCAGCCTAAATAATTAGCCATTAAGTCATTTGTAACACCCGGAATCTAGGGGTTATGCATTTTGTGCATAACCCAAGTGATGATAGGCTTATTGTGAGTTTGGACAAGTTTTAAGGGGGGTTTGGAGAACCTTGGAAGGTAGGAGATGGTTTAAGGAATTAGTGAATTTTGGTGTTAGGAAGGAGAGCTTGGCTTTAAAGGTCTTAAGAGAATTATTTGGGAGGTTAAGACACAAGAATGAAGCTAGTAGAGTGGCTAGGAGGCACTACTTTAGGCTTTGGAAGGTGACGCCTCAAGGTACTAAGGGGATCTCAGGTTCAAGCTGCAAAGGCAGCCTTTTTGTTTTTGTTTTTACGTCATGAGAAGGGGAGGAGTTGGTTTCGGCTAAGGCAATTAAAAAGGGGAATTTGACTGAGTCAAATTGTTTTGAATGTGTGGCTAGGAGAAGAGATGGGTTGGCTTTATTTTGAATTGGTTTGAAAGGTTGGTGTAGAGTGAATTTAGGAGGTAAACAAGGGTTTGGGTGTGGGGAGAAGTGTTGGACGGCTAAAGGGGTGTTCTTGGGGCATTTTCGGCCATGAAGGTTTGGGGGGAGTGGCCGAATTCTATTTAAGGGTGTTGTGCCATCCTTTTTGCCGAATTTTAGCCCTTTACTTCTAAGCTTCATTCTTTTTCTTCTCAAACATTACCACACCAAAAACACCTCTTTTTCTTCATCAAATTCACCTTGGCCCAAAAGTTCAAAGCCACTTTTCCTTCCATTTTCTTCTTCATCTCACTTGTTCTTAAACCGAAATCTCTCTCAATTCCCTGTTGCCGCAACATCTCTTGAAGCACTTCAACATCTACTTCTTTGTCTCATAGTTTTTTCACTGGCCGAATCTCCTTGTGCTGATTTCTCCTTTCTTCTTGAACCATATTTCTTTCGTTTCTACTTCAAGACTCTAGCTGAATCTCTCCCTCTTGATGTGCCGAATTCCCTTCTCCTATTGGTTTTCATCTTGGCCGAATATTAGGTGGAGGGGGTAGATCAATTTGGGTTCCTTTTTCAAGCGTTGGTGAAGGTAAGTAGGCATAGCCGAATGCCTATTTCTTCCCCTCTCTGTTCTCTGTTGACTTTTACAAAGGTAAGAGCCGATTTTGGCATTTGTTTGGAAGTTTGTTAATCTCTTGTGGTAACCGAATGGTTGTAGGGTCTCCGGGGTCACAAAGCAGTGGATTTGATCCTTCATTCTCTGTTAATCGGTTGGTAAGTGGTAGTAAGAAGCTATTCTGATAGTCTATCTCTTTTAGTATTTATTTAACCGAATGCTTGGGTGATTAACCGTTGTTCTGATTAAGTGTGTTGATGGAGGCGAGTGCCAGTCAAGGTGGGCAAGGGAAAGTCCCTATCCCGAAGTTCAAGAAAAGATCCATCTCGGCAGTTTGAGATTGGCCACCAGGGTGTGGGCCAGCAGCAGGAGAGAGCTATAGGCAGATAGCTGTAGTCTCGCTTCACGATAGCGTAGGGATCGAGAGTTTAGAACTCCAAGTGATTAGGTACGTAATTATCGCACTATTTTCCTATAATGTGTATTGATGTATATGCTTGTGTATGATGTATGATAGCCGGTAATAAAGGCTAAAGTGGTGGATACCCATGTTGGGGTAATTGGTTAACAGGTTAGTGGTTCGTGATATTATATTATTTATGGTGTATGCATGAGATGGTAATGAGCATGTGATTATACTCACTCTATATGTGGATTTGACATGATACGTTGACATATGTGCATGGGGTTGGTTTGATCAAAGAAGGACGGGTGTACATAAATATGTACGTGGTCTAATGTTAGCCTCGTGTTACATTAGCGCTTGATGATTAGCTGAGTGCTACATCAAGGGAGGTGTTGGCTTGGTGCCCATCTCGGCGGTTGATGGCTGTGTGCATCACCGTAGACGGATTACTATTGGGATCACTTGGTTGATCGGTGGCTCAGCCACGGCCTTGTGCAGCAGGTCTGCCGAGGTACGATATGTGGGATCACTCGGTTGTGATTGGTGGACTAGCCATGGCCTTGGGCAGGGAGTCTGCTAAGGTAGGTGTAATGGATGGACTTAGGTTGGGAGGGGTCATAATTGCATATCTGTTGGTATGGACTGTGTGGGTATGGGGTAAGCCCATACGTGTGGAAACATGTGTAATGATTATGCACTGAGTCTATGGACTCACCCAATTTTTCTTAACCATTTCAGGTGATGCGTAAAGTTGGACTGGGTTCGGAGAGGGCACAAGGTGGCCCATGCAGAAGAAGATGTTTTGATCATTTTTAAGCATTTTAATATTAAGTACTTTGCTTAAGTATTGGTTGTAATAAGGGCCTTTTTATTTTTGGTATTATTTTAATTATGGTTTGATTAAATTGAATTGCTATGTGAAGATGATCTTATTTTAGCAATCTATTTATTCAAAATATATATACACTAAAGTTTTAATTCCGACATTTTATAACATGAAAGTTTTAGCTATAATTTTAAATGGACATGGTTTTCAAAAGATGACAAAATTTTAATGTTTTATCTTAATTCAAAAATATTTTCAACCGTCTTTCCGCAGTGACATACCAGATCCGGTCAAGGCTCGTGGGCCGGGTTTGGGGTGTTATAAATTGGTATCAGAGCCCGGTTCAAAACTCGGCTTTGAGGGTTTGGGCCCATAAACAGTTTTCAAAATGGGCTTTTCAAAATATGGGCTTTTATAAAAAGTTTTCAGGTTATTCTGGCATGGCACCTGTACCTCCGGCCCGAAGTCCACCAGGTAAGTACTTCAGACTTTTGAAGTGATTTGTTTATATGAAATGTTATGGGTTTATTTGGGCTCGTAGATTAGAATATTAAGGCTTTTGGACCCTAGGATTAGTCTACTCAAACACATGCATAAGACTTAAAGATTGCTAAGCAAACACATGAAGTAAGTCACGAGTTAAGGTGTGGTAATCATTTGACGCATGTCTAGGAGTGGTATTCAGTAAGAGCTTGGTATTTAAGCAGTCCGCGTGACTCACCTCCTCTTTACTCGAATCCTACAGTGCGTAGCTACTGGTTCACCTTAACCAAGAGGACTTGTTCATAGGCTAAACCGATTATTAAAACCCGAAAGGATTAGCCTTACTGTTTTAAAACCCTTGGTTTTTTAAAATTTTCAAATTTACCCCTTTGGTTTGTAAACCCTAAACCTGAGTTAGGAAAGACATTTTTCTCGATTTACAGAATTACTAAAATACCCTACTTGCGAATTACAAAATGCCCTCAGATTGTAAAATTACCGTACTACCCTCAAATTTTGTTAAAATGATTTTACTTTACAAAAATACCAAAATCTCAAGTTTTCAAAATATTAAGATACTTTGGTTTGGGAAAATTTACGAAAATACCCCTGGTTGATAAAATTACCAAAATGCCCCTGATTTCTAAATTTTCATATTACTCTCGACTTTTACTAAAATATTCCTATTTTACCAAATGTTAGAAAATTCTATTTTGAAAAATATTGGGATACCCAGATTTGGAAATTTACAAGAATACCCCTGACTTCCAAAATTACGGAAATAACCCTGATTTCTGAAATTTTTACAACACATCTGGTTTGAAAAATAAATTTTCAAGATGACCCCCAAGATTTGGTAAATTCTAAAATGTCTTTAATTTGAAAAATTATTTTCAAATTGACCCTGATTTATTACCAAAATACCCTATAGGAAAATGACGAAATTACCCCTGGGTTAGGAATGCTCAAGAAAGTGACATGGATGGATGAATGTGTCTTTAGTGAAGAATGTGAATGTTTGAATTAGAATAGAGAACTTTAGATGAAACTTTGATTGATCGAAAGAACAACTTCATGAAACTTCTTTTCATAAAATTTGCTCGTGGATAAACAGTGAAACAAAAATTTCTGATACCATAAAACTTTTTAAACAGACTAAATTGTGACGCTAGATATGAGTTCTAGGGGGCGTGGTCACAATACTCGTGGATGTGGTAGAGGCAGGATGGCGATGTCGGACCGATTGGGTCCGCCATGGGTCGAGAGCGATGTGCTGCCACCAACTGTTGAGGTTGAACATCGAGGATCGATACAAAGGAGACGATGCGATGTCGTAGGCTATCTTGCGGGTGCTCGAGAGAGTGGCGAGAGCCAATGTGGGCAATGGAACTCGAAGTCGATGGTCGAAAGACTTAGGTCGAACGGAGCCAAGTTTTCGAGAGAGTGTCTGGGTAGCTCGAACGTGGCGAGAATCTTGGCTTGAGGCGCTTGAAAGGATTATGGACGACTTGGATTTAACTGCGGAGGAGAAGCTTAGGGTCTTTGTTTCATTGCTACAGGATGAGGCCTACCAGTGGTGGCTCACGGTTAAGGAAAGTACCCCTGTCGATCGAGTGGACTGGGGTTACTTTAAGATTAAGTTTGAGGGGAAGTATATCGGAGCGAGTTATGTAGACGCTCAGAGGAAGGCATTCCTTAATTTGGTACAAGGTGGCAAGTCAATAGCAGAGTATGAGGCTGAGTTTCTACGTTTGAGCCAGTATGCTCGGGGAATCGTGGCTACCGACTATGAGAGATGCGTCAGATTCAAAGATGGGCTGCGGGATGAGCTGCGGGTTCTGATTGCTCCGTAACGAGAATGAGACTTCGCCATCTTAGTGGAGAAAGCTCGGATAGTTGAGGAGGCCAAGAGGACTGAGAGGCAGAATAGAGATAGAGAGAGGAGCCAGGATAAGAGGAGTTATGGACCGTCAGAATTATCTGGGAGTCTTCAGAAAAGATCGAGGATTGAGAATTCTACTCGTGCTGGGAATCCGAATCGTCCATGTGCTCGGTGTGGAAGGTATCATGTTGGCGAGTGCTGGAATCGGGATCGAGAATGCTTCAGATGCAAGTCCAAGTCTCATTTGATTAAGGATTGTCCCCAGGATCCGAATAGGACTCGGACAGTAGGCCAAGGTTATGTGCAAATGAAAGGAGATGGTCAGTGATGACGAGGGTCATGGTCCGAGCCATAGAGGAAATGGCTCCGGTCGAGGTCGTGGAGCATTAGGCCATGGTAATGGTGGCACTGAGGCAAGGCAGCCAAGGTGAGTTTACGCAGTCAGGCATCGTGAGGAGGAAGATGTGCCAGATTTGACATCGGGTACGTTATCTATTTTTGGAATCCCCTAAATTATCTTGCTTGTGGATAAGTCAGATTATTTTCTGTTGCTAGTAAAGTATGTGGAACCTTGAGGGTGGACGTAGGAACTATGCCTAGGAAATATGATAGCTCTTTGAGATCAGAGTGCGCAGCTATAGCGTAGTGTGGTGAATTAGGATGTGCGACTGTTAGTCTAGCCAAGTAATTTCGAGGACGAAATTATTTTTAAGAAGGGTAGAATTGTAACACCCGGGATCTAGAGGTTATGCATTTAGTGCATAACCCAAGTGATGATAGGCTTATTGTGAGTTTGGACAAGTTTTAAGGGGGGTTTGGAGAACCTTGGAAGGTAGGAGATGGTTTAAGAAATTAGTGAATTTTGGTGTTAGGAAGGGGAGCTTGGCTTTAAAGGTCTTAAGAGAATTATTTGGGAGGTTAAGACACAAGAATGAAGCTAGTAGAGTGGCTAGGAGGCGCTACTTTAGGCTTTGGAAGGTGACGCCTCAAGGTATTAAGGGGGCCTCAGGTTCAAGCTGCAAAGGCAGCCTTTTTTTTTTGTTTTTGCGTCATGAGAAGGGGAGGAGTTGGTTTCGGCTAAGGCACTTAAAAAGGGGAATTTGACTGGGTCAAATTGTTTTGAATGTGTGGCTAGGAGAAGAGATGGGTTGGCTTTATTTTGAATTGGTTTGAAAGGTTGGTGTAGAGTGAATTTAGTAGGTAAACAAGGGTTTGGGTGTTGGGAGAAGTGTTGGACGGCTAAAGGGGTGTTCTTGGGGCATTTTCAGCCATGAAGGTTTGGGGGGAGTGGCCGAATTCTATTTAAGGTTGTTGTGCCATCCTTTTTGCTGAATTTTAGCCCTTTACTTCTAAGCTTCATTCTTTTTCTTCTCAAACATTGCCACACCAAAAACACCTCTTTTTCTTCATCAAATTCACCTTGGCCGAAAGTTCAAAGTGACTTTTCCTTCCATTTTCTTCTTCATCTCACTTGTTCTTAAACCGAAATCTCTCTCAATTCCCTGTTGCCGCAACATCTCTTGAAGCACCTCAGTATCTACTTCTTTGTCTCATAGTTTTTTCACTGGCCGAATCTCCTTGTGCTGATTTCTCCTTTCTTCTTGAACCATATTTCTTTCGTTTCTACTTCAAGACTCTAGCCGAATCTCTCCCTCTTGGTGTGCCGAATTCCCTTCTCCTATTGGTTTTCATCTTGGCCGAATATTAGGTGGAGGGGGTAGATCAATTTGGGTTCCTTTTTCAAGTGTTGGTGAAGGTAAGTAGGCATAGCCGAATGCCTATTTCTTTCCCTCTCTGTTCTCTGTCGACTTTTACAAAGGTAAGAGCCGATTTTGGCATTTGTTTGGAAGTATGTTAATCTCTTGTGGTAACCGAATTGTTGTAGGGTCACCGGGGTCGCAAAGTAGTGGATTTGATCCTTCATTCTCTGTTAATCGGTTGGTAAGTGGTGGTAAGAAGCTATTCTGATAGTCTATCTCTTTTAGTATTTATTTAACCGAATGCTTGGGTGATTAACCGTTGTTCTGGTTAAGTGTGTTGATGGAGGCGAGTGCCAGTCAAGGTGGGCAAGGGAAAATCCCTATCCCGAAGTTCAAGAAAAGATCTATCTCAGCTATTCGAGATTGGCCACCGGGGTGTGGGCCAGCAGCAGGAGAAAGCTATAGGCAGATAGCTGTAGTCTCGCTTCACGATAGCATAGGGATCGAGAGTTTAGAACTCCAAGTGATTAGGTGCGTAATTATCGTACTGTTTTCCTGTAATGTGTATTGATGTATATGCTTGTGTATGATGTGTGATAGCCGGCAATAAAGGCTAAAGTGGTGGATACCCATGTTGGGGTAATTGGTTAACAGGTTAGTGGTTCGTGATATTATATTATTTATGGTGTATGCATGAGATGGTAATGAGCATGTGATTATACTCACTCTATATGTGGATTTGACATGATACGTTGACATATGTGCATGGGGTTGGTTTGATCAAAGAAGGACGGGTGTACATAAATATGTACGTGGTCTAATGTTAGCCTCGTGCTACATTAGCGCTTGATGATTAGCTGAGTACTACATCAAGGGAGGTGTTGGCTTGGTGCCCATCTCGGCGGTTAATGGCTGTGTGCATCACCGTAGATGGATTACTGTTGGGATCACTTGGTTGATCGGTGGCTCAGCCATGGCCTTGTGCAGTAGGTCTGCCGAGGTACGATATGTGGGATCACTGAGTTGTGATCGGTGGACTAGCTACGGCCTTGGGCAGGGAGTCTGCTAAGGTAGGTGTAATGGATGGACTTAGGTTGGGAGGGGTCATAATTGCATATCTATTGGTATGGACTGTGTGGGCATGGGGTAAGCCCATACGTGTGGAAACATGTGTAATGATTATGCACTGAGTCTGTGGACTCACCCAATTTTTCTTAACCATTTCAGGTGATGCGTAAAGTTGGACCGGGTTCGGAGAGGGCACAAGGTGGCCAATGCAGAAGAAGATGTTTTGATCATTTTTAAGCATTTTAATATTAAGTACTTTGCTTAAGTATTGGTTGTAATAAGGGCCTTTTTATTTTTGGTATTATTTTAATTATGGTTTGATTAAATTGAATTGCTATGTGAAGATGATCTTATTTTAGCAATCTATTTATTCAAAATATATATACACTAAAGTTTTAATTCGGACATTTTATAACATGAAAGTTTTAGCTATAATTTTAAATGGACATGGTTTTCAAAAGATGACAAAATTTTAACGTTTTATCTTAATTCAAAAATATTTTCAACCGTCTTTCCGCAGTGACATACCAGATCTGTTCAGGGCTCGTGGGCCGGGTTTGGGGTGTTACATCATTAAGGTACCTCAACGTAAACAACTAAGCATTCAATTTCATTTATAAAGCACATACCAAAGCATTATCATTTATTGAGATCAAGTCATATATTGACTATCATTCTCACAACTATGCATTAACCAAAAACTCATCCGATATAACAACACATTAATTTTCTAATCATCATGCATATCACCAAATTACTCTAACAAGACATCTTCAAAATGATCATTCCTATCAACTACACATATAAACACAATACTTACAAACTTAGAACTCAAATACCATCAATATACAAAATGAACATTACATATATCTAGAACATCCTAGGTACATGCCAAGGCCAAAGAACATTTCACCAACAATTGAGTTCGGGATGGTCGTTGGATGTTGAGTAGACTATAGAACCAATAAGTACCTAACATATATGTAACAACCTAAATTTTTGGGCCTATGCATTTAGTATGTGGAAATGTTTAAAGTGTTAATTTAACTGTTAAGGGTCTAATTAGGCTCAAGAAAAGGCTGAGACCTCAGTTAAAATATTCTGTTTGGGCATTAAAAGAATTAAAGGTACTTATCTATGATTAAATATGTCAAATTGGGCTTGGGGCCCAAAGTTAGGTAGGGCCAAAGGGAAGGAAGAGAGTGGCGTCACTAGTGCATGAGAAGGGCCCAAATTTTGGTTGCTTGAAGCCCAAAAATTAGGTCAAAATTTGGCAGCCAAGGAGGGCTATAGGGGACAGCAACAAGGCAAAATTTTAGGAATTTTAATGTGGATAATTAAAGCTGATAATGGAGGGAAGAGTTAGAGTCAATTAAGTCTCTTCAAGATAGGTGTTTTGATAAGGATAAGGGAAAGAAGGAGGGGCTATCTAGGAGACTAAGTGATGGCCGAAATTCCATCACCTAGAGGGGTGAAGAATTCGGCTACTACATGGGAAAAGGGGTGCCGAATTTTCCCTATTATTTGCTTAAGCTTTAGATATTAGGAAGGGCACATTCGGTTTTTAATAGGTAGGTGCCAAAAATCCTATAAATAGGAGAGTATCTCTTCAAATTTCGGCATTTGAACCCTAATTTCTTTCTCTCCCATTGTGTCAAAATTCTTAGTCCCACCCTCTATAATTTCTTTTCTTCAATTTCTTCAAAAGCCGAAACCTCCCCCTTCACTTTCTTTTCCATTCTTTTCCTCTTGTGCCGATTTCTCTAAAAAGCCAGAATCTCCATAGTTTTTCTCTATTCATCCCATTTGTGAGATAGATCTATTCTTCCGGCATTTAAAACTTCTTCTTGACATTGACGAATCTTCTCTCTAGTGCTAGCCGAATTTCCTGTGCTAAGGTAAGTGTCGACTTTTGTTAGATTCCCTAATCTATTTCGGTTCTTGAAAGGCAAAAGCCAAAAAAACTAATCATTTAATGGTTCTATGTTGGGTGGCATTCTGGGATTTGAAGGAAACTTGGTCGTCTAGATCTAAAAGCCAAAAATCGTTTGTCTTCAATTTCGGGATTTTAAGGTAAGGAGGTTTTCCCTAGATTTTTTTTTTAAGATTCGTTCATTGTATACAAGGCCTTAACTTTATGATAAGGATTAACGATCATATATTGTGATAGTAGTTCTGACAAGCACTTGTGATGGAATTAAATATGGATCAGGCAAAGGAGAGAATCCCTAAGTTTAAGAAACGAGCGGTATCTGCCGTTCGAGATTGGCCGCTAGGTTGTGGACTGACTTCTGAACAACACCTTAGGCAGATAACAGTTCTATCGGCTACTGATAGCGTAGACATAGAAAGTATCGTCTTAACGGTAACTAGGTGTGTAGATCTCTAACACACACTCTCTAACTATTCTTTATGTGTTATGGGATAAAAAGCCGGAAAGTGGATGCATAGATAGTCGAATAAAACCCAGAAAGGGTTAGGCAATGATGCCAGGTACGCAATCATAGAAATCTCTATGTGTATCGAATAAAATGAAAGTCAGTATGATGATTTCTTTATGTATGTATGTATGGGGTGGGAATATGATAATGAAAGGGAAGAGCATGATTAGGTCACATGGTGACCGGTGGTAGAAAACCCACGTAATGCAATGTTTGGTCACATGGTGATCGGTGGTAGAAAACCCACGTTAAATTTCCTGATTAATAATGGAATAGGCAGTATGACTGTCGATTTGGTGTGTAGCGGTTGGTGGGTCGATTGTAGAAATCCCTAAGGTGTGATGGCTGGTACGGAGTGGTGTGTAGAGGATGGAATTCTAGGATGGATTGGGCCATTCATTACTTATTGTTTATCATGTATTTATGATTGTTGCCTCCATGTATGGGCCAAGGCCCATAATGTGTTTGTGGGCCTCAGGTCAGTGCGTTTGGGATTTATACACTGAGTCTTGGTGACTCACGCTTTCATTTTTTTCTACTCTTTCAGATGAGCAGTAGAACGTGGACATGGGAGCCGAGGCGGACTCGAGGGGCCATCAAGTTATTATTTTTTACATAGGCTATTTGCAGTTTCTTTTTCTTCAAGTTTTAATTGTTGGAATTAATTGATGTAATATAGCCCCATAGTTTAGGGTTAAGTTGATATTTGAGAACATTTATTTCTTTCCAAATTTTTGATCAAAAACTCATGCTTTATAGATAATAAAAAAATGGGATTTTCAATTATGATTTAATTTAAATGAATTATATTTTAAAAAGAAAAAAATATAAATTTCAAGGGCTTTTCCTACAAGTGATATCTTTTAGAAAAAGCCATAAAAACGACAAAGTTTTGCTAACCATTCAAATAAAGTTTTTAACAGTAAACCCGTAGCATACCAGATCTGGTCGTAATGTATGGGCCAGGTTTGGGGTGTTACATTTTGGTATTAGAGCCCACTTCAAAACTCGGGCTGTGAAATGGGCCTAGTAACTATTTTGAAATTGATGAAGATGTGGCCTACGAGTCTACCGGCACCCGATCCACCCAGGTAAGTACTTTAACCCCTGTTGTGATATACATGTGGGCTTAATGGGCTTGATAGACGTAGGCTAGCGTATTAGATATTGATGGACTTTAGGCTTAGTTTAAAACACTCTTCAATTTCATAAGACTTAATCCAACCAAACCAAACCTGTAAACAAGTCACCAAGTTAGGGTGTGGCAACAGGCATACGCATGTTTAGGATTGGATTCAGGGAGAGCTTGGTATTTAAGCAGTCCTAGTGACTCACCTCCTCTTCGCTAGAACCTTACCTGGTGTGTAGTGACTATTCACCTTAGCCATAAGGACTTGTTGACGGGCCAAAACTTATAATTAAAACCCGAAAGGGACTAGCCACCCTATTTCATAAAATTACTAAAATACCCTTAGTTTGGAAAAAAAATTTACCAAATTAACCCTGATTTATAAAATGACCAAAATACCCCTAATCTACGAAATTACCAAAATTTGTGAAATCACCACCCTTGAATTACAAAATTATCGAAATACCACTGGTTGACAAAATTACCAAAATACCCCTAAATTTTAAAAATTACCAAAATACCCATATTTTGTAAAATCACCAAGAAACTTTATTTTGGAAAATTACAAAAATACCCCTGACGTAAAAATTATGAAAATACCCATGGGTAGTGAAATGATAAAAATACCCTTAGGTGATGAATGTAAGTTTATAATACTATTGGTATGATGGTTGTGTGATGGATGTTGCATGTATGTGTATGCTAGAGCTAGGAAATACAGCCTTGAGACTGAATTCGTTGTGAACTCGAAAGAACTACTTTTAACCCTATTATTCATAAGATTGTTCGGTGTTAATCAGTGGAAGAAAAGCTAATAATTCATAAATTTTTAATCAGATAAACGCAAATCGATAGAATGAGTTCAAGAGGTCGTGGACGTCCACCGCGTGGTCATGGTAGAGGTAGGATGGCCTTGTCAGAACCCGTAGGATCTGGTCATGGATTTGGGAATGAGATATCAGTTCCACCAGCGGAGGTAGAATTTCAGGATCAGACGGGCGGAGATGAGGTGATGTCTCAGGCGGTGTTAAGGGTTTTGGAGAGAGTTGCTGAGATAGGTATAGGCACGAGGGCCGAAATCGTGCTGAGTGACTTAGAGCAGCAGGCGAAGTGTTTAGGGGAGTTTCTGGTCTAGCCCCGAGCTCAGCTGAGTATTGGTTAGAGGCGATTGAACGTATAATGGACGATCTGGATCTCACGGAGGAGGAGAAGTTGAAAGGAGTTATATCCCTCTTGAGGGATGAAGCCTACCAATAGTGGCTCACGGCAAGGGATGGTATGGTGGCTGACCGTATCATGTGGGAATTCTTCAAAACAACGTTTCAGAATAAGTATATTGGATCAAGCTATGTGGATGCGCAGCACAGGGCATTTCTAAATCTGGTTCAAAGGAGTAGGTCGGTGGCTACGTATGAAGCTGAATTCTTACGCCTTGCCGTTATGCTAGAGGGATGGTAGCCACAGACCATAAATGATGTGTTCGTTTTGAAGATGGTCTGAGGGATGATCTGCGGGAATTGGTAGCCCCCCAACGGGAAAGAGAATTCGTTGTCTTGGTGGAAAAAGAAAAGATAGCTGAGGAGGTTAAGCGGACAAGGAAACTAAACTAGGGTAGTGATAGGAGTGGAAGCAAGAGAAACCTAGGATCGTCTGGGGCAGCGGGACGTGCTTAGAAAAGACCCAGGCCAGATGGCCGAGACGAGATAATAGACCTGCTACTGTTAATTAGACACCGAAGTGTCCTCGATGTGGTAAATTTCATACAGGTGAATGTTGGGTGGGCAGTGAAAAGTGCTTCAGGTGTGGCTTTTTTGACCATCAAGTTAGGAATTGTCCGCAGCCAAAAGGCAATAAAGGGCGTACGGGCCAAGGGAATGTTTAGCCTGGCAGAGGAGGTCGTGGGACAACCAGAGGTGGTAATGGTTCCGGACGGGGCTGTGGAGCAGTAGCTCGAGGGGCAGGAAACACTGGGCCAAGACAGCCAAGGTTAGTTTATGCTGTCAGACGTCGAGAGGAGGCTGACGCACCGGATGTTATAACCGGTACATTTTTAATCTTTAGATTGCCTTATATTGCATTGATTGACATTGGGTCGATGCATTCATTTGTTGCTAGTAAGGTGTCTGAAACTTTAAGCGTAGATTTTAAAATCTCCTCTAGGGAGATGACTGTAGTAAGCCCATTAGGAAATTTGGTGGTAGTAAACAAACTTTATCGAGAAGTACCTTTGGAGGTTCAAGGGGTAGTCTTTCGAACAGATCTAATGGAATTACCGTTCGGGGAGTTTGATTTAATTTTGGGCATGGATTGGCTTATAAAGTATCACGCTAAGTTAGATTGTGCGGCTAAGTGCATGGTATTAAAAAACTTCTGAGGGTGACGAAGTGGTGGCAATAAGAGAAAGGGAGAACTGTCTGTCGAACGTGGTAACCGCCCTGAGAGCGGAAAGAATGGTGAGAAAAGGATGTGAGGTAGTCTTAATGTTTATTCGCGCTATGGAAGCTAAGGAATTAACGGTTGGAGATGTTAGGACGGTGAAGGAATTTCTTGATGTTTTCCCTGAAGAGTTTCCGGGATTACCTCCGGATCGTGAAGTAGAATTTAGAATCGATCTTTTTTCAGGAATAGCACCAGTATCGATAGCTCCATATAGAATGCCGCCGAAGGAGTTGGTAGAATTGAAAGCACAGATCCAGGAGTTATTGGATAGAGGGTTTATACGATCAAGTGTGTCGCCTTGGGGAGCGCCGGTGTTATTCGTTAAGAAGGATGGACCAATGCATATGTGCATTGACTATCACCAGTTGAATAAGTTAACGATCAAGAACAAGTACCCATTGCCAAGGATTGATGACTTGTTCGATCAGTTGAAGGGGGCCTCAGTCTTCTCAAAGATAGACCTGAGGTCGGGGTACCATCAGCTTAAGGTCAAGAAAGAAGATATCCATAAGACGGCCTTTAGGACTCGTATGGTCACTACGAGTTCATGGTAATGCCGTTTGGATTGACCAACGCACCTGCAGCATTTATAGATATGATGAACTGAGTGTTCCAACCCTACTTGGATTGGTTTGTCATAGTATTCATTGATGATATCTTGGTTTACTCAAAATCGGAGGATGAGCATGATGTACATCTGCAAGTGGTTCTGCAGATTCTGAGGGAAAAGCGGTTATATTCCAAATTCAGTAAGTGTGAATTTTGGCTAAAGGAGGTTACTTTTCTGGGGCATGTTGTGTCGGTTGAGGGGATTAGGGTAGACCCTCTAAAGATTGAAGCGGTGTTGGAATGGAAACCACCTAGGTCCGTGATTGAGATTTAGAGTTTTCTTGGTCTGGCTAGATATTATCGAAGTTTTGTTGAAGGATTCTCCTTAATTGCGGCACCATTGACTAAGTTGTTTTGGAAAAGAGTTCTGTTTGTTTGGTCTGAAAAGCAGTAGGAGAGCTTCGAGAAGTTAAAAAGGATTTTGACAGAGGCTCCGGTGTTGATTCAACCGGAGGTTGGGAAAGAATTTGTGATTTATTGTGATGCTTCACATACAGGATTAGGATGTGTGTTGATGCAAGATGGAAAGCTTGTAGCGTACGCATCTCGGCAGTTAAGACCGCACGAAGCAAATTATCCCACTCATGACTTGGAGTTAGCGGCAGTGGTTTTTGCTTTGAAGATTTGGAGGCATTATCTGTACAGGGAGAAATCTGTCATTTACACAGATCATAAGAGCTTAAAGTATCTTTTGACTCAGAAGGAGTTAAACCTAAGGTAGAGAAGGTGGATCGAGTTGCTAAAGGATTATGACTGCTCGATCGAGTATCACCCAAGTAAGGCTAATGTAGTGGCAGATGCTCTAAGTCGTAAGGTAGTCTCTGACTTAAGAGCAATGTTTGCTCATCTTTATTTGTATGAGGATGGAAGTTTTCTAGCTGAACTTCAAGTGAAACCCTCTTGGATCAGTCAAGTTAAAGAGAAGCAGGAGACCGAGGGGTTGCTTAGAGAAAAGTTGCAATTGATCATTAGCAGTAAGCAAACGAAATTCAATATGGATAAGGATGGGCTGTTATGTTTTTGGGGGAGAGTTTGCATGCCAAAAGATCCGGGGTTGAGGCGTAGGATTTTAAATGAGGCGCATGGTAGTGCATACGCTATGCACCCCGGAGAAAGTAAGATGTATCAAGACTTGCAGAAGTAGTTTAGGTGGCCAAACCTAAAATGGGAGGTGACTGAATTAGTGGCCAAGTGTTTAACCTGTCAGTAGGTTAAGGCGGAGCATCAATTACCATCAGGGTTGTTGCAGCCAGTGAGGATTCCCCAGTGGAAGTGGGAAAGAATCACAATGGACTTTGTTAGTGGGCTACCCCTCACGCCTACTAAGAAAGATTCAGTTTGGGTGATTGTTGACCGTTTGACGAAGTCTGCTCACTTCATACCAGTGCGGGAAGATTACTCTTTGCCAAAGTTGGCTAAGCTATACGTAGCAGAGGTGGCAAGGTTGCATGGAGTACCGGTATCGATCATATCGGATAGGGACCCTAGGTTCACCTCACGATTTTGAAAGGTGTTACATCAAGCGTTGGGAACGAAGTTGGATTTTAGTACAGCATTCCATCCACAAACCGATGGACAGTCTGAGCGGGTGATTCAAATCTTGGAGGACATGTTGAGGGAATGTGCCATTGATTTCAGAGGTAGTTGGGAAGAATTTTTGCCCTTAGCAGAGTTCGCTTATAATAACAGTTACCAGTCAAGTATTCAGATGGCGCCCTACGAAGGTTTGTATGGGCGGAAGTGTCGTACTCCTACGTGTTGGACAGAGTGAGGGGAACGTTGAATTTTGGGTCCGGACTTGGTCACCGAGACAGAGGAGAAGGTGGAAGTGATTTGAGCTAGACTAAAAGAGGCGACGGATAGACAGAAGTCCTATGCTGACTTAAAGTGCAAGGACATAGATTTTTTAGTGGGTGACAAGGTGTTTTTGAAGGTGTCACCATGGAAAAAAGTCTTAAGGTTTGGACGGAAGGGTAAGTTAAGTCCCAGATTCATCGGACCTTATCTGGTGCTAAAGCGAGTAGGACTAATGGCATATCAGCTGGAGTTACCCCCGAAATTAAGTCAAATTCACGATATTTTTCACGTCTCTATGTTAAGACGTTATCGTTTGGATCCATCTCATGCAGTGTCTGTAGAGGAAATCGAGGTAAGACCTGATCTATCCTTCGAAGAGGAACCGATGGAAATTATGGATCATGATGTTAAGGTGTTGCAAAGGAAAACGGTTCCCTTGGTTAAGGTGCTGTGGCGAAACCACAGTTTGGAAGAGGCTACGTGGGAACCTGAGGAAGCGATGCGGCAGCAATACCCCCATCTTTTCTGATCAGGTAATTTTGAGGACAAAATTTCTTTAAGGGGGTAGAACTGTAACATCCTAAATTTTCGAGCCTATGCATTTAGTGTGTGGAAATGTTTAAAGTGTTAATTTAACTGTTAAGGGTCTAATTGGCTCAGGAAAAGGCTGAGACCTCAGTTAAAATATTATGTTTGGGCATTAAAAGAATTAAAGGTAGTTATCTATGATTAAATATGTCAAATTAGGCTTGGGGCCCAAAGTTAGATGGCACCAAAGGAAAGGAAGAGAGTGGCGTTACTAGTGCATGAGAATGGCCCAAATTTTGGTTGCTTGAAGCCCAAGAAATTAGGTCAAAATTTAGCAGCCAAGGAGAGCTATAGGGGACGGCAACAAGCAAAATTTTAGGGATTTTAATGTGGATAATTAAAGCTGATAATGGAGGGAAGAGTTAGAGTCAATTAAGTCTCTTCAGGATAGATGTTTTGATAAGGATAAGGGAAAGAAGGAGGGGCTATCTAGGAGACTAAGTGATGGCCGAAATTCCATCACCTAGAGGGGTGAAGAATTCGGCTACTACATGGGACAAAGGGTGCCAAATTTTCCCTATTATTTGCTTAAGCTTTAGATATTAGGAATGGTACTTTCGGTTTTTAATAGGCAGGTGCCGAAAATCCTATAAATAGGAGAGTATCTCTTCAAATTTCGCATTTGAACCCTAATTTCTTTCTCTCCCATTGTGCCAAAATTCTTAGTCCCTCCCTCTATAATTTCTTTTCTTCAATTTCTTCAAAAGCCGAAACCTCCCCCTTCACTTTCTTTTCCATTCTTTTCCTCTTGTGCCGATTTCTCTAAAAAGCCAAAATCTCTATAGTTTTTCTCTGTTCATCCCATTTGTGAGATAGATCTATTCTTCCGGCATTTAAAACTTCTTTTTGACATTGTTGAATCTTCTCTCTAGTGCTAGCCGAATTTCCTGTGCTAAGGTAAGTGTCGACTTTTGTTAGATTCCCTAATCTATTTCGGTTCTTGAAAAGCAAAAGCTGAAAAAACTAATCGTTTAATGGTTCTATGTTGGGCGGCATTCCGAGATTTGAAAGAAACTTGGTCGTCTAGATCTAAAAGCCAAAAATCGTTTGTCTTCAATTTCGGGATTTTAAGGTAAGGAGATTTTCCCAAGATTTTTTTTCTAGATTCGTTCATTGTATACAAGGCCTTAACTTTATGATGAGGATTAACGATCATATATTGTGATAGTAGTTCTGACAAGCACTTGTGATGGAATTAAATATGGATCAGGCAAAGGAGAGAATCCCTAAGTTTAAGAAACGAGCGGTATCTACCGTTTGAGATTGGCCGCTAGGTTGTGGACCGACTTCTGAACAACACCTTAGGCAGATAATAGTTCTATCGGCTACTAATAGCGTAGACATAGAAAGTATCGTCTTAACGGTAACCAGGTGTGTAGATCTCTAACACACTCTCTCTAACTGTTCTTTATGTGTTATGGGATAAAAAGCCGGAAAGTGGATGTATAGACAGTCGAATAAAACCCAGAAAGGGTTAGGCAAGGATGCCAGGTATGCAATCATAAAAATCTCTATGTGTATCGAATTATATGAAAGTCAGTATGATGATTTCTTTATGTATGTATGCATGGGGTGGGAATATGATAATGAAGGGGAAGAGCATGATTAGGTCACATGGTGACCGGTGGTAGAAAACCCACGTAATACAATGTTTGGTCACATGGTGATCGGTGGTAGAAAACCCACGTTAAATTTCACGATTAATAATGGAATAGGCGATGATGACTGCCGATTTGGTGTGTAGCAGCTTGGTGGGTCGATTGTAGAAATCCCCAAGGTGTGATGGTGATGCGGGTGGTGTGTAGAGGATGGAATTCTCGGATGGGTTGGGCCATTCATTACTTATTGTTTATCATGTATTTATGATTGTTGCCTCCATGTATGGGCCAAGGCCCATAATGTGTTTAATGGGCCTCAGTCGTCGTTTGGGATTTACACACCGAGTCTTGGTGACTCATGCTTTCATTTTTTTCTACTCTTTCGATGAGCGAGAGAACGTGGGCGTGGGGCCAGCCGAGGTGGACTCGAAGGGCTATCAAGTTATTATTTTTACATAGGCTATTCTACGCTTTTTTCTTCAAGTTTTAATTGTTGGAATTAATTGATGTAATAAGGCCCCATAGTTTAGGGTTAAGTTGATATTTGAGAACATTTATTTCTTTCCAAATTTTGATCAAAAACTCATGCTTTATAGATAATAAAAAAATGGGATTTTCAATTATGATTTAATTTAAACGAATTATATTTTAAAAAGAAAAAATATAAATTTCAAGGGTTTTTCCTACAAGTGATATCTTTTAGCAAAAGCCATAAAAAGCGACAAAGTTTTTCTAACCATCTCAAATAAAGTTTTTAACGATAAACCCGTAGCATACCGGATCCGTCGTAACGTATGGGTTGGTTGGGTGTTATTCTTCGCACACAAAAAAATAAAACCGTACACTGAGTATAACTTAGCGGTATTTCCATAATCTGAACATAAAAGTAAAATACAATACAATTATATATTCAAATCAAAAAATTGTTATGCATTATTATCTCAATCATATTTCAATTCATTTCATACTTAATTAAACATCTAAATACATATCCATTCACTACTATAGTTTCCAATTCACATTTCATTCTATATTTCACTCCATTCTATCACATTTTCTATTCAATAGCATTGCCATTTTTAAATCATTACCATCTCAAGTCGTTATTTCGAGTTTTTTGTTTACTTCCCCAATTAACGTGACTCGAACTTGGACATGTGGATCCAACCATCTCATTTTCATATCAATCCACATCTCATGAAATTATTTCAAAGGAATAACTAACCGTATAAATATACTTACCAAATAATGCAATGCATAAAAGCAGCCTTTTTAAATAGTTTAGATTATAGAAACACAAACCGTAATCTCTGAGCTATTCGTCGACGACCTTGCCTTTTTCCTTCTTTTTCGAGGATTTTGAGTCGACTTTAGCTACGGAAATAAATAAACCATGCATATCATTAATACACAAATAATTTCTCATTTAATTGCTAATTGATACAACTTTTACACTTTATTCAATTTAGTCCTTAAAGCCGAGACTAACTTAACTTCCACATTTAACCTTAAATTTTAATATCAAAATCATTCTAAGCCAAATTTAGTTCCCTATTTCTCATTTCCACCCCTAGTGTAATACCCCAAACCCTACCTAGACGTATGCGATCGAATCGACGTGTCACATCAAAATGATTTTGAAATTTGGAGTTGTTAATAACAAAATACGTATTTATTTAAATTAAAGAAAACGACTTATCAAAACAATTGCCATATTTGTTATCGTTGGTTTCTTAAACCAATTAGTATTTTGAAACTCATTTGTGTCAGTTTGGTAGTTTAAAATAAGAAATCAAAGCCCAATTAAAAATTAAATCCACCAATGGCCTTATTACATAATCAAAAACCCAATATGAAATTTAAATAAACAAGTCTAAAACAGATCATCAGCGATCGTGCTCCAAGTCCCTCGCGGCTCCAAATAGTCTAAGGTTGGGGATTACCTGTACAGTTAAAAGAAAGGGTGAGTTTATGAAAACTCAGTGTGTAATCCCCAATCAGTCAGTCAGTAATAATATATACAATAACAGTGCAGTGTGGGCCTTAGCCTATTATAGTAACAGTGTGGGCCAAAGCCCAATACAATATCAGTACGGTGCAAATATGAAACCCACCCTAATCCAGCCAACACACTACCTGTACCAACCAACACACCATGTGGGGATAACATCGACCCACCCAGCCAGCACACCAATATCGCAGCATAGCTGCCAGTAATAATAACACAACAGAGCTGCCAATAACAATGAATATGGCAGAGCCACCAGTACAGTACTTCCTCCATATCAGAATCCCAACCCCATACAGTATGTCATGTCATAAATAGTATGCAAAGTGTCCTACTCAGTACAGTCTTACAAATAGTCATACACTCATCAGTCAACCTACCTCTAGAGGTAAGATGGTCATTTCCATCTATTAGGGGTAAAATAGTAATTTTACCTTTTAGGGGTATTTTGGTCCCTTTACTTATTTTGGGGTCTTGGTGTAGATAACGACTTCTCCAAAGGTCTATAGTTGCCTCGAGCGACACAAATAACCATGGTCATAACGGTGTAAATGGGCCCAAGGCACATTATACGGCCCAAGTGGGCCCACACGCTCGTGTGGCCCATATAGCCCAAATTCAGTCATGGCTATATGAACTAATATCCCAATCTAGTATTTGCCACTTATCGTGGATTTCATCCGTGTGGGGTCCACGAGCCCATTGGGCCAACACGGCCCTTTGCTGCCAAATGAGGCCCATATCGGCCCAAGAGCACAAGAACGCTCGTGATGGCCTCTATAGTCTATCGCCCATGATTTGTGGGCTTGATTTACCACACGAGCGATCGCACGCTTGTGAGGCCTCAAATGCCGAAGTTTTGGTTATTCGGCTTTTGCCGATTCCTAGAAGAGAGTAGTGTGACTACACACCTGTTTTGTAACACCCCTAACCCGTATCCGTCGCCGGATTAGGGTTACGAGGCATTACTTGACCAAACACAAATCAATGCACCTTTATGAAAACAAATACTTTGATACATGTGTACCAATTCATACCAAAACGAATGAACAGTAAATCCCATTTAAAAATCATAACATTAACTTACATATTACGAATATTATCATTAACATCAAATAACAAATCACTACTCATTTGATCATTCAAAAACAAAGATCGAATAGGCATATGGTAATTATTCATATATTTCATTTCTATAATCGACATTGCATTCAATCATATACCATTTCTGAACATATGCGTCACTTTAGCTTATGTACAATTCTCATTTCAATACCATATACAATTGTACCATAAATATAAATATTAAACCAACTCCTTTATCTCATAATTTCTTATCACATTCGGCAACGATTATCACATATATACATACCACCATAAACACACCTTAGCACTCATTTCCCATGTCCGAATATACCATAGCACACAATAGAAAATTTAGACTCCAAACTAGATTAAGTCATGGCCAATTATTTCATTTTACATAACTTGACATACGATACATACACATAATTGTACATATGTTCATAAAATTACCTTAATGTACTATATGCATTACTCAAAATCATAAACATCTATTCGTACATACCACACACACATGTATATATACAAGGTATAAAATTTTCAAAAATACTTACCACAAAACCGTACATACCAAAACTTCACAATCAAGATTGATAATTTAAAACCAACACATCACATAGAAACATACCATTCATAATCCCATGAAACATACCTATCCAAATCAAGTTATATGCAAAACCGAAATTTCACAAACATATATCTATATACCAACTCAAACTTATTCGGTCAATTCAAGGCTAGAAGAGAAACCATTTTCGTATGGCATTATATACATCAAATTCAAGATATAAGCTCAAAAGAGTAGTTTAGCCTATACATGCCATAGACTTTAAGTTTATTCACAAAAAGGTACCAAAATAGTTGATAGTGTGCTTGACTTTGACAAGGATCCCCGAGCTCGAGCCTTGACCTCAAAGAATCTATAAAACAATGTAATAAACACACTAAGTAAGCTATTATAGCTTAGTAAGTTTTAAGCATTTAACTCACATATAAGCTTTATCATGATCAAATAAATTATTACACTTACAACCTGTTTTCCGAATAGTCAAACGTACAAAGATAGATTTCATAACAACATTATATGCATGAATTAATATGTATATACTCATCCACCACCTTCACATGAAAAGATAAATAGCATATGCTTCTTTTTCATACCAAATTCTACTTACAATTAAGCCATCATCAATCACAAGTTGTCATAAGTAATAATTTCCTTTTAGTTACTTACCTCTCCAACCTTAACCACCCGAGCATAACATATGATTGTATACTTCAATATTATTCATACCAACATTAATAATATGAGTCTAATATAAAGCATCAAACCTGTATATCTGTTACAAGAAATTAGTAACGTATTGCACACATAGTGCCATTACTTTAACATTTCCGCACACTTAGTGCCAAGTTTCCGTAACGTATCGCACACATAGTGCCGTTACTTTAACATTTCTGCACACTTAGTGCCAAGTTTTTCATAACATATCGGACACATAGTGCCGTTACTTTAACATTTTCGCACACTTAGTGCCAAGTTTTCCGTAACGTATCGAACACACAGTGTCGTTACTTTGAGAATTCGCACGCATAGTGCCTTGTAACCGATTTCGCACACTTAGTGCTATGTTATATGCTCGCACACTCAATGCCTTTCATATTTTGTCATTCATTTGATTCTATACATACAAATACAAGATCCAATCCACATATTCACATATAATCACATACTCATAGGTATATCTTTATTATTTTTCTATCCAAGTCTATATCACATTCGCCAGGCCATTTTCATGTTACTAACCTATCCTTTAAAAATATTCATATCCCAGCTTAGTATCCCTCGTACCTATTTGCATCATTAACATGTAAATATCCATTCATGGAATTAAATCAAACCTCTAAACAACCTCACATTCGGCCGAATTATACTAAGTACATATACACAATCGGCAATGTAACAATTAACATACTTACCTCCATCTAATAAAGGCTTATAATATAAAATAAAATTTGATTTAACTCAATTGCTTAAAACTTACTTCGGAAGTTGATGAATTAAGCTTCCCAGCTATTCGTTCAACTTAGCTTTTCCCCGATCCAATCCCGTTTCCTTTTGTTGTTGATCTAATTAATTCCAAATTAAGCTCATTCAATTGTAATTTCATTCAATTTAATCCAAAAATACATAATTGTGCAAATTACCATTTTACCCCTGACATTTACAATTTTTACAATTTAATCCCTATTGCACAAAACACAAAATTACACAAATTTTGAACATATTCCTTAAGGGCCGAATCTTCCTCTTCCCATTACAAGCCTATACAATTCATTTCTTTGACATTTTAGCCTCTAAAATTTTTCTTTTTACAAATTAATCCAAATCAGCTAACTTCATCAAAAATTCAAGAATAATATTTGTTAATCTATCACACACTATTTACATTTCATCATTAAGCAACAAGAACATCAAACTTCATCCATGGCATCTCACGAAAATCACAACCAAATAAAAAATTTGAACATGGGCTAATTAAAACTCATAACACCTATCTCAAAAATACAAGAATTATTAAAAACCAAGCTAAATCATACCTTAATTAAGCCTAAATAAAACCGAACCCTTTAAAGCTTTTTCTTCCCTTTTTTTCTTTCTAGTTTCGGTCAAAAATGGATGAAAAGAAGAACATGCAATGCTTTTCTCCATTTTGTTTTATTATAATATGTTAACTAATTTATTTTATCATAAAATAAGATAAAATATAATATAAAATGCCAACACTATTACATGCATAATGATGGCCGACCACTATCCTTACTTTCATGGTCAAATTGCTATTTAAACCTCCAATTTAGGAAGACATCAACAATTCGGCACCTACACATTTAACCACCCAATTTTCTTTTTATGCAATTAAGCCCTTTTTCACAATTAAGCACCAAAACGATCAAATTTTAGTACGGAATTTTCACTAACATCAAATCACACATAATAAATATAGAAACTAATATTAAATTATTATTTCGATTTGGATCTGTGGTCCTGAAACCAAAATCTTACTGTTGAATAATTATGGATATCGTTCTTTCATTGATTCTTCGGTTTCCTAGGTCGCTTCCTCAACCCCATGCTTATGCCACATAACTTTAACCAACGAGATTTTCTTATTTCGCAACTCTTTCACTTCACGAGCTAAGATGTGAATCGGTTCTTCCTCATAAGTCAAATCGGGTTGAATTTCAATCTCTGATGGACTGATCACATGAGAAGGATCGGATCGGTATCGTTGAAGCATCGATACATGAAAGATATTGTGAATCTTGTCTAGCTCAGATGGCAATATAAGTCTGTACGCAATCGGCCTGATACGCTCAATGACTTCGTATGGCCCAATAAATCTCAGACTTAGCTTTCCTTTACGGCCAAATCTAAGTATCTTTTTCCACGGCGAGACTTTCAAAAATACTTGGTCACCCACCTGGAACTCTATATCTTTACGTTTCAAGTTCGCATACGACTTCTGACGATCTGACGCAGCTTTTAGACTTTCTCGGATTACTTTTACTTTCTGCTCAGTCTCTCTAATTAAATCAACCTCGTGTATCTTGCTTTCCCCTAGTTCGGTCCAATATAGAGTGTACGACATTTATGACCGTACAAAGCTTCAAAAGGTGCCATTTTGATACTCGATTGAAAAATATTATTGTATGCAAATTCAATCAAAGACAAGTATCGTTCCCACGTACCCTCAAACTCAAGAACGCAACATCTCAACATATCCTCAAGCATTTGAATAACACGTTCGGATTGACCATCCGACTAAGGGTGGAAAGCAGTACTGAAGTGCAATTTAGCACCTAATGCATCTTGCAGTTTCTTCTAAAACTGCGATGTAAACCTCGAATCTCTATTCAAAACAATGGAAATAGGTACTCCGTGCAATCATACTATCTGAGATATGTACAACTCAGCTAACTTATCAAGTGAGAAATCCGTACGTACCAGAATGAAATGGGCTGATTTCGTCAATCTATCAACAATAACCCAGATTGAGTCTTTCTTGCTCTGTGTTAATGGCAACCCAGATACGAAATCCATTGTGACCCGATCCTATTTCCACTCAGGTATCATAATCGATTGAAGTAGTCCCGATAGCACCTGATGCTCGGCTTTCACTTGTTGACATATTAAACACTTCGACACATAGTCTGAAATATCTCGTTTCATACCATGCCACCAGTAATGCTGTCTCATATCGTTATACATCTTCGTACTACCCGGGTGAATCGACAATATACTATTATGAGCTTCATCACAAATCATTCGAGTCAACTCAGGGTCCTTAGGCACGCATATTCGATTCTTAAACCGTAGACATCCCTCAACATCTAACTAGAAATCTGAATCAGTACTCAAGCCACATTGACTCCTTTTTGCTATTAAGTCATTATCAACCTCTTGAGCTTCACGAATCTGTTGTACGAACAGTGGTCTTGCTTTCAATTCTACAATAATCACACCATCATCATTCCTAGCTATATCCGCATTCATCACGCGCAGAGCAAATAGTGACTTCCGGCTAAGTGCGTCAGCCACCACATTAGCTTTCCTGGGTGATAATCAATCACAAGCTCGTAATCTTTTAATAGCTCCAACCATTGTCGTTGTCTCAAATTCAGATCCTTCTGAGTTATTAAATATTTTAAACTCTTGTGATCTGAATAGACATGACATCTTTCGCCAAATAGATAATGACGCCATATTTTCAAAGCAAAAACTATGACGGCCAATTCAAGGACGTGCGTCCGATAGTTCTTCTCGTGCAGCTTCAACTGTCTCGAGGCGTAGGATACAACTTTACCTTCTTGCATCAAAACACAGCCCAGCCCATTTAAGGATGCATCGCTAAAAATAACAAAGTCTTTACCCGACTCTGGCTGAACAAGCATTGGAGCTTCCGTTAGTAAGGTTTTTAGCTGATCAAAACTCTTCTGGCACCTTTCTGACCACTCAAATTTAACATCTTTCTGTAATAGCTTTGTCGTCAGTGCTGCTATCATAGAAAACCCTTTCACGAAGCGTCTATAATATCCGGCAAGTCCCAGAAAGCTACGAACCTCAGAAACATTTCGCGGAGGTTTCCAATCAAGTATAGTCGAGACTTTACTCGGGTCAACCCGAATGCCCGATGCCGAAACGACATGCCCCAAGAAACTAACTTCATTCAACCAAAACTCACATTTGCTGAATTTCGCGTACAACTACTTATCACGCAAAATTAGTAACACAAGTCTCAAATGCTCAGCATGTTCAGTTTCGTCACGCGAATAGATCAGTATGTCATCTATAAATACAACCACAAACCGATCTAGATACGGTCTGAATACCCGATTCATCAGATCCATGAAAACAACAAGGGCATTAGTGAGTCCAAATGGCATCACTAAGAGCTCATAATGGTCGTATCTCATCCGAAAAGCAGTCTTTGGTATATCCGAGTCTCTAACTCATAGCTGATAATAACCTGACCTCAGATCGATTTTCAAAAATACAGAAGCTCCCTTAAGCTGATCAAATAAACCATCGATATGTGGCAACGGATATTTATTCTTTATGGTCACTTTATTAAGTTGTCGATAATCGATACACATTCTCAAAGTTCCGTCCTTCTTTTTTCACAAACAAGACTGGCGCACCCCAGGGTGAGAAACTTGTTCGCGCAAAGCCTCTATCTGTCAATTCTTGAAACTGAACCTTCAACTCTTTTAATTCGGTCGGTGCCATTCTGTATGGAGCTATCGAAATTGGAGTTGTCCCTGGCACTAGCTCAATACCAAACTCCTCCCGAACAGGTGGCAATCCTGGTAATTCCTCCGGAAACACATCCGGATACTCACAAACAACCGGTACAGATTCAATCTTCTTTTCGGTTACCTTGCTGTCAATCATATACACAAGATAAGCTTCGCAACCCTTTCTCAAATACTGTCGTGCCAACATCGAAGATATCACAGCTGGTAGCCCATTTAAATCTCCAAATTCAATTCAAATTATTTCGTTATTCTGGCACCTCAAATCAATAGTCTTTCGTCTACAATTCACTATTGCGTCGTGTACAGTTAACCAATCCATACGGAGGATAATATCGAACTCGTCAAATGGTAGCAACATCAGATCGGTCGGAAAACATGATTCTCGAATCATTAAAGGGCATTTCTTGCACACTCTATCAACTAGTACACACTGACCCAGGGGGTTCAAAACCCGAATTACAAACTCAGTAGACTCAACAGGTAAAGTCTTACTGGATACTAATGTTTCGCACACATACGAATGAGTTGATTCGGGATCAATCAAAGTAGTTACAATAGTATCAAAGAGAGTGAAAATACTGGTAATGACATCTAGAGATGAAGCCTCCTCTCTGGCATGGATGGCATAAGCTCTAGTCGGTGCATGGGCCTCTGATCGAATAGCCATATCTGATGTCCCCCTCTGAGTGCCACTCCTACCTCCCATATTACGAGAGGGTCTACCTCTAGCTGTAGTGCTACTCGGTCTCGCGCTCTGAACAATACCCTTTTCAGTTGTCTCTGGGCAATCCCGAACGAAATGATCCTGTGAACCACACTTATAACAAGTGTGATTATTAGATTTACCCCAGCACTCACCAAAATGCTGTCTACCGCACTGATGACACTCTGGCTTACTCGGTCAGGCATTGCCAACACTAGCAACTAATATAGCCCGAGAACTTTTTTTCAATTTTTTTTTGGTGCTAGCACACTGATGGCCAGCACCCCTTTATCTGATTAAAAAAATTATTTTTTGGGGTGCGTGGTGCCGACCAACAAATGGCCAAAGTCACCTAACAAAAGGGATGGGCATATTGCAACATTAACCCCTCCTTGTTTTCCCATATTTTTTATTTCCCTAGTTTAATTACATATTTTATATTTTAAAATAATATTAAACTACTTATCATATTTTTTAATTATTATTGCATCACTCACATTATTTTTAAATTTAAAAATTAATTTAAATTTAATATGTACAATTAAATTAGATTTTTTTATAAAATTAGAACCTACTTTTAAATTGTGCATATTAAAAAAAAATCTAATTTTATCAAAAAATCTCGTGGTCGTTCTCGTATAGAGATTCCGGTGTTAAGTTTGAATCGGCTACCATCATTCTTGAACTTTTTTGTTGACGCTTGAGGAAACTTACCCACGGATCTCTTTCAGAAATCTTTAGCTTCAAATTCGGCTTTTCGCTTTTCTTTCCCTAGCTCCTCAGCTTTACAAGCTTGTTCGACAAGTACTACGAACTCGTTTATTTCAAGGATTCCAACCAAAAGCTTTATATATTCATTTAAACCTTCTTCGAATCTCCGACACATAGTAGCCTCAGACGAAACACACTCGTGAGCATAGCGACTAAGTCTCACAAACTTGCGCTCGTACTCAGATACGGTCATACGACCCTGCTTAAGCTCAAGAAATTCCTTGCGTTTGGAGTTTATAAATCGTTGACTAATGTATTTCTTACGGAATTTCATCTGAAAGAAGTACCAGGTAACTCGCTTCTTCGAAACAACCGATACGAGAGTATTCCACGAATAGTAAGCAGAATCCCGTAATAATGATATGGCACACTTCAAACACTCATCAGGTGTACACGATAGCTCATCAAAAACACGAATGGTATTATCGAGCTAAAATTCAGCTCGCTCAACATCGTCATCATCTTATTCGCTCAATATTTGAGCCCCGTGTTTTCTTATTCGGTCAACCGGAGGCTTGCTGGCTCTCTCAGGATTTACGATTGGGGGTACCACCGGTACTACAGGGGGAGTGTTTGGATTCAGGGGTTGTTGAACAGCCAGATTGGCTCGAATATACTGACTGAACCAATCATTCATCATGCTATAGAAGGCTTGTTTAGCCCCCTCATCAGGATTACTCACAACTGGTTGAGATTCCTCTGGCGTAGTCCCTTGCACGGGAGCAGGCGCTACGCTCTCGACATCATCAGCTATAGCTCGCTTGGGATCAGGATCCATTACTATATGAAAGGAACAAACACATTTCACTGTCAGAAGTCATCACACTATCACATTATAAACTATGGCATGTATAGCTAGACTCACACGCGCTACTTTAGTCTGAGAATCGACTAAACCGTAGCTCTGATACCAATTAAATGTAACACCTCTAACCCGTATCTGTCATCGGATTAGGGTTACGAAGCATTACTTGACCAAAACACAAATCAATGCACCTTTATGAAAACAAGCACATTGATACATGTGTACCAATTCATACCATTACAAATGAAAAATAAATCCCATTTAAAAATCATAACATTAACTTACATATTACGAATATTATCATTAACATCAAATAACAAATCACTACTCATTTGATCATTCAAAAACAAAGATCGAATAGGCATATGGTAATTATTCAAATATTTCATTTCTATAATCGACATTGCATTCAATCATATACCATTTCTGAACATATGCATCACTTTAGCTTATGTACAATTCTCATTTCAATACCACATACAATTGTACCATAAATATAAATATTAAACCAACTCCTTTATCTCATAATTGCTTATCACATTCGGCAACGATTATCACATATATACAAACCATCATAACCACACCTTAGCACTCATTTCCCATGTCCGAATATACCATAGCACACAATAGAAAATTTAGACTCCAAACTAGATCAAGTCATGGCCAATATTTCATTTTACATAACTTGACATACGGTACATACATATAATTGTACATATGTTCATAAAATTACCTTAATGTACTATATGCATTACTCAAAATCATAAACATCTATTCGTACATACCACACACACATGTATATATACAAGGTATAAAATTTCCAAATATACTTACCACAAAATCGTACATACCAAAACTTCACAATCAAGATTGATAATTTTAAACCAACACATCACATAGAAATATACCATTCATAATCCCATGAAACATACCTATCCAAATCAAGTTATATGCAAAACCGAAATTTCAAAAACATATATCTATATACCAACCCAAACATGTTCGGTCAATTCAAGGATAGAAGAGAAGCCATTTTTGCATGGCATTATATACATCAAATTCAAGATATAAGCTCAAAAGAGTAGTTTAGCCTAAACATGCAATAGGCTTTAAGTTTATTCACAAAAAGGTACCAAAATAGTTGATAGTGTGCTTGACTTTGACAAGGATCCCCGAGCTCGAGCCTTGACCTCAAAGAATCTATAAAACAATGTAAGAAACACACCAAGTAAGCTATTATAGCTTAGTAAGTTTTAAGCATTTAACTCACATATAAGCTTTATCATGATCAAATAAATTATTACACTTACAACCTCTTTGCCGAATAGTCAAACGTACAAAGATAGATTTCATAACAACATTATATGCATGAATTAATATGTATATACTCATCCACCACCATCACATGAAAAGATAAACAGCATATGCTTCTTTTTTTTACCAAATTCTACTTACAATTAAGCCGTCATCAATCACAAGTTGTCATAAGTAATACATACCTTTTAGTTACTTACCTCTCCAACCTTAACCACCCGAGAATAACATATGATTGTATACTTGAATATTATTCATATCAACATTAATAATACGAGTCTAATATAAAGCATCAAACCTGTATATCTGTTACAAGAATTTAGTAACGTATCGTACACATAGTGCCGTTACTTTAACATTTCCGCACACTTAGTGCCAAGTTTCCATAACGTATCGCACACATAGTGCTGTTACTTTAACATTTCCACACACTTAGTGCCAAGTTTTCCGTAACATATCTCACACATAGTGCCGTTACTTTAACATTTCCGCACACTTAGTGCCAAGTTTTCTGTAACGTATCACACACATAGTGCCGTTACTTTGAGAATTTGCACACATAGTGCCTTGTAACCGATTTCGCACACTTAGTGCTCTGTTATATGCTCGCACACTCAATGCCTTTCATATCTTGTCATTCATTTGATTCTATACATACATATACAAGATCCAATCCAAATATTCACATATAATCACATACTCATAGGTATATCTTTATTATTCTTCTATCCAAGTCTATATCACAATCAGCCAAGCCATTTTCATGTAACTAACCTATCCTTAAAAAATATTCATATCCCAGCTTAGTATCCCTAGTGCATATTTTCATCATTAACATGTAAATATCCATTCATGGAATTAAATCAAACCTCTAAACAACCTCACATTCGGCCGAATTATACCAAGTACATATACACATTCGGCAATGTAACAATTAACATACTTACCTCCACTAAATAAAGGCTTAAATATAAAATAAAATTTGATTTAACTCAATTGCTTAAAACTTACTTCGGAAGTTGATGAATTAAGGTTCCCGGCTATTCGTTCAACTTAGTTTTTCCCCGATCCAATCCCGTTTCCTTTTGTTCTTGATCTAATTAATTTCAAATTAAGCTCATTCAATTGTAATTTCATTCAATTTAATCCAAAAATATATAACTGTGCAAATTACCATTTACCCCTGACATTTACAATTTTTACAATTTAATCCCTATTGCACAAAACACAAAATTACACAAAATTTGAACATATTCCTTAAGTGCCGAATTTTCCTCTTCCCATTACAAGCCTATACAATTCATTTCTTTGACATTTTAACCTCTAAAATTTTTCTTTTTACAAATTAATCCAAATCAGCTAACTTCATCAAAAATTCAAGAATAATATTTGTTAATCTATCACACACTATTTACATTTCATCACTAAGAAACAAGAACATCAAACTTCATCCATGGCATTTCACGAGAATCACAACCAAATCAAAAATTTGAACATGGGCTAATTAAAACTCAAAACAACTATCGCAAAAATACAAGAATTATTAAAAACCCAGCTAAATCATACCTTAATTAAGCCTAAATAAAGCCGAACCCTTTAAAGCTTTTTTTCCCCTTTTTTTATTTCTAGTTTCGGTCAAAAATGGATGAAAAGAAGAACATGCAATGCTTTTCTCCATTTTGTTTTATTATAATATGTTAACTAATTTAGTTTATCATAAAATAAGATAAAATATAATATAAAATGCCAACACTATTACATGCATAATGATGGACGGCCACTATCCTTACTTTCATGGTCAAATTGCTATTTAACCTCCAATTTATGAAGACATCAACAATTCGGCACCTACACATTTAACCACCTAATTTTTTTTTTATGCAATTAAGCCCCTTTTCACAATTAAGCACCAAAACGATCAAATTTTAATACGAAATTTTCACTAACATCAAATCACACATAATAAACATAGAAAATAATATTAAATTATTATTTTGATTCGGATTCGTAGTCCCGAAACTACCGTTTCGATTAGAGTCATAATCGAGCTGTTACATGTTTGCACAACGAACAGAATACCCCACGCGCGATCAACCTACATTCATCCCAAAACAACCAATCTTTCATCCTTTCATGATCACTAACACTAAAGCCCCAAACTGATATCACCACTTACCTTGACCAAAAGTTATGCGATTATTACTCTTAGATCGCTGGTTGAAAACGATCGCACCCTTCTTCCCGATTCACTGCGCATATAACGGATTTCATTAGCAATAATCGTTTAATACAAGGCTTGAATTGATACCCATAGTCCAAAGAATTAGAGTTAAAGCAGATTGAGTATTCGGGACAAATCTACTTACCTCACAGTATTCGGCTTAATACGAAAAGAAAGAGTGATGATAGGATCAGTTAGAAAGGAATAGGTGCATTCGGCCAAGCACAATAGAGAGATGAGATGATAAACTGAAAGTACTTGAAAGGCCTAAGATGTGTTCGGCTAGGATTGTAAACGAATGGGAAGCAGAGAAGAAAATGAAGAAAGGTGGAGAGAAGATTCGACTTAGAAGAGAATCCCAAAGGAGAAGAATTAGAGAGGAAGGAGAGGAGCACTATTTGGTTTTGAGAAACAGAGAAGTAGAAAGAATTGGAAAAAGAAAGACGATTCGGCAAATATTGAAAAATGAATTCGGCAATACTAACCAGTTTTCCCCAAATAGTCAATTCGACAGAACTTCAACAACCAAAACAGAGAACAGAAAACTATTTTTTGCACTTAAAAATTTAGAGCAACCGACCTAAACAAAAATAACCAAAAATTGAACCAAACTGAGAGGAAAAAGTCTCTGAATTTCCCATACACCAACATACCAATCGGCACAATCCTTCTACAACTCAAACTCCTCATTTCTCTCCACATATCACTCCAACCTCTTATCTATCAGAATTTTACTACAACACAGCCACTAGCCGAACCAAACTGCAAAATAAATACCCTATTGCACAACCTAGAACTTGAACCTCAGACCTCATAGTTACATAACATGCCACTTTACTACTACACCACAGACTTTTTTTGTGTTATAATACAAACACTATTATTCATTAAGCCTATATGCCAGTGTCCAGCTTCATTTAAGAGCAAAACTAAAAATTTTGCAAAAACTAAGACTTAAACCCGGACTTCTCAAACACTCCCATACACACCCAAATCACTTAGCCATTAAAGCAAACAAACAATTTGTGTCAGATCAAGCAAAATTAAAGACCCTATATTTCTGGGGCTTTACACCTAGATTTCAAAATTTTCACAATTTGGTCCCTATTGCTCAAAATCATTAATTAATTTCACAATTTAGTCATTTTCACTTCTAACCTAAAAATCTTTCAAATTAGTCCCTAAAGCTTTAACTACTTAACAATGAAAACATCTAAAATCTTAAGCAGTACTGAAAAATAGGACATGGGTCATCTAGCTCACAGTATCAGAATTCCGAAAACATAAAAATTAAAAGAAAATAGACTAAATTAACTAAACAATTGAACCTTGAAAAATTAAGACCCTAAGTCGTTTCTCCCTTGTTCTTCTTCCCACCTTCGACATGCAAGAAAATGAAAAAAATGCTAAGTTGTTTCTCTTTCTTCCCTCTATGCTAGTTGTTTTCATTTTATTTTTATTTCATTGTTATTTTATTTACTCGTTATTATAAATAAGTATTATAATATAATATATATTAAATATATTACAAAACATAACCGGCCATCATTAAAACATATAAATAATGGTCTATTTATTTTACAAGTCCTAGATATTCAGTTTTTATTTATAATTTCTTTATAAATCTTACTTTATTCACTTACATGATTTAGTCCTGCACTCTAATTAAAAATTAATTGAACGAAAATTTCTAACCAAAATTCAATTCACTTCTAATATAACTCTATAAGTATTTAATAAGAATATTTATAAGTTCAATTTATGAAAATGAGTCCCGATACCTCAATTTCCAAAACCACCGACTTTAGAGTCGATACACTTATACATTATCTAACTTTTCAAATAACAAAAATTATTAAACCAAAATTAAATATAATATTGTAATACTTTTGTAAATAATGACAAATAATACTCACCGATTCTATCATTAAAAAATAGCATTTACAAACTCCACTAACTTTCAGGTTGTTATAGGGAGCCTAACGTATCCTAAATATAGCGGGCAATTATTGGTGTTAGACACCCATAAAGGACCTCAAAGGGAGTCATACGCGCTGCTATCTGATAAGCGGTGTTATACCAATATTCAGCCCAAGGCAGCATGGGTACCTAAGCATGAGGAGTGTCATCGATAAAACACCTAAGGTACATTTCTAAACATTTATTAAGAGCTTCTGTTTGACCGTCTGTTTGGGGATGGTATAGGGTACTCATCGCCAGTTTGGTGCCTTGTAAATCATGGAGCTCTTGCCAGAAAGTATGCATAAAATAGGGGTTTTTATCGGTGACAATAGTCGTAGGAATGCCATGAAGATGCATGATGTCATTCACAAAAGTAGATGCGACCATTTCATTAGAAAAATGACGAGGAAAAGCAGTAAAATAGTCGTATTTAGATAGCCTATCAACGACCACCATGATTACTGTTTTACCTTTCGACGGAGGAAGGCCAGTGATACAGCCCATCAAAATATCTTCAAAAACCAAGTTAGCAGAATTCGTAGAGGTTGTAAGAAGCCTACTGGACGGAGGGAAAAGTCCATTTGTTGGTATATCTGGCATTCGGAAACAAATTGGTGAATATCTTCGAGCATACCTTTCCAGTAAAATTTGGAAGCTAGTCTATGGAATGTTTTTGCAATGTCAGCATGAGCACCAATTGAAAACGAATGAAATTCTGACAACAATTGGTGACGGAGTGGCAAATATGATGGAATGACGATACGGCTACGAAAGAGAAGAAGTCTATCCTTGTAGGCATAATCAGGAAGTAGTTGAGGGTTGGATTGACGACGATGACACAATTCTTAGAGTTCTGGATGAGATTGAGTAGCAAGACGTGCAGTCTCGACAACTGTAAAAACAGGTCATGAGAGCGCAAGAAGTGATGTCGATGGAACTCGAGATAAAGCATTAGCGGCATGGTTGGTCTTAGCAGGGCAGTGTCGAATTTCAAAATCATATCCCATGAGTTTTCCCAACCATTTCAGCTGCTCCGGTGTTTGAATCACCTGTTCGGTGAATCATTTCAAAGATTATTTATCGGTAATAATGCAAAATCGATGACCTAACAAATACTGGCGTCAGTTCGCTACAGCTTGTGTAATGGCGAACATTTCCCGTTGATAAATGGAAGCAGATTCCATATAATGGTTGAGCTTTTGGCTAAAATAGGCAATTGGATGATGATCTTGGTAAAATCTGGCAATTGCAAAATTGGAGCAGAAGCAAGTAGCTATTGCAAATAGAAAAAAAGCATCTGTCGTATAGGAAGTCCAATAGAAATTGTTTTTCTTTAGTAAATCCGTAAGAGGTCCGGTAATAGTAGCATAATGATGGCTGAAACAGTGATAATAGCCGTCGAGACCCAAAATGCTACGAACCTCCTTAACGGTGGTCGGTGTTGGCCATTGGGAGATGGCGTGAATTTTGGCAGGGTCAACAACTCCATACACTGAAATAATGTGTCCTATATAGCCAATAGACTCTTGGCCATATAAACATTTGGAATGTTTATCAACAAGCTGATGGGCCCTAAGTCGTTGAAGGACCTGCTAAATATTATTAAGATAAGTGGCCCATGTTGAACTGTAAACAAATATATCGTCAAAACAAAACCTAGAACAAAGACACAAAGGAAAGTCAGAAAACATCGTTCATCAGTGCCTGAAATGTCGGCGGTGTGTTGGTTAAGCCAAATGGCATAACTAAAAAGTTGTAATGGCTGTCATGAGTCCAGAAGGCTATCTTGCATTTGTCACCAACCTTGATTCTAATATGAGGATAACCCCCCAGAAATCAACTTGGAAAAATATCGGGCACCGTGGAGCTCATCAAACAATTCATCGATCGATGGAATAGGATATCGGTCTTTAACCATGACAGCGTTAAGGGCACGATAATCTATGCAAAAGCACCATGTACAGTCTTTTTTGGGTGCCAACAATACGAGAGAAGAAAATGGGTTGGTACTGGGTTTGATTATACCATCGTGTAACATTTTGCGAACTAACTTCTCCATTTCCCTATTCTAAAAGTGAGGATATCGATACGGTCAAACTTGGACAGATCCGGTGTTAAAAAACAAGTGGATGGCATGATTGTTTGGACGAGCAGGTAGAAGATCCAAAGGTTTGGCAAATACATCAGAGAAGGTAGACAAGAGAGCCATGAGATCAGTTGGACAGGGAGGAAGAGGACTGGTGTCGGGGGACAATAGTTCGAGCCGAATATACTCAGCGATAGCTTGTGTATAGGCCATTCGTCGAAGACAGTTATACTGAATTTAATGGACAATTGGAGACTTTTCACCTTGTGAGCAAATTGGTTGATTGTTGTAGGTAAATTGGAATTGGGTGGTGGCGTAATTGGTAACAACCGACCCGATAGTCGCCATCCATTCAATTCTAAGAGCCATAACCCAACCCAGGAGAGGCAGTACATAAAAATTAACATTAATCTCCTGACCTTGAATCCCTAATAGAATTTGGCGACAAATACCCGTACAATGTAATCAATCACTATTTGACTAAGACGGAGAACAGATGAGTTTCTTCAAGAGGCAAATGCAAAAAAGTATCCACACGGGTCTAAACAAAATTGTGGGTCCTACCCCCATCCAAAAGTACCTATACTGGCTTATCATGAACGTAGCCAGTAAAATGAAGAGTTGTGGTGGAACAACTGCCGATTAGTGCATTATAAGAAAGAGCAGAAGATGTAAGAACCTTCTGAAGTTGTTGATGAGCAATCATAGAGGCATTGGACGATTCTATTTGGATGGGGTCATCAATGGCAGATGGAGAGAAAAGAAGAAGTTGAAGCTTAGACTTGCACATATGATCCCGTGAATATTTCTCGTCACAGTGGTAGAAGAGGCCCTGGGAAAGGTGATGAGCTGCCTCAGTTGGGGAAAGACGCCTAAAAGGAACTTTCGTACCTCCTGAGATGGTAGAAACATTGGGCAGTACTGGAGAAGACAAAAGAAAAGTGGCGAAGGTGAGGCCGGCTTAGGAGTAAGCAAAATGGGCTTGGCATGTCACAAAGTAAGTCTGAGGAGCCCTTTTTCTAAAGCAAACTGTTGCTCATGTAACTAGGCAAGTCCAATAACATCCTCTAACTCCGTGGGCTTGTGGATGAGAACAGCGGTTTTGAGGTTCAAATGGAGCCTCAATATGAAACAGTGCACTACAAATAGTTGTGGCAAAAACATGGTTCAGTTCGTAATAGCCTCAAATAGGCGCGATATTCACTTACCGTGGAGGTTTGCTGTAGTTTGGAAAGCTGGCCCTCTAGAGATTCCAAATCATGAGAATGAAAGCGCTTAATGATGGCATCTGTAAAATGAACCCACCCAGCTAATTATCAATTACAGTACATCCAATCGTACCAATTAGTTGTCACGTCATCTAGGTAAAAAAAAGCATTGTCAGACGATCGTTCTCATTGATCTTGTAAAACGAGAAATAACAAATGGCTTGTAAGACCCATCAAGTGGGATTATCTTTAAAAAAATTGAGCGAACTTGATTTGAGTTGATTTATGAGTTCCCAAAGAAGTTGGCCCTGCTAGAGATTGAGAACCATGTCCCAGTAGAGATGCGAATGTCAAGGAGGCGGTGGGAAGAAGATTCAAGATTTCTTGAAGCATCTGTTGGTGAGATGCGAAAGAATTGGTCAATGAGTCAAGTTCTTTACAGATCGTGGACTGAGATTCTTGGACAGATTTGACTGACTCGTCGAGAAGCTTCAAGCGAGTACCATTGGCCATCTAAGTAGATGGTCAATGAAAGCACCAAATAGAATGTACTGGTATTTCCAAATTGTAGAAAATTACAAAAGAAGGGGATGAGGTAACAGAATTTAGAATTTTCCAAAGAAACAACATGCATTTCATCATTTTTCTTATTCTCTTTATACCCCAGACCATTGTTTCCCTGCTGACATAGCTCCCACTGATGGCTTATCTCATTGGTCCTATCGTGTGCTGGTCCTTTCATTGTGTGGCCCATTCACATCATTATGAATATAATTTTTAATAGTGATACCTAAAAATTTAGTATTAATTTTACCAACTTTCGCTGCAAAGAAACTTTAAGGGATTACATCTATTTATATTGGTAGGATATTGATGGTGTAACACTCATGTCTCATTTTCATCATTGGAATAGGATTACGGAGAGTTACCATACATATCAAAATATTCACATAATATAGATAATTCGTTCATCAATTAAATTTCCTACTAATAAATATGACACATTTCAGATTAAAACATACTTGAATGGGCTTTAAACCGGGTCTTCAAGGCCTTAAAATAGGTTTATGAAAAAATAAGGGTCAAATCGATACAAATTAGAATATTAAGGACAAAATTGAAAAAATTTGCCTATAGGGGTCACACAGCCGTGTGGCTCTCCTACACTCCTGTGTGGCCATTCCACACGCCCATGTACCCAATCGTGTGTCAGACCATGTAACTCACTGACTTGGACCACATGCCTGTGCCTCAGCCTGTGTGAGACACATGGCCGTGTGACAGCCCGTGTCCAGGTCATGTGTAAGCTTAATTGACCTAAAATCTTGCCCTTTTTCATACCTAATTATTTATATACCTAGACTTATCAAAAAACATGCATAGAAACCTTTAATAGGCAATTAAACATGCTCAAAACATACCAAAGCAAATAACCTATGTGCAAAACCAATGTGCCATCAATGACACCACAACTCAAACACCTAAGCAATTCATTTCTTAATTTGAACATACAAGCCACAAAGCACATTCATAGTCTTGTTTTCCCAACTAAAGTACCTTACTCATTCATGAACAAACTACATCAATTTCCATACTCATTCACACTCTTACATATGCCACAACACAATACAACTCATGCCACTCAAAATGTACTTACACCCCAAATCTATGGAAATAAAGGCACACAACCATTATACATAAACAATCACAATTTATACAATAGCCCTATTACATGCCATATAACCAAAATGTCCAAAATCTACCAAAATAATCCTTGAGATAGTGTGTTTTTTTGAGCTAGATTTGGTCTCTTAACCGCAAAATGAAATCTACAAAAAAAAAAAAAAAGAACAAAGAACAAACAGAGGTAAGCTTACTTGAAGCTTAGTAAGTTTGTAAAATAACGATAGAGCTTACCACAATTTAACTTAACAACACAATCGAATAACAAATAAGGTAATTCCTTGTCGTTCACCATCCATCACAAGTAAGAGTTACACGTTTCATTAAATCAATTTTCTTAGATATCATTAGATCGTCATTTCAGAAATACAGAGTATCACTCATTTGAGCTAAGTCCAGAACATTGACCATTTTGAAATGCTGCTAACACAAGCTGGCGAGAATCTACAATGTATGCAAGACCTCAGCCATCGCTACGATTTATTCATCAGAACAGAGCATTCAATCGTTTCACTAGTTTTCAATGCTACTCACACAAGCTATTGAAAATATGCAACTTATGTAGGATTATCAGCCATCGAAACAGTCCATATCATCATAACAAAATATTTAATCATTTCATCACTTCATGTCTCAGCCCAAGGCCGAATCACCTTAATCGTTCATATCACCAACTCTTAATTGATCAAGCATGCTTAGAAATTCCACATCTTAAATATAGAAAATGTATGGAAAGAGACACTAATTATAAAAATTAGAAATACGAACTGAATAGGCTGAATTGTAGAAATAGCCAAAGTATAGGGACTACTCCGCTACCTTGTCTTTTCCTCAGTTATCAACGTGTTCGTGATCTAAAACAATAATTTCATTCAATTAACTAAATCAGCAGCCAAATTTAACCATTCTACACAATTTAGTTCTTCTTGACATATACAAAATTGCCCTCAACTTTTCACATTTATTCAATTTAATCTCTAAGCCCCAAACATTCAAATTACTCATTTTCTCTTAAACCTATTTCAGCCAAAACCTTCATTGGTTTTCCAACAGCCCTTATTTGCAAATATTTTATATCAAATACAAGCAATTTCATTTTTTAGCAATTTAGTCTTTAAACATTAAAATCATCGAAACTACTTTACAAAACAGTCCAATCTAACATCTAAGCTTAAAAATCTTTCACAAGCTTCAATAAAACAACTCAACTCATCAATGGCATAATCCACAAAATTTGACAGTTTTATAAATTAATCCTCGGGTTAGCTAGATTAAGTTAATACGACCTCAAAAACATAAAAGTTACTAAAAATGGGTTAAGATTTACTTAGAAATCAAAGCTTCAAGTTGGAAGCTAAGAAACACTAATATTTTCCCTTTTGAGTCGTGGAGAAGATGAAGGTTTTAAGCCAAAGTATCATCCTTTTCTTTATTTTTTTATTTATATACCTAGGTTTTATTGTAAATAAATCAACCTTTTTAATTAATTCTAAATTAATCATCATTAAGCTTAATTAACTTATCCACATTTGCATAACCTTAATGAAACCCACTACCTTAACTCCCTTAGGTTAAATTACCCATTTAGTCCTCTTTCATAACAAGCTTAACTTTTATAACCTTTACAATTCAGTACTTTTTACTTAATTAACTTCCTAAATAATATATCTCATAAACAAATTTTAATACTACACTAATGACCTCATAAATATTAAAATAATAAATATTTACGATTCGACACGTTAAATTTATGGTCTCGAAACCACTATTTTCGACACCGCTAAAAATAGGTTGTTACAGATGGTATCTATGACCTTGTATCGAGGAATTACCTAGACAACTACGTGACTTTAGTCTACATTTAAGATTTCCTAGACGTGTTTCTATGGCTGCTTTTGCGGAGCCAGAAACTGATTTGGTACACTATGCGGTGGAAAAAACTTACAGAGGATACAACATTTGATGACGAAAAGGTTTGTGCTAAAACTGTGAAACTTTAATATAAACTTAGAACTGTAAATTAGGATTTATCATGTGTGGAGTGTGCCTCGCATTTATCAGATGTTTTACAGGAACTTAACTAGCGACGTCGCGACAACGCAATGAAACCCCAAACAAACATGGCGGCAACGTCGTGACGAGCATGCATGGGACGTCACGATGATTTCCCCGAGTTATACAGTCGCGTTTTAGACTCCTAACATGACTGTTTCTCCCCATTGAAATTTGATTATTCCAAGGATATTTTAGTATTATTAGAACTCTAATCTAAGCCTATTTAAAGGGGTCATTGTTTCTCTGTTTTGACATGCCAATAAGCAAAAGCTTTACTTCAAGGAAACAAGATAAAATTGCACGTGAGCTTTGGTGAGAGTTTCGTGGTAACTATGGAGAGAATTTTGTTCCCGAGTCATGACTTTGTTTTTAGGGTTTGGGTTTGTACGTTTAGTACATTTAGGTTTATTTTCTCCATATTGTACTCTCATTTATTTACTCATTTAGTTAAAAGTCGATACCTCTTTTGCCCATGGTTTTTCCCTCTTTTAGGATTTTCCATGTAAAATATTTATGTTCGTTCCTCTCCAATTTTACTTGTTATTTTTTTATACAGGTCGATCCCTAACAAATTGGTAGCAGAGCTATGGTTCAGTGATACAACAACAATTTTGGATACCAAAAAGTTTAAGGATCACAAATTTCAGTTTCTGGCAGTTTCAGACAAGGGTGATGATTCGTTGCTCTCCATATAATTCGGTTGAAGGTGGAGTCGTGTCAGATGTAAGGTATAACATGCCAAACCCGACCCGATAATTGGATTCAAATATGATGTGTCACAACTTAAATCATGCAATTTTAAACAAATCATGAAGTGGAAGCTTTATAAATTTTTTACAAAGTTATAAGTATAAAACATATGATAGTTATTGTTTTACAAAGGTTTAAATGTACATCATTGACAGGTCAAAATAATCTTTAAACCATTTGGCGTATAAGTTCGAATAAACAAACTTCATTGAGCGAGATATAATAATTTAAATCCTAACATTGAAATTTGATAAGGTTCTCATAAAACAAAGTCTTGTGAAAATAGTACTTTATTATACGATCATTTTCAAAAGTACAATTACACGCTAATAAGTTTTATATTTATTTTGAATTTTTAAATTTTAAAAATAATTAATTGTTGATTAGGCATTCTTGTGACAATTTATGCATAGATCATTTCAGTTAAGTTAATGAAAATTAATTTTTCCATCTATTTTAAAGTAGTTTGAAAAATATTATAAATTTAAAATTAAAAATAACAAAAATTGAATAAATAAATAAAAAAGTTTCCTCCTTTATATATTACTAATTGCTATAATGAGTTTGACGTAATTAGATTTTGTTTAATATTTTATTCACTTTCGGGATAAATCTTTGGTTATGTACTCAACAAGTAGTGAACAAGAAAGTAGGATATTGGATTGAGACAAAGATATGATAAAATGAAGAAAGAGCATTATATATATGATGATGCTGACGACGACAATTTTTTGTGTATTGACTTTTTTCTCTAATTTATCATTGCAATTAATGCAACACAATTTGTCGAAGAAAAATATTTGCCGTTGCCATTCCCAAATTGTATCTTATAACTCTTTTTAATATGAATATAAATATAAAGTATTTGAAAAAATTTGAATGTAGAATAGAATGAAATTAAGGGTGGGTTTGATGGTGAATGGATGTGGTGCGGTGCGGTGTGGTGCGGTGCGATGCGGTGCGGTGCGGTACGTTTAGTTTATTTTTATCTTATGTTACAGTAACTAATCTCATCGTCATCGTTGGTTTTACACTAATTGTAAGTAAATGCACTGCCCATCTAAATTTACCTTAAAGTAAAATTTCTTTTGAGATGGAGAGAATTTTTTGGAATGTATAAATTATTATTGGCAACCTTAAATTACATGAGATTGTAAAATTTGGGGGGTGGGGGTTAGTCGACGATTAAGACAGGTCAGCACATAGAGATATATGCCAATGGAGTCACATCCCTGTACCCTCCACCAATGCCATCAGCTATAGTTTTCCACTGCATAATTATTTATTGAATCGTTTTCGAAATACTTTCAAATTTCCACTTCCTACTTGGAGACTCTTGTTTCATGCTGGTAACCGACCATTGCCACACTTATTTTTCTAATTGCGCCAAATATTTTTAAATGTCATATAAATTCATCTCTAAATATTAAATGTTTTAACTTAATTTTCAAATTATCAAAATTGTATCGTTATGAAATTATTGAATGATGTGCAAGTGTACATAGTCGTCAACAAGTAATAAAGTAGTGCGTAAGAGTATCGTCTCCATGGGAATTATGTTGACAAATATTTTGAAATTATCGATTGACAAGTTGGTAATTAAAAATAATTAAGAATGACTTTAGTTGACTAATTAACCTAAGTGAAAATTACTAAGTATGCGAAAACAAATGAAAGTGTAAACGCAGAATAATATGCGACAATTCACAATATTTAATTACTATGACATGAAGGAGTTAGATTAATTTTCTTATTTAATTTAAAATTATTGAAACAATGTCAATGATGTTACAGAAGAAGACCATGACGATTTGGCTATTTACCCATAACATATAAGTTATGAAGTCATATTTATTAATTATTAAGTTTCTCTCATATAATTCTACGTTCAATCGACTTTACAATTTCATAAGCAGACATCATCTAAGGGTTATGCAAGGTAACAATATGGTTTAATATTATTACTAATTCAATCATTAAGTGATCAAACATACACCATTCAAATATTGTGTCAATTAATTATTATCTTTTCAAATTAAATAATTAATTCAATTGTTTCCCTACATTCATAATGCATATGTAGCATGTTCATATTTTTATTTGAATGAATAAGCAACCAAATCACATAACAACATCAACAGAGTAATAACAATCTTGTTGGAAAATAATTATTGAGTGATGAATGATAATTGTATCTCTTTGTAACACCCCTCACCCGTATTCACGGTCAGAATAGGGTTACGAGGTATTACCGATCAATACATACCATTTAACATACATAACTCATACATTTATGCATCAATTCTAATACACCATTCAATCATAATAAAATTGTCCCTTATAAAGGCCTACGAGGCCTTAAACATGCTTTAGAAGTGGTTTGGGACTAAACTAATAACATACGAAAATTTTGGAAAACTTAAAATTTTTATAACATACAAGGGTCACACGCCCGTGTACCTCACACGGCTCCAGACATGCCTATGTCCGAGGCCGTGTGAAAACAGGGCATACATACTGACTTGGGTCACACGGCTAACCATACACCCGTGTGTCTAGCCCATTTACCCTTCAAAATGGTCACACACGCTCGTGTGCCAGGCCGTGTGCCAGGCCGTGCCAATCCTGTAGTATATACTGGCTTATGCAACATGGCCAAGTGACACGCCCGTGTGCTAGGCCGTGTGCCATTTAGGGGGTATACTGACTTGTGCCACATGGCTAATCACACGCCCGTGTATGAGGCAGTGTGGAGCATACTGACTTCAATTCAATTTCAACACCAGGGGACACACGGCCGTGCAACATGACCGTGTGTCGCACACGGCTGAGACACACGCTCGTGTGGACAAAAATAGGCCCTTTGCAAGGCCAATTTGCCACCCTTTTCTCATGCACACCTAACAATCAAAATGGTACCATTTCATCATACAATAGGCAGCCAAAATCATCATTCAAATGCATAATTTATACCATATCCAATTCAAACCAAATTCAATACTCAAGTCAATGCCAAATGCCTATTCAAAATTTATATCATCAAGCATTCATTCACAAGCACATGACTTCTCAAATTATCAACTTCAATCACACCATATAGATCATTTACCAAACTCAAAATATAACCATTTGAACATCTATAATACCTTAGCCACATTTATACCAAAACATACCAAAATAATCCATCATTCATGGCTATATATACAAAGCAAACATATTCATTTACAAGCCAATTCTCATGGCTATATTCACAACCAAAGTACTACAACTAGTCTATACATGTCATATACCATATATACATAGCTTCAAAAGTATTGAAATAGATGATCGATAGTGCGATGAAGTCTCTGATGATTCCCGGATCCGAGCTAGTTTCGATTATCTATAAGATAGGGAAAGAACACACAAAGTAAGCTTTAAAAGCTTAGTAAGCCATATACAAATAAAATTACCACATGAATCAACATCATTTCCATCAATAGGCAAACAATGAGTAAGCACATATAAGCTCACAAACCTTTCTAGTAACACCCCAAACCCGGCCTAGAAGTTAGGCCCAAAACTGGCGTGTCACATGGAAGTGTTTTTTTTCCTTTTCAAAACCATCTTTGCGATTGTTAAAAACTTATTTGAGAATTACAGCCTCTTTGTTAAAACCCAAAACACTTAAGCAATTGTTATCTACTTGAAAACGTAATTATCTTTAAAAACCTTTTTGGTTGCGAAAACATATTTGAAATAATAATTTACGAAAATATGACGTTTGGAAATAGAGATGCAGAAGCATTTTGAAAACATTGTGGAAACGTAGATAAAATACAAGTATTTTTGAGAGGTTGGTTGATGAGCCGAAAATCGAAGTAGTGGACTTTAAAATCAGGACTTTTGAAAATGACGTTAAAATTTTGAAAGAGAATCCGAGTTAAATTATTTGTAAAAGTTTGCTATAAAATCCATTAATTAATCAATTTTGAAAACCATTATTTATATTTTTAGAAAATTCCTTTTTAAACAATTTAAGAAGAATAATAAAAACATCCCAAACATAAAGCAAAATAAAAATAGTCCAGAGGCCTTATTACAAACTTTAAAACCTGAAACAATAAAAGTAATCAAATAAAACGGAAAGGTAGTTTACTAATATTCGAAAATATTATTTCCGAAGCATGGCCTCCACCGAGTCATCCATGGCTCCAAGTCCTCGTCACTGAGCATTACCTACAAGGGTTAAGAGAAGAAGGGTGAGTTACAAGAACTCAGTGTGTAACCCACTTACCTTGTCCACTGGACCAAAATTCATTAAGCACATATTTGGGCCTAAGCCCACATATAATTATAATAAATGTGTCTTATATATATATATATATAATATGCATATGTTACGCAATTCTCAAACCAAACCTAATTTTCCGCTACACACCACCCGTACCAACCAACACACCTGTGGGGAGCTTTAGTCACCCACCCCACCAACACACCAAAAGTAGGCATTAAGCCATTTATATCAAATTTGTGGACAAGCCACCAGATTAACAGAATTTACATGGCATTGCCATTTTTCAGATTTGTGGCAGAGCCACCAGATTTATGTAGCATAGCTACCAGAACTTCTCTTCATCATTATCCCATCCCATGCAAATCATGTATATAATGCATAACAAATCACAATAATTTATTCAAATATTCCTTACAGACATTATGGCCCATTATAACAGTTTATCAAGTTGGTCATTTAAGCAAAATATCATCTTGGCCCATTTCGCAATTTATTACAAATCGACCCATATAGCAATATCAAACGGCCCATATAGCAAATATCTCAATTTGCCCCATATAGCAAATATCAAACGGCCCATATAGAAAATATCTCAATTTGGCCCATACAGTAAATATTTTAATTTGGCCCATTTATCAAAATATCAGATTGGCCCATTTATCAAAATATCAAATTGGCCCATTTATCAAAATATCAGATTAGCCCATTTATCAAAATATCAAATTGGCCTATTTATCAAAATATCAAATTGGCCCATAATACAAATATCTCAATTTGGCCCATATAGCAAATATTTATCAATTTGGCCTCTTAGGGATATTCTCGTAATTTTTACAGTCTTAATACTGATTTCATAAATTTTACCAAAATAGTGATAACTATACCATTTTACCCGATTTCACCAAGATGTGATTAAATCAAACGATTTATCACTAACACGATTTAAACATCTACCCATGAAATACGGTGTGAGATTAGACACCTGATTACGGTAAGCACTACGATTTTCTGATCATCGACACCTAAAAATATTTTAACGCTCGATTAGACAATGTACACTATTTAATAAATCTACTCTAAAACAAATGATCTAAGATTTTACCCACGGGATCGCAAACAATTTCGATTTGTCAGTTTTCCCCGGTTAACTGTCCACAACCCGTTGGCAAGTCTCGAATCGCCGAAACAGCCCTTCGTTTGAATTTAGGAGTTGGGATCGTCAATCCATTCCTTTTGAGATCTCCACTTGGCTTTCCTTTCGAATCGTTACCACAAGCCTTCATCGATTAGTATTACGATAAGTACGGATTTATCAAAAAGGGTGAAGATTGGCTTACCACTAATCCCGAATGATCAACGATTGGATAGGTCAAACAATTTATTCCCTAAAACATAAAGTCAAAAATTTATTACTCCTTAGACCATCAATCGACTTATTGAGTACTATCAATAATTCATGACGATTTCTTACCGTACATATTTGTAACACCCTAAATTAGGGGTTCTTTGTGATTTAAATATTTTCCCATGTGTGTGCTTGAAGAATTAAATCCTAGGATTATTTGGCATGTTTTAGGGTCTAAAAATAACCCCGAGCTAGGCCTGACCTAGTATTAAAAATTTCTTTTTAAGTATGTAAAAGGAGGGAGATAGGAGGTAGGGTTTAAGAAAAATTTTGGAAGGAACATGACACAAGGAAGTAGCTGGTAGAGTGGTTGGGACGCTACCTAGGGAGCTACAGTGGTGCGGCAGTGCAGGGGTTCGAGCTGCCAAGGTTGCGCTTGGGGCTTTTATTTTTGCGTTAAGAATGGAATGTTGGGCTAGGAAGGCCTTATAATTAAATGAAGGGGGTTTGTGGCATGAAAGACAGGTTGGTGGAGTGGCTTGGGGCGCCACTTAAGGGTGTTGGCAAAAAGGTCTCGGGTTCGAGACATGAGGGACGCAAGGAAGGTGTTCTATTTTTTTTTTGGGCTGTTGGCGTTAAAAGAAAGGGGGCCAGGTATGAAGGCCTTATATGTAAATGGTGAGGATATTTGACATGAAAGTCAAATTGGGAGAAGTGGCCTGGGGCGTTGGAAGAGAGGGTTGCGGTAGTGGGTCTTGGTTTCGAACCCAAGAAGCAGCAAATGACATTTTATTTTTATTTTTACTTTGAGGCTGGCGTGAATGGGAGAGAGTGATGGCTGCATGAGGGACTCTTAAGGTGATAAGGATAGAGCTTTATTTCCTTTTAATTTTAGGCTGAAGGGTAGCATTATTAGTAGTTTTTTCTCAATTAAATTGTTGAAGGTGATTAGGAGATTAAATGTAAGATAAGTCTTGCATTATCTTTGATAAGGAAAGGCTGAAATTATCACCATAGGGAGGGGAGTTGGCCGAATGAAGGACTCATTACGGCCATCCCCATTCGGTTTTGATAAAGCAAGGGTTGCTGAAATTCTTCAAAGTTTTCTTTCTTTTTTCCTCTTGATTGCTGCTGTCGAATTCTCCCTAGCCTCTCTTGTCAAAATTCTTCAAAAAAAATTCTCTTCTCCTCTTGCTTCTTTTAGCCGAATCTACCCCCTCTTTTAAGAGAAAATTCCATCCCTTCCATCTTGCCTTGGCCGAAACTCTTAGGGGCTGTCAAACCTCTCTTTTGTAGTTCTCCAAGTGGCGTTGGGGTAAGTAATTTCCTCCTTAAAGAAATCGGGTTGTTTCTTCTCTTTTGGGATGGTCGAATGAATCATAAAAATCACAATGATGGTATTTCTTTGTTGTAGTTAACAGCAAGGTGCGTTGTTGGAGACTATCGGGTGTTGATTTTTCAAAGGTAAGCCACCTACACTATTCGGCCATAGGCCACTTCCCATAGTTTCACTTATAGCCGATTCTAACAAGTGTTTGGTAGGGATCTCGACGAGCCAAGTGATAATTCCGGGATTTCGAATTATTTCGGTAAGTGGGGTAAGTGAATGGTTACATTCGGCCAAGGGCCCTTTTGTTGAGAATAAGTGCCTAAAAGTGAAACTAACATGTGCTATGAATCTAGGGACTATTCGGCCAAGGCCAATCAAGGCTTCTGGGATTTGGAATTATTTGGTAAGTGATGGTAAGATTCGGCCTAGGGCCATATTTTGGTTTTGAGCACGATTAATCCTTGGGATCTTTAGTTTAGCCATTTGTCTAAGAGATCTAAAAATTCATGTGTTGACCGATTGTAGGAGGAAACAACGTCTCGGGATTTCGCTAGTATATTCGGGATTTGCTAGTAAATAGGTGTGTAAGAACTCACTACACACTTTATTAATTTACATGATTATTGTTGTTGTTATTCACCTTTTTGGTAGTGTTTTGCTTATGGCTAAGCATGGATTCCGGGTAAGTCCCCTAACTTGTGATTTTTGATATATGATTTGCATGCCATCACATGATGTTAAATGCTATGACATGATATATGATAATTGATATATAAGCATGTGATGGTGGGATTGATGAGAGGAGGGGGATGATTTTATGGATATGCATAAGTGGTTTTGACCACAAGATGGGTTGGCCCCATCAGATTATTTGTGACCTATGGTCATCAGTGGTTTTGACCACACCGATTGATAAATTGCGACTAAGTCCCAGTGGTTTGGTACCACCAGTGGTTTTGACCACACTTGATTATTTGTGACCTATGGTCATCAGTGGTTTTGACCACAAGATGGGTTGGCCCCATCATTTAATTTGTGACCCATGGTCATCAGTGGTTTTGACCACACGGGGTAGTTAAGGAGTATGGATGGATAGGTTGGGTTACATGTGCATGTTCATTAAGAAATTGTGTATGAGTTGTATTTTCCGGGTGGGGGATTTACACACTGAGTCTTGGTGACTCACCCCTTCCCTTAACATTTTGCAGATGAGTAGAACGCGGAGATGGAGCAGGAAAGGACTCGAGGCGGCCATGCTTGTCGATGGATTTAAATTCATTTTATTAAAGTTATTATTATTTATTTTCAAAGTTTTCATTTTGGGTTTGTAATAAGGCCGATAATTATTGTTTAGATGTTTATTTTATTGCTTTATTTTACTCATGTTATATTACAAATAGAATTTGATAAATATTAATTGAACCGGTTAAAAGCAACTTTTTCAACTAAGTAACTTCTACGAGTTTTTTTTAAGATGTTACCATCGGGTAACACAAATAAACCAATCAAATTGTAACTTAAACGATTTTAAATTTTACATGATCAAACGTTTTCAAAGGATTTGTCAACCCAACTATATTTATAAAAAGCCCAACTGAGTTTTCAAACACCGTTTTCATACCTTAGCCAAATTTTATCAAGTTTTCACTAAACTTTCAAGATGATTCAAATTATTTTACTCCGTGGCATACCAGATCCGGTCAGGACTCATGGGCCAGGTTTGGGGTGTTACATTTTTAGTATCAGAGCCGATTTAAAACTTCATTGTGGGGGCCCAAGGCCCAAAATGTTTAGTTTTGTTAGTAGGCCTTATTATGATGTTTTGAGAAACTGTTTGGCTTGAATAGCATGGCACCGAGTCTCCGGCACCTATCCACCCAGGTAAGTACTTCTATCCATTTTTGTGAATATTTGATGTGGGGTAGAAGGGTAAATTGGGAACGTAGACTACTAGAGTAGAAACTGTTGAACCCAGGGCTAGTATACCTCAACTATGCATAAGATTTAATAATTACCTAAACAACCACATGAGTTGTCACTAAGCAAAGGATGTGGCAATCGTTATCGCATGTCTAGGATTGGATTCGATGTGGGCACGGTATTTAAGCAGTCCTCGTGACTTACCTCCTACTCACTCGAATCCTACCTAGTGCGTAGTAACGGTTCATCCTAGCTGAGACGACATACTCACAGGCTAAACTCGATAACTAAAACCCGAAAGGGACTAGCCATTTGGTTTTTGAAATAATTAAAACCTTGTTAAAAAAAGGACCAAAATACCCCTCAGTTTAAAAAATGACCAAAATACCCCTGGCTTGTAAACTACCAAAATACCCTCCATATGAAAAATTTTCAAATAGAAATTTCCAAAATATCCTTCTTTTGTGAAATCACTTGGAAACCAAATTTTTGGAAATCATTTTGTGAAAATACCCTGATTAGGAGAAATTACTAAAATACCCTTAGGGGTAAAATTACGAAAATGCCCTTGATTTATGATATTCCCAAAATACCCACGGTTTAAATCAAAAATTTCATCGCATAAAAAGTGCCCAAAAACCTTAAATTTTAAAAACGTCATGATTTTAGAAAAATACAAAATTGCCCCTAACCAACAAAATTACCAGAATGACCCTGATCTTCAAAAATTTTGCAACATCACTGTTTTGGAAAGTACAATCATCAAAAAGAGCCCTCAAAGTTTTACAACCTTTGAAATATCCCTGAATTCTAAAAATTTTACAAATTCACCCCGATTTATGGAAAATTATCGAAATACCCCTGAGGTCCAAAATTTCTAAAATACCCCCGGATTTCACAATTTTTCCAAATATCCCGAGAATTTAAGAATCTCAAATATTTGTGACAAAATTATCCGAAAATTTTTATTTTTGAAAAAAAATTATTACAAAAATACCCCTGTAGGACAAATTACGAAAATATCCCCGGGTAGTGGAAAACGATCACCATGAAAACTACAACGTCTCTTTGGATGAATGAATGGAAAACTGTGTGCATGTATGATTACGAAAGAACCACTCCTAAACTCTTATCATAAAATTTCTTCGCGGATAATCCAGTGAAACAAATACTAATACATAAAATTTTTAAACAGATAAACGCAATCGTTAGAATGAGTTTAAGAGGTCGTGGACGTCGCCTGTGGTAGTGGAAGGGTAGGATGGCCTTATCCGAGCCAAAGGAGGTCCGGACATGGAGTGCGGAAATGAGATCTTAGGATCGCCAATGGCCCAATTTCAAGATCGACGGGTGGTAATGATGTCATATCTCAAAATTTATATTACGGTATTGGAGCGAGTTCTTTGAAATTTGGCGGTGCAAGAGCCCGTAAATCTGTGGTTGAACGACTCTGGGCTAATAGAGTAGAAGTATTCAGAGGAGTTTCTGGAGTGGCGCCCAGTGCGGCGGAGTATTGGTTGGAATCCACTGAAAGGATTATGAGTGATTTGGATTTCACAGCTGAGGAGAAGTTGAAGGGTATCATTTCTTTGCTTCGGGATGAGTCATACCAGTGGTGGCTCACTGTGAGGGATGGAACGGTGGCGGAAAATCTCACCTGGGAATTCTTCAGAGATGCCTATCAAAATAAGTATATCGAAACTAGCTACGTGGATGCACAGTGGAAGGCTTTCTTGAACTTGGTTTAAGGCAATAAGACAGTGGCAGAGTATGAGGCCGAATTCCTCCGGTTGCTCGTGGTATGATGGGTACCGAGCATGAGCGCTGTGTCAGATTTGAAAACGGGCTGAGAGATGAGCTAAGGATGATGATAGCTCCACAGCAGGAACAAGAGTTCGCTGTCTTAGTGGAGAAATCGAAGGTTGCTGAAGGGGTAAGACAGTCGGTTAGACGAAATCAAGATAGAAATTGGAATAAGAGGAGCTCGAAATCTTCAAGGTTCTCGGGTAATGAGCAGAAGAGGACGAGGTTTGATAGGTCGGATCAAGCTGCTAGGCCTGCTACTGCTGCTAATCCTCAATGGCAGCCACGGTGTGCTCGGTGTGGCAAGTCTCACACGGGGGAATGTTGGAATGGTAATCGGGGATGCTTCGAGTGTGGGTTCTTAGAGCATCGCGTTAGAGACTATCCGAAAAGGCAACTAGACTGAGATCAGAGGGTCAGGATCGTGCACCGAATAGGAGGGATAACCAACAGCCACAGAGTGGTCGAGGTGCAGCTAGGGGTAATGGAAATGGTAACAGGCGTGGCCGAGGTGCTGAAGGTGCAGAGGCGAGGCAACCAAGGTTGGTTTATGCAGTTGGCCATCGCGAGGAAAAAGATGTGCCAGATGTAACAACGGGTATGTTCCTTATTTCTGGAATACCCTTAACTGCTTTGATTATTTTAGAGTTTTCTTGTTTTACTAGGGAAGTGCCTGAAACCTTGGTTGTGAACTTAGAGATTGTGCCTAGGAAGTAAGATAGTTTTATTAAGATCAGAGTGTGCAGCATAAGCATAGTACGGTGAGTTAAGATGTACGACTATTCGTTAGTAAGTAATTTCGAGGACGAAATTCTTTTTAAGGGGGTAGAACTGTAACACCCTAAATTAGGGGTTATTTGTGATTTAAATATTTTCCCATGTGTGTGCTTGAAGAATTAAATCCTAGGATTATTTGGCATGTTTTAGGGTCTAAAATAACCCCGAGCTAGGCCTGACCTAGTATTAAAAATTTCTTTTTAAGTATCTAAAAGGAGGGAGCTAGGAGGTAGGGTTTAAGAAAAATTTTGGAAGGAACATGACACAAGGAAGTAGCGGGTAGAGTGGTTGGGACGCTGCCTAGGGAGCTACAGTGGTGCGGCAGTGCTGGGGTTCGAGCTGCTAAGGTTGCGCTTGGGGCTATTATTTTTGCGTTAAGAATGGAATGTTGGGATAAGAAGGCCTTATAATTAAATGAAGGGGATTTGTGGCATGAAAGACAGGTTGGTGGAGTGGCTTGGGGCGCCACTTAAGGGTGTTGGCAAAAGGGTCTCGGGTTCGAGACATGAGGGACGCAAGGAAGGTGTTCTATTTTTTTTTTGGGCTGTTGGCGTTAAAAGAAAAGGGGCCAGGTATGAAGGCCTTATATTTAAATGGTGAGGATATTTGACATGAAAGTCAAATTGGGAGAAGTGGCCTCGGGTGTTGGAAGAGAGGGTTGCGGCAGTGGGTCTTGGTTTCGAACCCAAGAAGTAGCAAATGGCATTTTATTTTTTTTTTTACTTTGAGGCCAGCGTGAATGGGAGAGAGTGATGGCTGCATGAGGGACTCTTAAGGTGATAAGGATAGAGCTTTATTTCCTTTTAATTTTCGGCTGAAGGGTAGCATTATTAGTATTTTTTTTCAATTAAGTTGTTGAAGGTGATTAGGATATTAAATGTAAGATAAGTCTTGCATTATCTTTGATAAGGAAAGGCTGAAATTATCACCATAGGGAGGGGAGTTGGCCGAATGAAGGACTCATTAAGGCCATCCCCATTCGGTTTTGATAAAGCAAGGGGTGCCGAAATTCTTCAAAGTTTTCTTTCTTTTTTCCTCTTGATTGCTGCTGCCGAATTCTCCCTAGCCTCTCTTGTCAAAATTCTTCAAAAAAAATTCTCTTCTCCTCTTGCTTCTTTTAGCCGAATCTACCCCCTCTTTTAAGAGAAAATTCCAGCCCTTCCATCTTGCCTTGGCCGAAACTCTTAGGGGCTGTCAAACCTCTCTTTTGTAGTTCTCCAAGTGGTATTGGGGTAAGTAATTTCCTCCTTAAAGAAATCGGGTTGTTTCTTCTCTTTTGGGATGGCCGAATGAATCATAAAAATCACAAAGATGGTATTTCTTTGTTGTAGTTAACAATAAGGTGCGTTGTTGGAGACTATCGGGTGTTGATTTTTCAAAGGTAAGCCACCTACACTATTCGGCCATAGGCCACTTCCCATAGTTTCACTTATAGCCGATTCTAACAAGTGTTTGGTAGGGATCTCGACGAGCCAAGTGATAATTCTGGGATTTCGAATTATTTCTGTAAGTGGGGTAAGTGAATGGTTACATTCGGCCAAGGGCCCTTTTGTTGAGAATAAGTGCCTAAAAGTGAAACTAACATGTGCTATGAATCTAGGGACTATTCGGCCAAGGCCAATCAAGGCTTCTGGGATTTGGAATTATTTGGTAAGTGATGGTAAGATTCGGCCTAGGGCCATATTTCAGTTTTGAGCGCGATTAATCCTTTGGGATCTTTAGTTTAGCCGTTTGGCTAATAGATCTAAAAATTCATGTGTTGACCGATTGTAGGAGGAAACAACGTCTCGGGATTTCGCTAGTATATTCGGGATTTGCTAGTAAATAGGTGTGTAAGAACTCACTACACACTTTATTAATTTACATGACTATTGTTGTTGTTGTTCACCTTTTTGGTAGTGTTTTGCTTATGGCTAAGCATGGATTCCGGGTAAGTCCCCTAACTTGTGATTTTTGATATCTGATTTGCATGCCATCACATGATGTTAAATGCTATGACATGATATATGATAATTGATATATAAGCATGTGATAGTGGGATTGATGAGAGGAGGGGGATGATTTTATGGACTATCGCCAGTGGTTTTGACCACAAGATGGGTTGGCCCCATCAGATTATTTGTGACCTATGGTCATCAGTGGTTTTGACCACAAGATGGGTTGGCCCCATCAGATTATTTGTGACCTATGGTCATCGATGGTTTTGACCACACCGATTGATAAATTGCGACTAAGTCCCGGTGGTTTGGTACCACCGATGGTTTTGACCACACTTGATTATTTGTGACCTATGGTCATCAGTGGTTTTGACCACACGATGGGTTGGCCCCATCATTTAATTTGTGACCCATGGTCATCGATGGTTTTGACCACACGGGGTAGTTAAGGAGTATGGATGGATAGGTTGGGTTGCATGTGCATGTTCATTAATAAATTGTGTATGAGTTGTATTTTCATGGTGGGGATTTACACTGAGTCTTGGTGACTCACCCTTCCTAACATTTTGCAAATGAGTAGAACGCGAGATGGAGCGGAGAGGACTCGAGGTCGCCATGCTTGTCGATGGATTTAAATTCATTTTATTAAAGTTATTATTATTTATTTTCTAAGTTTTCATTTTGGGTTTGTAATAAGGCCGATAATTATTGTTTAGATGTTTATTTTATTGCTTTATTTTACTCATGTTATATTACAAATGGAATTTGATAAATATTAACTGAACCGGTTAAAAGCAACTTTTTCAACTAAGTAACTTCTACGAGTTTTTTTTAAGATGTTACCATCGGGTAACACAAATAAACCAAGTAAATTGTAACTTAAACGATTTTAAATTTTACATGATCAAACGTTTTCAAAGGATTTGTCAACCCAACTGTATTTATAAAAAGCCCAACTGAGTTTTCAAACACCGTTTTCATACCTTAGCCAAATTTTATCAAGTTTTCACTAAACTTTCAAGATGATTCAAATTATTTTACTCCGTGGCATACCAGATCCGATCAGGACTCATGGGCCGGGTTTGGGGTGTTACAATATTGGATCCGATGTTCGTCGTTCGACTTAAGACTTAGAGTGATGTTCAGCCTCCCGCTAGGATTCTACCAAAAGGAAAAATGACCATGTTGTGAGAGAAAAAGGGGATGATGATTCCGATTAATAGAATCATCCCAAGACAAAAATATACATTCGGCCATAGAGAAGAAATTGAGAAGAAAATATTACTTACCGATTTGTTAAAAGATAATGTTCAAACACGAAGGAAAAAGAAGAAATGGTGGAGGGTTAATTTACTATTAGATTTGGTTATGGAGGAAATGAATGAAAGAAAAAGTTTTGATCAAGATGAAGTTTTGTTTTTAAAAAATGGAAGAAGAATTGAAAGTTGAATAAAAAAAGAAAAAGGGTGCAAACTAATTTCGGTTTTCCAAAAGATGATAAAAGAGGATGATTTGGTCACAAAGGTTGAATACTTTCAGCAACAAGAAGAAAGGAGGAAGAAAATATGTTCTTTAGTGGCTTGCAAATTCGGCACAAGGTAGAAAGAAATTTGGAGAATACCAAATAGTGCAATGAGAAATGTTTTTGGCCTAACAAGCACCAAAATTCAATCAAAAAGGCAAAGGAGAATTCGGCTATCAAGGAAGGTGGAAAGAAAATAAGTATGACCAAACAAAAGAGAAAAACAATGCACTATTGTGCTAATATGTTTCGGCAAGGAGAGTTGCAAAATTGGGAGAGAATGACTCAAAGTTGTCAAATAGATTTTTGGCCAAAACAAAACTAATACTTTACCAAATGCCAAAATAAAAATTCAGCTACCTATCTTCCCCCAAAACCGTCCACATGCATCCCCTCTAGGATAAGAGTTTAGCCACCCAAACTTTCCAAAACATCACCCACGAAATAAGCCTCATGTCCCCCTTTCTTTCCTATTTCTCTTGATTCTTTTCCCAAACTTCAACCTTGCCTTATTCTTATAGCCACCTTACCAAAAATAATGAAGTCAAACTTGCCATATTTACTCCTTGGCCGACACTTAAGGAAGGAATGAAAAAATAAGAGTCAAAAATTGCACACAAAGGGATTTGGACCTTTTTCCTCAATGTACTTCACTTTATGCCATAACCTCTTTACCAATAGCTCATTTATGCAAGCACATTACTTATTTATTTCTATAAGCTTTGAAGCTACTTACCATCTCTCCTTAAAGTGCTAAAATACCCAATTTTTCCTAAGGCCCAATTAAACCCGAGACTTCATAGAAACCTTGTAACCTTCCAAATTCACTTAACTAATAAGTCCAATTTGCAATAATGTCATTCTCTTGTTCTCAAAATTTTAAACATTCTTACGCCCAAGGCCCATTGGGCCCAATTTTTCTAGGCCCAATTTTGGGATGTTACAATTCTACCCTCCTTAAAGAAATTTCTTCCTCAAAATTTCCAACCATCTACTAAACGCATCGCTCAAATCACACCACTAAGCTTTCGCTGCGCACTCTGATCTTAAAAACCACAATGTACTTTTAACAAAATCTTGAATCCTTTTTCACACAACCAAACATCTAACCACAAAAGCAAACAGTTGTCTACCATTTATACTTAGAATTTTCTACATTCAATCATCACGTCCAACCAAAACATACCTGACTTGATGGTGATGTAACAATCCCGAGCCTTATGCTCCTTAGACCCGCATCTCAAGCATGCTCTTGACCTCCTCCAGTATTCCCCCGGATGACGCCTTCTACAATGATCGCAAGCCGAAAAGTTTGGATGTGCCTCAACACGCTTTACGGAACGAGACTGCGATAAAAAAGAACCACGATCTCCTTTCTTCTTACAGTCCACAGACCCAACTCGAAGTGCTTCACTGATTTCCTTAACCTCCTTCAATACCTTCTTAACTATCTGATCAACTCATCAACCCCAACTCGATCATGAGATCCCGTCTCAACCACTGGCGATGCCAATGTCTCCCTTTCGAAAACATGCCTCGGTGCCGAAGATCTAGCCCTAACACCTCGGCCTCTACTATGTCCACGTCCACCGCGTCCATGTCTTCTAGCGCTCATGTTCACCAAGTCGATATAATCTAATTAAGAGTTTTATGAATCATTATGCTATTCGATGTTTATTAAACGATGTTTTATGGAGTATGAGTAGAAAAGTTGTTTTTGAGAGTCAAATTCGCATCCTAGAGTCTCAGTCTCTATAGTTTCAACTCCTAAAGCTAATAGTTCTAAAGTATTCTACTTTGTATAATTTTCGTTACACAATAATCATAAAATGAAAACAAATACTTACTTGACTTGGTGCCGGATACTCATGGTACCATACTTCCTTTAGAACTTATATTTATAAATTAAACTTCTAAACATCTTTGGAAAACGCTTTTGAACCCAAAACCGCGGCTGAGTTTTGCAACTGGGCTCTGATACCATAAAATATAACACCCTAAACCCGGCCTAGAGGTTTGGCCCGAATCTGGCGTGTCGCATGGAAGTGTTTTTTTTCTTTTCAAAACCATCTTTGCGATTTTTAAAAACTTGTTTGAGAATTACAGCCTCTTTGTTAAAACCCAAAACACTTAAGCAATTGTTATCTACTTGAAAACGTAATTATCTTTAAAAACCTTTTTAGTTGCAAAAAAATATTTGAAATAACAATTTAGGAAAATATGACGTTTGGAAATAGAGTTGCAGAAGCATTTTGAAAACATTGCGGAAACGTAGATAAAATACAAGTATTTTTGAGAGGTTGGTTGATGAGTCGAAAATCGAAGTAGTGGACTTTAAAATCAGGACTTTTGAAAATGACGTTGAAATTTTGAAAGAGAATTCAAGTTAAATTATTTGTAAAAGTTTGCTATACAATCCATTTATTAATCAATTTTGAAAACCAATTTTTATATTTTTAGAAAATTCTTTTTTAAACAATTTAAGAAGAATAATAAAAACATCCCAAACATAAAGCAAAATAAAAATAGTCCAGAGGCCTTATTACAACTTTAAAACCGAAACAATAAAAGTAATCAAATAAAATGGAAATGTAGTTTACTAATATTTGAAAATGTTATTTCTGAAGCATGGCCTCCACCGAGTCATCCATGGCTCCAAGTCCTTGTCACTGAGCATTACCTACAAGGTTTAAGAGAAGGGGGTGAGTTACAAGAACTCAGTGTGTAACCCACTTACAGTTGCCCACTAGACCAAAATTCATTATGCACATATTTGGGCCTAAGCCCACATACAATAATAATAAATGTGTCTTATATATATATATATATAATATGTATATGATATGCAATTCCCAAACCAAACCTAATTTTCCATCCGTTACACACCACATACCAACCAACACACACTGGGGAGCTTTAGTCACCCACCCCACCAAAGACACCAAAAGTAGGCATTAAGCCATTTATATCAAATTTGTGGACAAGCCACCAGATTAACAGAATTTACATGGCATTGCCATTTTTCAGATTTGTGGCAGAGCCACCAGATTTATGTAGCATAGCTACCAGAACTTCTCTTCATCATTATCCCATCCCATGCAAATCATGTATATAATGCATAACAAATCACAATAATTTATTCAAATATTCCTTACAGACATTATGTGTAACACACCAAACTCGGCCTAAAAGTTAGGCCTGAATCTGGCGTGTCACAGTGAATGAAGTTGAAAAGCTAAGCAATTGTTTAGAAAAGTTTTATAAGATTTTTGAACTCCGAGTTCGTTGTTTGATTGAGAAAAACGTGATTTACTAAATGACTGTTTAAAAGTTGTTATTATTTTGAAAAACTATTTTGTTGTGAAAGTTGAACTTGTATCGTTGCGTAAACATGATAATTTAGAAAACGATTGCTAATGTTTTAAGAAAACCCTGTATTTATAAGCTTAACAATTATAAATGAAAACTTAGAAACAATAAACCAAGGACCTTATTACAAAATATTAACCAAAAATAAATAATCTAAAAGAAAAGGCAAAAATCGAAATTACTAAAGTTCACGAGTAATATCTTCGATGTATAGCCACCCTCGAGTCCTCCACGGCTCCCAATCCTCAATCGCTGGAAATTACCTGAAACATTTAATAAAAAGAGGGGTGAGTTTATGAAAACTCAGTGTGTACAACCCTCATCGGTAAGAACATGCATCATAACAATCCGAGCCGAAGCCCATTACAGTAACGGTGGCAATTGGGCCTTAGCCCAAAATAGCCTCGGTTGAGCCTTAACCCATATCATATGTCACAGCAGATAATGTATGCAATGCAATTCAGCCAACCTAATATGCATATCCACCGTATCTCTTGTATCTACCCAACATTTGTGGCACCTAGCCACTGGTGGTACCTAACCACTGGTGGTTCCAAACCATTGGTGACAAAAGTCACAAATAACAATATGTGGGGCCAACCCACTTGTGGTACCTAACCACTGGTAACAATCCCTAATATCCGTACGTGGGGCCAACCCACTGTGGTACCAAACCACTGGGACGAGTCACAGAAATAAGATATATGTGGTACCTAACCACTAGTGGTTCCAAACCACTGAGACTTAATCACAAGATAATAATATGTGGGGCCAACCCACTTGTGGCACCTAACCACTGGTGACAGTCTAAAAGAGTTCATATTTCCTCCCTCCTCACATCATACCCCATTTTCATGTTCATGCTTTATAATATGGTATAATCATGCTTTCAATGTACAACCACAATCAATTCACTCATACAAGCATCCATTAGTAACAGCACATAGTAGACCTTACCTAAAGTCCTCGCTTTTACCCACAAGGGTAACATAGTGATCCATACCATCACTTCGGCTTTTGGCAATACAGAGATAATAACATAATTAATCTATAAAGTGTGTAAGGGTTACACACAATCACGCTAATCAACCCCTAAGGGTATAACAGTAATTTTACTTACCGAGGGTATTTCAGTAATTTACCTACCAAGGGTAATTTGGTAATTTCACAAACTAGGGGTATTTTGGTAATTTTACAACCCAGGGGTATTTTGGTAATTTTGTAAACTAGGGGTATTTCAATAATTTTACAAACCAGGGGTATTTCTGTAATTTACAAACTAGGGGTATTTCAGTAATTTCACAAACTAGGGTATTTTGGTAATTTCAAAAACCAGGGGTATTTCAATAATTTTACAAACCCGAGATATTTTGATAATTTTGCAAACCAGGGGTATTTCAGTAATTTTACAACCAAGGGGTATTTCGATAATTTTGCAAACCAGAGGTATTTTGGTAATTTTACAAACTAGGGGTATTTCTGCAATTTACAAACTAGGGGTATTTCGGTAATTTCACAAACTAGGGGTATTTCGGTAATTTCACAAACCAGGGTGTTAACGACCCAATAGAAGATCCACTGTCGCCTCGAACGACTCAAGTATTCTAAACAGAGATAATGAAGCGAATGGGCCGAAGACCCATTCTCAGCCCAAGTGAGCCCACACACTCGTGTGGCCCATTTAGCCCAAACTTAGCCACATATATGAGATTCACATAGTCTAGTTCACTATCTACTACACAATCATATAATTTACTCATGTGGGCCCTCGGGCCCATTGGGCCCACTTGTTCTAATAGCCCACACCTACAAGAATACTCATGGTGGCCTCGACTATCGCGTCGAAGCTTCCACACGTGCGCTCACACGCTCGTGTGGCTACCATTGCCGTGTGACTGGCATTTCAGCATTTGCCACTCTACAGCTAGAGTAGATAGAATACACACCTGATAGGAATCTGAAGCTGCTAAACCGCGCTCCTCGCACTCCTATGCCTAACGCCAACCAGGTATGCTCCTTCTCCTTCTAGGCAGGCTCTATATATAGCTAGCTTCTCACCTTCCTTCTTTGTATCTTTTCGATGTGGGATCCCTCCGTCAGTAGAGTTTAAATCCAAATCAAACTCTTGCCATCCAATCCGCAAAATAAATACTCCCTTGCTTTTCATGAGATTCGAACCCTTGCTCCCTTCAATAGCTCAACACGCCACTAGCCACTTGGCCACAAACTCCTCTTGTGTCTAACATTATGCGCAACTAAATATAAACCTATGGCCAAATTCTAAAGTCCATACAGAAAGAAAACCAAAATGCAAGAGCCAAGACTTGAACCTTGGACCTCCTTCCTTCCTTATGGCGTCACCCCCTTGTCTCTTATGTGACGTCACTTTGCCACTACACCACACACTCCACTTGTGTCATTTTTCTCCACATTTTATTCTTAAAGCCTACCTACTAACTCCCAGGGTTTTTTTCACCTAAAACTAAAATTTCCCTAAAGCCAAAGTTTGATCCCAGAACTTCATAGAAGCCCCCTAACCTTCCAAAATCACTCACTTACTAGATCCAACTTGCATTAAAGCTGTTCTCTTATTCCTAAAAATTTTAAACGCTTTTACGCCTAAGGCCCAATGGGCCCAATCCTACTAGGCCCAACTTTGGGATGTTACAAATCTACACTCCTTAAAGAAATTTCGTCCTCAAAATTTCCAGCTATAGAAACAGTCGCACACCCTAACCTATAACACTACACTCACGCTGCGCACTCTAATTCTAAAACAGTTATACACTTTCTAACTTAAGCTTGGAACCTCTTTATACAACCAAATATCTGATACAGAAGCAAACAGATATTTAACACTCATACATAAAAATTTTCCATTCAAACATCACATCCAAAACATACATAGAATGAATGCAGTCATTATAGCATATAATAATAAGTAAGGGGACTTACGAATTTGGTGCCGGAGACTTGGGTGCCATACTTCCAGTAAAGATACTTTTTTTTAAAACCAAATTTTAAATAACCTTGAAAAATATTTTCGAACCCATTCCACAGTCGAGTTTTGCAACCTAGGCTCTGATACCATAATTGTAACACCCCAAACCCGGCCTAAAAGTTAGGCCCAAATCTGGCGTGTCACAGTGAAGGAAGTTGAAAAGCTAAGCAATTGTTTAGAAAAGTTTTATCAGATTTTTGAACTCCGAGTTCGTTGTTTGATTGAGAAAAACGTGATTTACTAAATGACCGTTTAAAAGTTGTTATTATTTTGAAAAATTGTTTTGTTATGAAAGTTGAACTTGTATCGTTGCGTAAACATGATAATTTAGAAAACGATTGCTAATGTTTTAAGAAAACCCCATATTTATAAGTTTAACAGTTATAAATGAAAACTTAGAAACAATAAACCAAGGGCCTTATTACAAAATATTAACCCAAAATAAATAATCTAAAAGAAAAGGTAAAAATCGAAATTACTAAAGTTCACGAGTAGTATTTTCGATGTATATCCACCAAGGTCCTCCACGGCTCCCAATCTCAATCATTGGAAATTACGAAACATTTAATAAAAAGAGGGTGAGTTTATGAAAACTCGGTGTGTACAACCCTCATCGGTAAGAACATGCATCACAACAATCGGTAAAGCCCATTATAATGCTGGTGGCAATTGGGCCTTAGCCCAAAATAGCATCAGTTGAGCCTTAACCCATATCATATGTCACAGCAGATAATGTATGCAATGCAACCCAGCCAACCTAATATGCATATCCACCGTATCTCTTGTATCTACCCAACATTTGTGGCACTTAGCCACTGGTGGTACCTAACCACTGGTGGTTCCAAACCACTGGTGACAAAAGTCACAAATAACAATATGTGGGGCCAACCCACTTGTGGTACCTAACCACTGGTAACAATCCCTAATATTCGTACGTGGGGCCAACCCACTGTGGTACTAAACCACTAAGACGAGTCACAGAAATAAGATATATGTGGTACCTAACCACTGGTGGTTCCAAACCACTGAGACTTAGTCACAAGATAATAATATGTGGGGCCAACCCACTTGTGGTACCTAACCACTGGTGACAGTCTAAAAGAGTTCATATTTCCTCCCTCCTCACATCATACCCCATTTTCATGTTCATGCTTTATAATATGGTATAATCATGCTTTCAATGTACAACCATAATCAATTCACTCATACAAGCATCCATTAGTAACAGCATATAGTAGAACTTACCTGGAGTCCTCGCTTTTACCCACAAGGGTAACATAGTGATCCATACCATCACTTTAGCTTTTGGCAATACAAAGATAATAACATAATTAATCTATAAAGTGTGTAAGAGTTACACACAATCACGCTAATCAACCCCTAAGGGTATAACGATAATTTTACCTACCGAGGGTATTTCAATAATTTACCTACTAAGGGTAATTCAGTAATTTCACAAACAAGGGGTATTTCGGTAATTTTACAACCCAGGGGTATTTCGATAATTTTGTAAAGTAGGGGTATTTCAGTAATTTTACAAACCAGGGGTATTTCTGTAATTTTACAAACCAAGGGTATTTCTGTAATTTACAAACTAGGGGTATTTCAGTAATTTCACAAACTAGGGGTATTTCGATAATTTCAGAAACCAAGGGTATTTTGGTAATTTCACAAACCAGGGGTATTTCAGTAATTTTACAAACTAGGGTATTTTTGTAATTTACAAACTAGGGGTATTTCGATAATTTGACAAACTAGGGGTACTTCGGTAATTTCATAAACCAAGATGTTAACGACCCAACAGAAGATCCACTGTCGCCTCGAACGACTCAAGTATTCTAAACAGAGATAATGAAGCGAACGGGCCTAAGACCCATTCTCGGCCCAAGTGAGCCCACACAATCATACAATTTACTCATGTGGGTCCTCGAGCCCATTGGGCCCACTTGGTCCAATAGCCCACACCTACAAGAATACTCATGGTGGCCTCGACTGTCGTGTCGAAGCTTCCACACGTGCGCTCGCACGCTCGTGTGGCTACCATCGCCGTGTGACCAGCATTTTGGCAATTCTTGCTCTCTGACTAGAGTAGAGAGAATACACACGATAGGAATCAAGGCATTAAACCGCGCTCCGCGCACTCCTACGCCCAACGCCAACCAGGTATGCTCCTTCTCCTCCTAGGCAAGCTGTATATATAGCTAGGTTCTAACCTTCCTTCTTTGTATCTTTCCGATGTGGGATCCCACCGTCAGTAGAGTTTAAATCCAAATCAAACTCTTGCCGTCCAATCCGCAAAATAAATACTCTCTTGCTTTCTATGAGATTCGAACCCTTGCTCCCTTCAATAGCTCAACACGCCACTAGCCACTTGGCCACAAACTCCTCTTGTGTCTAACATTATGCACAACTAAATATAAACCTATGGCCAAATTCTAAAGTCCATATAAAAAGAAAACCAAAATGCAAGATCCAAGACTTGAACCTTGGACCTCCTTCCTTCCTTGTGGCGTCACCCCCTTGTCTCTTATGTGGCGTCACTTTGCCACTACACCACACACTCCACTTGTGTCATTTTCTCCACATTTTATTCTTAAAGCCTACCTACTAACTCTCAGGGTTTTTTTCACCTAAAACCAAAATTTCCCTAAAGCCAAAGTTTGATCACAAGACTTCATAGAAGCCCCCTAACCTTCCAAAATCACTCACCTACTAGATCCAACTTGCATTAAAGCTGTTCTCTTGTTCCTAAAAATTTTAAGCGCTCTTACGCCTAAGGCCCAATGGGCCCAATCCTACTAGGCCCAACTTTGGGATGTTACATTATGGCCCATTATAACAATTTATCAAGTTGGCCATTTAAGCAAAATATTATCTTGGCCCATTTTGTAATTGATTACAAATCGGCCCATATAGCAATATCAAACGGCCCATATAGCAAATATCTGAATTTGGCCCATATAGCAAATATCAAACGACCGATATAACAAAATCTCAATTTGACCCATATAGTAAATATTTTAATTTGGCTCATTTATCAAAATATCAGTTTGGCCCATTTATCAAAATAACAGATTGGCCTATTTATCAAAATATCAGATTGGCCCATTTATGAAAATATCAGATTGGCCCATTTATCAAAATATCAGATTGGCCCATAATACAAATATCTCAATTTGGCCTATATAGTAAATATTTATCGATTTGGCCTATTAGGGGTATTTTCGTAATTTTAACAGTCTTAATACCGATTTCATAAATTTTACCAAAATAGTGATAACTATACCTGTAACATCCTAAATTTTTGGGCCTATACGTTTAATGGGTGAATATGTGGAATGAGTTAATTTAAGTGTTAGGGGCCCAAATTTTAAGTTTTAAGGAGCCCAAATATTCTAATTTAAGTTAGTTAAATTTGGCATTAGGGATTAGGGAAGTGGACGGCACAAGGCTATTTTTTTTGGGAATTTTATTATATTTATTCTATGTGGATAATAAGCAGATAAAGGCTAATATTTAGGGATTTAGTCTTTAAGGATAATAAGCAGATAAAGACTATTTTTGAGGAGATAATAGATTAAGATAAGGGAAAAGGGATAGGAGCTATCATGTGTGGTAGTGTTGGCTGAAAATCAATCTCTGCTAAAAGGAGGAATTAGTTTTCTATATAAAGAGGGGGTGTGCCAAAATTTTGGAAGCCTTTCTTTTATTTTATTTTCTCATCTTCTTCCTCTCAAAAGCAGAAAACCACTATTTTCTTCACCCTTTCTTCCTCTCTAAAATTTCCTAGTTGGCCGAATCTTTTAACCTCTTTTGTTATTTTTCTTCTAATCCCTAAAAGTTGAAATCACATCTCTATTATTCTATTCTTCTCCTTAATATTCATTGGCCAAATCTCTCTTAGCCATCTCTTCAATTCTTAAATCTTCTAAAAACCGAAATTCTTAGATCTCACCTCCTGAAGTTGCCGAATTTTCTTTAGTAAAGTCTTCTTGTGCCGAATCTGAAGAAAACAATAGGTATGTGTCGATTTTAAGTTTCCAATATTTCTTCGGCTTTTCAAAGTCCCTAGCCGAATGGCTATTTAGTGACTAATCAAGGGTTTTTCTTATTTTCGACATTTCGGGATCTGAAGAGGAGTCCAACGCTTAGATCTCTAAGTCAATGATCAGTAACACTCAAGTCGTGTTATTTTTGGGATTTCAAGGTAAGGAGATTGGTTTATTTATAAATATATGAAATCGGGTAGAACACTAACCATGGCCGAATATAGGAGAGGCCCTATTTTCACATCTTTCCAGCTTTTTGAGCAAAGTTGTAGATCGGGATAACAAGGATATTGACTAAGAATATTGGATTTTGCGATATCAAGTGTGTAACACTTTCCCACCATCTAGATCTGTTTGATTAATATATGATTATAAGTCTTATATGTTTTGATAAATGCGAAATCTAGGCATAATAGAGAAACAAAGAGGGTAAAAGCAAATCATCGGGTTAGTGAATGTTACGATTAAGCGATATAAGTATATTGATTTTATGTGATTGCATGGGTTGGGTTTGATGAAAGGAGGAAGTGATATGTTGTAGCAGTTTTCATCGTGATACATTGTAGCGGTTTTACCATGATCATTGTAGCGGTTTTACTGTGATGCATTGTAGTAGCTACGACCATGATCTTATGATGAGCAGCACGACTGCCATCAAGGCGTGTAGCAGTGTGGGTTGATTGTAGAAATCCCCAATGGTATTTTAATTTGGGTTTTTAATTCATAAAGGCATATTTTATTTAAAACTATAAATTATAAATTTTTTTCCCGAATAAAAGGTTAAACTTTACCAAAATGTTTTTCTGAAAATGCGACATGTTTTACAAAATTTCCTTAGTGACATACCAGATCCAGTTGTAGTGTTTGGGCCGGGTTTGGGGTGTTACAAATTAGTATCAGAGCCAGGTTCAAAACTCAGCTTTGGGGTTTTTGGGCTCAAAATGTTTTCTAAAGATGGGCTTTTGAAACTTGCATGTTGTTTTTTTTGAAATGATAACAGGTTTGTTAGCTCGGCATGGCACCTGCGTCTCCAACCCAAGTCTGCCAGGTAAGTATTCTAAACCCACTTTGTGATATATATGCATGTGGGCTTGATGGGCTTTGAGGGACGTAGATTATTTTAATTAGAACTTGATGGACTTTAGGCTTAGCTTAAACAACTTCTTAAATTCCATAAGACTTAATTTATCCAAACAAATCCTGTGAACTAGTCGCCAAGTTAGGGTGTGGCAGCAGCATACGCATGTCTAGGATTGGATTAGGGGAGCTTGGTATTGAAGCGGTCCTAGTGACTCACCTCCTCTTGTTGGAATCCTACAGTGCGTGGTATTTGTTCACCCTAACCATGAGGACTTGTTGACAGGCCAAAACTTATAATTAAAACCCGAAAGGGACCAGCCACCCTGTTTTGTAAGGTCCTAAAGTAAACCCTAGTTTTGAAATCACCAAATTACCCCTGATTGGCAAAATTACTGAAATATCCCCAGATTTCAAAATTATTGAAATACCCCCAGATTTTAAAATTATCAAAATACCCCCGAATTTCAAAATTACCGAAATACTCCTGGATTTTAAAATTACCGAAATACCCCAGATTTATAAATTATCGAAATACCCCAGATTTACAAAATTACTGAAATACCCCCAAATTTACAAAATTACTGAAATACCCCCGAGTTGGAAAATTACCAAAATACCCTTATTTCGCCAAATCACCCGAAACCTTATTTTGGAAAATTATGAAAATACCCCTGTAGGTTAAAATTACGAAAATAACCCTGGGTAGTGAAATGACAAAAATACCCCTATACGTTGAATGTAGGTTCATGAACGTTGTTTGTTTGATGAATATTGAATGTATGTGGTTTCTAGGAGGTAAGTCTGAAACTGAAACTGTAGATAGGCTCGAATTCGAAAGAATCACTCTTAAAACTATTCTTCATAAGATTGTTTGTGGATAATCAATGGAAAGAAGTAATAACTCATAAAATTTTTAATCAGATAAATGCAAATCGAAAGAATGAGTACAAGAGGTCGTGGACTTCCGTCGCGTGGTCGTGGTAAGGGTAGGATGACCGTGTCTGAACCAGCAGGGTCTGGCCATGAGTCAGGAAATGAGATGCCGGATCTGCCAGCTATGGATGGAGAATTTCAGGACCAAACGGGTGGAGATGAGGTAGTGTCTCAGGCGATGCTGCGGGTCCTTGAAAGAGTGGCTGGAGTAGGCACGGGTTCGGGAGTGAAAGTGCGTATGCGAGCGACTCGAATAACGGAACAAAGATATTTAGGGAGTTTACGGCGTAGCCCTAACATAGTGAGTATTGGTTAGAAACAATGGCGCATAATGGATGACCTTGACTTCATGGTGGAGGAAAAGTTGAAGGGGGTCGTGTCTCTTCTTCGAGACGAGGCCTATCAATGGTGGCTTATGGTGAAGGAGGGTACTTTCGTAGACCGCATTATTTGGGACTTCTTTAAGGAGCCATTTCAGGGAAAGTATGTTGGGGCCAGCTATATGGATGCACAAAGGAAGGCATTTCTAAATTTGATACAGGGAAGTAAGTTTGTGGCCGAATATGAAGCAGAGTTTCTGCGCTTGAGCAACTACGCTAGAGGAATGGTAGCGACTGAATATGAACGTTGTGTGCGGTTCGAGGATGGACTGAGGAATGAGTTAAGGGTATTGATAGCACCGCAGCGAGAGAGGGACTTTGCTGTGTCGGTTGAGAAAGTTAAGATAGCTGAGGAGGTGAAGCGGACTGAAAGACAAGAGAGAGATAGGAATTGGGATAGAGATAGGAATAAGAGAAATGTTGGATCGTCAGAGTCAACAGAGCATTTTCAGAAAAGGCCTAGGTTTGATGGGCCAGCTCGTGCTCCGACGGGTCAGAATCATTCATGTCCCTCGTGTGGGAAGATGCACTATGGGGAGTGCAGATAGAGAACCGGTGGATGCTTTAGGTGTGGATCCATGGAGCATATGATCAAGCAACATCCACAGTGGATCGAGCACGACCAGTGGATGAGTCGATCGGGATAGGAGAGGTGGTCAGCAGCCTCAGAGAGGTCGTGGCCTAGCCAGTGGAGGTGATGGTTATGGTCGTGGTCGTGAAACACAAGGGAGAGGTGCAAGTTATGCTGAGGCGAGGTAGCCAACTTTGGTCTATGTAGCACATTGCCAAGGGGACGGAAACGCTTCAGATGCGAATAATGGTGCGTACCCTACCATAGTATACTAAGTGTTTATTTTGGCTTTAGAATTAGAGTGCGCAGTGAAAGCATAGTGGTGAGACTTAGGTAGTATGATTTCTAGTTAGTTGGAAATTTCAAGGACGAAATTTCTTTAAGGAAGGTAGAAGCTGTAACATCCTAAATTTTTGGGCCTATCGTTTAATGGGTGAATATGTGGAATGAGTTAATTTAAGTGTTAGAGGCCCAAATTTTAAGTTTTAAGGAGCCCAAATCTTCTAATTTAAGTTAGTTAAATTTGGCATTAGGGATTAGGGAAGTGAGCGGCACAAGGCTTTTTTTTGGGAATTTTATTATATTTATTCTATGTGGATAATAAGCGAGATAAATACTATTATTTAGGATTTAGTCTTTAAGGATAATAAGCGAGATAAAGACTATTTTGAGGAGATAATAGATTAAGATAAGGGAAAAGGGATAGGAGCTATCATGTGTGGCAGTGTTGGCTGAAAATCAATCTCTGCTAAAGGGAGGAATCGGTTTTCTATATAAAGAGGGGGTGTGCCGAAATTTTGGAAGCCTTTTTTTTATTTTATTTTCTCATCTTCTTCCTCTCAAAAGCCGAAAACCACCATTTTCTTCACCCTTTCTTGCTCTCTAAAATTTCCTAATTGGCCGAATCTTTTAACCTCTATTGTTATTTTTCTTCTAATCCCTAAAAGTCGAAAGCACATCTCTATTATTCTATTCTTCTCCTTAGTATTCATTGGCCAAATCTCTTTTAGCCATCTCTTTAATTCTTAAATCTTCTAAAAACTGAAATTCTTAGATCTCACCTCCCAAAATTGCCGAATTTTCTTTAGTAAAGCCTGCTTGTGCCGAATCTGAAGAAAACAATAGGTATGTGTCGATTTTGAGTTTCCAATATTTCTCCGGCTTTTCAAAGTCCCTAGCCGAATGGCTATTTAGTGACTAATCAAGGGTTTTTCTTATTTTCGGCATTTCGGGATCTGAAGAGGAGTCCAACACTTAGATCTCTAAGTCAAAGATCAGTAACACTCAAGTCGTGTTATTTTCGGGATTTCAAGGTAAGGAGATTGGTTTATTTATAAATATATGAAATCGGGTAGAACACTAACCATGGCCGAATATAGGAGAGGCCCTATTTTCACATTTTTTCGGCTTTTTGAGCAATGTTGTAGATCGGGATAACAAGGATATCGACTAAGAATATTGGATTTCGCGATATCAAGTGTGTAACGCTTTCCCACCATTTAGATCTGTTTGATTAATATATGATTATAAGTCTTATATATTTTGATAAATGCCGAAATCCGGGCATAATAGAGGAAACCCAAAGAGGGTAAAAGGAAATCATCAGGTTAGTGAATGTTCTGATTAAACGATATAATTCTATTGATTTTATGTGATTGCATGGGTTGGGTTTGATGAAAGGAGGAAGTTATATATTGTAGCGATTTTCACCGTGATCTGTTGTAGCGGTTTTTACCGTGATCTGTTGTAGCGGTTTTTACCGTAATCTGTTGTAGTGGCTATGGCCATGATCTGATGATGAGCAGCACAATTGCCATCAAGGCGTGTAGCGGTGTGGGTTGATTGTAAAATCCCCAATGGTGTGAATGGTGATGCAGGCGTGTAGTGGATGGAAACCTAGGATTTGGGTTGGGCTTGCATATTATTTTATTATGTATATTAATTGATTATTTTAATTTTATGGGGCTAAGGCCCAAATCTAATGGTGCATGAGGTTGCACTCGAGTCTCATGACTCAACCAATTAATTAACATTTTCGGTAGCATTTAGTGCATCGAGCCAAGGTGGAGAGGAGCGCAAGGTGGCCATCTTGAAAGAACATTTGGATCCAACAAAAGACTCTAGTTATTATTTTATATTCTTATTTAATGGATTTTAAATCTCGTTGTAATAAGGCCATGGGCCACCAGTTTATATTTTGTTTTATTACGGGCTTTTATTACTTTTAGTTATTTAAATTTTTATTTTAAGCGAACTAAGGCATGTATTTAAATTTGGGTTTTTAATTCATAAAGGCATATTTTATTTAAAACTATAAATTATAAATTTTTTCCCGAATAAAAGGTTAAACTTTACCAAAATGTTTTTCTGAAAATGCGACATGTTTTACAAAATTTCCTTAGTGACATACCAGATCCGGTTGTAGTGTTTGGGCCGGGTTTGTAGTGTTACAATACCATTTTACCCGATTTCACCAAGATGTGATTAAGTCAAATGATTTATCACTAACACGATTTAAACATCTACCTATGAAATACGGTGTGAGATTACACACCTGATTACGGTAAGCACCACGCTTTCCTGATCGTCGACACCTAAAAATATTTTAACGCTCGATTAGACAATGTACACTATTTAATAAATCTACTCTAAAACAAACGATCTAAGATTTTACCCACGAGATCGCAAACAATTTCAATTTGTCGATTTTCCCCGGTTGACGGTCCACAACCCGTTGGAAAGTCTCGAATCACCGAAACAGCCCTTCTTTTGAATTTAGGAGTTGGGATCTTCAATCCACTCCATTTGAGATCTCCACTCGGCTTTCCTTTCAAATTGTTACCACAAGCCTCCATCGATTAGTATTACGATAAGTACGGATTTATCAAAAAGGGTGAAGATCGACTTACCACTAATCCCGAATGATCAACGATTGGATAGGTCAAATGATTTATTCCGTAAAACATAAAGTCAAAAATTTAATACTCCTTAGACCATCAATCAGCTAATTGAGTACTATCAATAATTCATGACGATTTCTTACCGTACGATGTTGGATCCGATGTTCGTCATTCGACTTAAGACTTAGAGTGATGTTTGGCCTCCCGCTAGGATTCTACCAAAAGGAAAAATGATCATGTTGTGAGAGAGAAAAGGGGATGATGATTCCGATTAATAGAATTATCCCAGGACAAAAACATACATTCGGCCATAGAGAAGAAATTGAGAATATTACTTACCGATTTGTCAAAAGATAATGTTCAAACACGAAGGAAAAAGAAGAAATAGTGGAGGGTTAATTTATTATTAGATTCGGTTATGGAGGAAATGAATGAAAGAAAAAGTTTTGATCAAGATGAAGTTTTGTTTTTAAGAAATGGAAAAAGAATTGAAAGATGATTAAAAGAAGAAAAAGGGTGCAAACTAATTTCGATTTTCCAAAAGATGATAAAAGAAGATGATTTGGTCACAAAGGTTGAATACTTTCGACAACAAGAAGAAAGGAGGAAGAAAATATGTTCTTTAGTGGCTTGCAAATTCGGCACAAGGTAGAAAGAAATTTGGAGAATACCAAATAGTGCAATGAGAAAGGTTTTTGGCCTAACAAGCACAAAATTCAATCAAAAAGGCAAAGGAGAATTCGGCTATCAAGGAAGGTGGAAAGAAAAAAAGTATGTGACCAAACAAAAGAGAAAAACAATGCACTATTGTGCTAATATGTTTCGGCAAGGAGAGTTGCAAAATTGGAAGAGAATGACTCAAAGTTGTCAAAGGGATTTTTGGCCAAAACAAAACTAATACTTTACCAAATGCCAAAATAAAAATTCAGCTACCTATCTTCCCCCAAAACCGTCCACATGCATCCCCCCTAGGATAAGAGTTTAGCCACCCAAACTTTCCAAAACATCACCCACGAAATAAGCCTCATGTCCCCCTTTCTTTCCTATTTCTCTTGATTCCTTTCCCAAACTTCAACCTTGCTTTATTCTTATAGCCACCTTACCAAACATAATGAAGTCAAACTTGCCATATTTACTCCTTGGCCGACACTTAAGGAAGGAATGCAAAAATAAAAGTCAAAAATTGCACACAAAGGGATTTGAACCTCTTCCCTCAAGGTACTTCACTTTATGCCATAACCTCTTTACCAATAGCTCATTTATGCAAGCACATTACTTATTTATTTCTATAAGCTTTGAAGCTACTTACCATCTCTCCTTAAAGTCTAAAATACCCAATTTTTCCTAAGGCCCAATTAAACCCGAGACTTCATAGAAACCTTGTAACCTTCCAAATTCACTTAACTAATAAGTCCAATTTGCAATAATGCCAGACTCTTATTCTCAAAATTTTAAACATTCTTACGATAAAGGCCCATTGGGCCCAATTCTTCTAGGCCCAATTTTGGGATGTTACAATTCTGCCCTCCTTAAAGAAATTTTGTCCTCAAAATTTCCAACCATCTACTAAACGCATCGCTCAAATCACACCACTAAGCTTTCGTTGTGCACTCTAATCTTAAAAACCACAATGTACTTTTAACAAAATCTTGAATCCTCTTTCACACAACCAAACATCTAACCACAAAAACAAACAGTTGTCTACCATTTATACTTAGAATTTTTTACATTCAATCATCACGTCCAACCAAAACATACCTGACTTGATGGTGATGTAACAATCTCGAGCCTTATGCTCCTTCGACCCGTATCTCAAACATGCTCCTGACCTCCTCCAGCATTCCCCCAGATGACACCTTTTGCAATGATCGCAAGCCAAAAAGTTTGGGCGTGCCCTAACACGCTTTACGGAACGAGACTACGATAAAAAAACCATGATCTCCTTTCTTCTTACAGTCCACAGACCCAACTCGAAGTGCTGCACTGATTTCCTTAACCTCCTTCAATACCTTCTTAACTATCTGAGTCAGCTCATCAACCCCAACTCGATCATGAGATCCCATCTCAGCCACTGGTGATGCCAAGGTCTCCCTTTCGGAAACATGCCTCGATGCTGAAGATCTAGCCTTAGCACCTCGACCTCTACCATGTCCACGTCCATCGCGTCCACGTAGCGCTCATGTTTACTAAGTCGATATAATCTAATTAAGAGTTTTATGAATCATTATGCTATTCGATGTTTATTAAACGATGTTTTATGGAGTATGAGTAGAAAAGTTATTTTTGAGAGTCAAATTCGCATCCTAAAGTCTCAGTCTCTATAGTTTCAACTCTTAAATCTAACAGTACTAGAGTATTCTACTTTGTAGAATTTTCGTAACACAATAATCATAAAATGAAAACAAATACTTACTTGACTTGGTGCCAGATATTCGTGGTGCCATACTTCTATTAGAACATATATTTATAAACCAAAATTCTAAACAGCTTTGGAAAACGCTTTTGAACCCAAACCACGGCCGAGTTTTACAACTGGGCTCTGATACCATAAAATGTAACACCCCAAACCTAGCCTAGAATTAGGCTCGAATCTGGCGTGTCATATGGAAGTTTTTTTTTTCTTTTCAAAACCATCTTTGCGATTGTTAAAAACTTGTTTGAGAATTACAGCCTCTTTGTGAAAATCCAAAACACTTAAGCAATTGTTATCTACTTGAAAACGTAATTATCTTTAAAAACCTTTTTTGTTGCGAAAACATATTTGAAATAACAATTTATGAAAATATGACGTTTGGAAATAGAGTTGTAGAAGCATTTTGAAAACATTGCGGAAACGTAGATAAAATACAAGTATTTTTGAGAGGTTGGTTGATGAGTCGAAAATCGAAGTAGTGGACTTTAAAATCAGCACTTTTGAAAATGACGTTGAAATTTTGAAAAAGAATCCGAGTTAAATTATTTGTAAAAGTTTGCTATAAAATCCATTTATTAATCAATTTTGAAAACCATTATTTATATTTTTAGAAAATTTCTTTTAAACAATTTAAGAAGAATAATAAAAATATCCCAAACATAAAGCAAAATAAAAATAGTCCAGAGGCCTTATTACAACTATAAAACCCGAAACAATAGAAGTAATCAAATAAAACGGAAAGGTAGTTTACTAATATTCAAAATGTTATTTTGAAACATGGCCTCCAAGGTCATCCATGGCTCCAAGTCCTCGCCATTGAGCATTACCTACAAGGGTTAAGAGAAGGGGGTGAGTTACAAGAACTCAGTGTGTAACCCACTTACCATTGTCCACTGGACCAAAATTCATTAGTCACATATTTGGGCCTAAGCCCACATACAATAATAATAAATGTGTCTTTTATATATATATATATATATATATATTTATATATAATATGCATATGATATGCAATTCCCAAACCAAACCTAATTTTCCATTCGCTACACACCACCCGTACCAACCAACACACCTGTGGGGAGCTTTGGTCACCCACCCCGCCAACACACCAAAAGTAGGCATTAAGCCATTTATATCAAATATGTGGACAAGCCACCAGATTAACAGAATTTACATGGCATTGTCATTTTTGATTTGTGGCGAGCCACGATTTATGTAGCATAGCTACGAACTTCTCTTCATCATTATCCCATCCCATGCAAATCATGTATATAATGCATAACAAATCACAATAATTTATTCAAATATTCCTTACAGACATTATGGCCCATTATAACAATTTATCAAGTTGGCCATTTAAGCAAAATATCATCTTGGCCCATTTTGCAATTTATTACAAATCGGCCCATATAGCAATATCAAACGGCCCATATAGCAAATATCTCAATTTGGCCCATATAGCAAATATCAAACGGCCCATATAGTAAATGTAACACCCCAAACCCGACCTAGAAGTTAGGCCCGAATCCGGTGTGTCACACTAAAAAGTTTTTCGATAACGTATAAAGAACACTTGTCAAATGAGATAAAAAAATGTTAGATCCTTTTCTATTCGTATAAAAATAGATGTTGATTTGTTAAAATCAAGAAAATCAAGTTTGACTTGAGATATTTAATAAAATACTACTAACCTCGAAGATTGATCGATTAAATTTGAAGTAATAATTTATAAAACTGTGACTTTTGGAAATATCGTTGATAGTTCGAGAGAAATTTTCGTATTAAAAATATTTTTAAAAGTTTATTTTGAAATTCATTTGTTAATGAATTTGGAAAATCGTTGATTATGCTTTTATAAAATTCCCATTTAAAATAAACCAACAAAATAATAAATCGTCAAACATAAAACAAAATAAAATAATCCGAGGCCTTATTACAACATAAAACCCAAATAGTAAAAATAATGAAATAGAGCAGAAAAGTAATTTACTAAAGTTTGAAATATTTATTTCTGAAGTATGGCCTCCACCGAGTCATCCATAGGCCCAAGTCCTCATCACTGAGATTTACCTACAAGGATTAAGAAAGAAGGGGGTGAGTTACAAGAACTCAGTGTATAACCCCTTACCGTCATCCATTGGGCCTGAGCCCATTTAGGAATATCTTGGGCTTGAACCCATTTACATAATCTTGGGCCTAAGCCCACTTTCATGTAATAAATAAATGATATGAATGCAACCCATCCCATCCAGCCAATCTCTCCACTCGTACCAACCAATCTCTCCTGTAGGGATCAAGTCAACCCACCCTTGTCTCTCCACATTGCACCAACCAATCTCTCCTGGGGATCAAGTCAACCCACCCATCCAGTCTCTCCAATTTGCAGGTCAAGCGCCATTTATAATATTTGTGGTGAGCTACGAATCATATCTTGTAATATAATCGGCATACAGCCTTAGTCACGATGGCACAAAGCCATATTTAAATTGGTACATAGCTATTATCAGAATTTGTGGCAATGCCACCGGTCTACTCTTCTCTTCATTCAAGTTTCCCTTCCCATGCAATATGTAAATATGCAACATACGTAGCAAATCATGATATTTACAAATATAACAACGATAACTATTTCATACAAAAGTTTAGCCCATTAACACTTTGCAATTCGGCACATTAAGGCAATTTATCAAATCGGCCCATTAAGGCAATATATCAAATCGGCCCATTAAGCAATATATTAAATCGGCCCATTAGAGCATTTTCGTATTTCAGCCCATTAGGGGCATTTCCATAATTCAGCCCATAAGGGCATTTTTGTAATTTGGCAATCGTACCCGCTAAGGGTATTTCGGTAATTTACCCTCTAAGGGTATTTCGGTAATTTCGTAACCTAGGCTTAACTACTAATTTGGGCCATAAAAGTTTGAAACTGTCTAACTGCGTCATACCGACTAAATTGACTATAACTCCAGTTAAGAAACTTGAAATCTAAATCCATAAATTTTCTTTAAAACTAGACTCGTATATCTTTCTCCTATAATTTTTCCAGAATTTTTAGCTTAACCATTTAGTATAGTTTATTCCTTAAAGTTTCCCTTGTTTCACTGTCCAATGATTCTGACCTCTCTTTCCTTAATCACAAATATCTTACTGTACACATTTCATCTACTACTCCCACTTATTTCCATTGAAAATAGGTTCACCAAGGAATCCATACATATAAATTATGTCCCATAATTCACTTTTTACAATTGTATACAATTTTTCCAAGACAGAATAGAATACCCCGAAGTCATTCAGAACTAGTCTCACTAAAATTAACATATCTTAGAATATAATATTCCTTTTCCTTCTCCATTTCTTCCATATTAAAGTAGACACAGTAAGCTTTAATCTGATACTTACTCACTTTGTAATTCCTTTTATCCAATTTTTCGTGATTTTTCAAATACATGTCACTATTTCTGACTGAAACTATTTTATTACAAAACATGATTACCACTACGAGCATACGCACGCCCGAGTGATCACAGATGCCGGTTTCCAGTTTTTCTTCGGTATTTCTACCGAATCAAAGAATATTTCATGTAAACTTTCAAGAGATGTGAGACTTACTCACCATTTCAAACATATATTCGGAAGGGTACGAGATTACACACCTTGATTATGAGTTGTGCTTTCTACCGATTTCAACACCTAAATTGATAGTTGATAGAAGGTTAGTCTCAACTTCGATAATCGTAACTAGAAACACTTTATTAGGCTAACTCCACTTACCACGACTGTGATCTCCCTCGATGTACCAAGAATCGATCCTACCAACAATATCAATTAGCCAACCTTCAATCTGATTAACTCAATAACCGAATGGAGATATCGAATGGACTATGAAAGATCTTCCTTACCTTAATCGATTATAATCCCGTTTCTCACGATCGTCCTATGACTAGAGATGATTAGGTGATGTTGTGGTATTCAGCCTCCCTCTATATCACTACGAAGAAGAAAACGATCTCGTATGAGAGAAAGTAAGGTGATGGTCTCGGTCAAAATGACCATCCAAAAACCAAAGTATGGATTCGGTCATAAGAGAAGAAAATAAAACATTGGAAAGAATACTTACCGATTGCTTAAGGAATGAGAAAGAAAGAATGATGGAAAGGTTTCGGTTATGGAGGAGAATGAACAATGATATTCGGCTATCAAGGAGATTAGACAAAAGATGAATATTTGACCAATTCAAGAGAAGAGAAAATGCACTATTGTGCTAATATGTTTTGGCAAGGAGAGTTGCAAAATGGGAGAGATGACACAAAGTTGTCAAAGGGAAATTTTGCCAAAACAAAACCAAGACCTTACCAAATGCCAAGGTAAAATTATTAGCCACCTATCTACCTCAAAACCGTCCACATGCATCCCCCCTTAGGATAAGAGTTTGGCCACCCAAGCTTTCCAAAACACCGTCCACAAAATAAGCCTCTTGTACCCCTTACTTACCTATTTCTCTTGATTCCTTTCCCCAACTTCAACCTTGCCTTATTCTTATAGCCACCTTACCAAAAATAATGAAGTCCACCCTTGCCATAAATAGTCCTTGGCCGACACTTAAGGAAAGAGTGCAAAAATATTAGCCAAACATTGCACACAAAGGGATTTGAACCTTTTCCCTCAAGGTACTTCACTTAATGCCATAACCTCTTTACCAATAGCTCATTTGTGCTAACCATTTATTCATTTATTTCTATAAGCCTTGAAGCTACTTACCATCTCTTCTTAAAGTGCTAAAATACCAAATTTTTCCTAAGGCCCAATTAAACCCGAGACTTCATAGAAACCCCGTAAACTCCAAATTCACTTAACTAACAAGTCCATTTGTAATAATGCCATTCTCTTGTTCTCAAAATTTTAAACATTCCTACGCCCAAGGCCCAATCCTACAAGGCCCAATTTTGGGATGTTACAGTAAATATTTTAATTTGGCCCATTTATCAAAATATCAGATTGGCCCATTTATCAAAATATCAGGTTGGCCCATTTATCAAAATATCAGATTGGCCCATAATACAAATATCTCTATTTGGCCCATATAGCAAATATTTATCGATTTGGCCTATTAGGGGTATTTTCATAATTTTTACAGTCTTAATACTGATTTCATAAATTTTACCAAAATAGTGATAACTATACCATTTTACCCGATTTCACCAAGATGTGATTAAATCAAACGATTTATCACTAACACGATTTAAACATCTACCCATGAAATACGGTGTGAGATTACACACCTGATTACGATAAGCACTACGTTTTCTTGATCGTTGACACCTAAAAATATTTTAACACTCGATTAGACAATGTACACTATTTAATAAATCTACTCTAAAACAAATGATCTAAGATTTTACCCATGGGATCGCAAACAATTTCGATTTGCCAGTTTTCCCCGGTTGACGGTCCACAACCCGTTGGAAAGTCTCGAATCGCCGAAACAGCCCTTCATTTGAATTTAGGAGTTGGGATCGTCAATCCACTCCTTTTGAGATCTCCACTCAGCTTTCCTTTCGAATCGTTACCATAAGCCTCCATCGATTAGTATTACGATAAGTACGGATTTATCAAAAAGGGTGAAGATCAGCTTACCACTAATCCCGAATGATCAACAATTGGATAGATCAAACGATTTATTCCGTAAAACATAAAGTCAAAAATTTAATACTCCTTAGACCATCAATCGGCTTATTGAGTACTATCAATAATTCATGACGATTTCTTACCGTACGATATTGGATCCGATGTTCGTCGTTCGACTTAAGACTTAGAGTGATGTTCAGCCTCCCGCTAGGATTCTACCAAAAGGAAAAATGATCATGTTGTGAAAGAGAAAAGGGGATGATGATTCCGATTAATAGAATCATCACAAGACAAAAACATACATTCGGCCATAGAGAAGTAATTGAGAAGAAAATATTACTTACCGATTTGTCAAAAGATAATGTTCAAACACGAAGGAAAAAGAAGAAATAGTGGAGGGTTAATTTACTATTAGATTCAGTTATGGAGGAAATGAATGAAAGAAAAAGTTTTGATCAAGATGAAGTTTTGTTTTTAAGAAATGGAAGAAGAATTGAAAGATGATTAAAAGAAGAAAAAGGGTGCAAACTAATTTGGGTTTTCCAAAAGATGATAAAAGAGGATGATTTGGTCACAAAGGTTGAATACTTTCGGCAACAAGAAGAAAAGAGGAAGAAAAATATGTTCTTTAGTGGCTTACAAATTCGGCACAAGGTAGAAAGAAATTTGGAGAATACCAAATAGTGCAATGAGAAATGTTTTTGGCCTAACAAGCACCGAAATTCAATCAAAAAGGCAAAGGAGAATTCGGCTATCAAGGAAGGTGGAAAGAAAATGAGTATGTGACCAAACAAAAGAGAAAGACAATGCACTATTGTGCTAATATGTTTCGGCAAGGAGAGTTGCAAAATTGGGAGAGAATGACTCAAAGTTGTCAAAGAGATTTTTGGCCAAAACAAAACTAAGACTTTACCAAATGCCAAAATAAAAATTCAGCTACCTATCTTCCCCCAAAACCGTCCACATGCATCCCCCCAGGATAAGTGTTTAGCCACCCAAACTTTCCAAAACATCACCCACGAAATAAGCCTTATGTCCCCCTTTCTTTCCTATTTCTCTTGATTCCTTTCCCCAACTTCAACCTTGCCTTATTCTTATAGCCACCTTACCAAAAATAATGAAGTCAAAGTTGCTATATTTACTCCTTGGCCGACACTTAAGGAAGGAATGCAAAAATAAGAGTCAAAAATTGCACACAAAGGGATTTGAACCTCTTCCCTCAAGGTACTTCACTTGATGCCATAACCTCTTTACCAATAGCTCATTTATGTAAGCACATTACTTATTTATTTCTATAAGCTTTGAAGCAACTTACCATCTCTCCTTAAAGTGCTAAAACACCCAATTTTTCCTAAGGCCCAATTAAACCCGAGACTTCATAGAAACCTTGTAACCTTCCAAATTCACTTAACTAATAAGTCTAATTTGCAATAATGCCATTCTCTTGTTCTCAAAATTTTAAACATTCTTACGACCAAGGCCCATTGGGCCCAATTCTTCTAGGCCCAATTTTGGGATGTTACATTTCCCAGTATATACATATTTAAAGAATTCATCAAATACTTCCCTTTTCAATACTTGTATGAATCTCGTAGGTACCTGAGTCACTTAACTCAATCACACATTCTTTCTCGACTTGACTTTTCCTGTTGAACCTTTTGGAATTGTTAAGGATACTCAGAAATCACATATAGCTCGTGCAACACCATATCCTAGATATGGCCTTACATGTTATCACATATCGATGCCGATAGCCTAGCTATCGTCTTACACAAAATCAAATAACCATGCCATTGTCCCAGATATGGTCTTACACGTAATCAAATAATGATTCCAATGTCCCAGACATGGTCTTACACATAATCACATCTCGTTAGTCCTAATGTCATGACATTCGTATCCTATACTATTCCTAAGGTTCATATGGGACTTTCGGATATTGTAACCTTGTCGATTCTTGCTCGTTTTTTTTATCATTCAACATTCATAGCAGTTCAATGAAAATTAAACATATATAATTCAATTTAAAGACATTTATTTGCATATGAACTTACCTTGTATTCGGGATAAATAGACTGGATCAAATTTCGATAATCTTTGATTTTCCCCGATCTAAATCTGATTTCTTTCGTTCTTGATCTATATACACTCAAAATTAACTCATTTATTCATCAAACCATTCAATTCAGTCCACAAACACATATTTAGGCATTTTTACACTTTAGCCCCTAAAGTTCCACATTCTTACAATTTAGTCCCTATTTCACAAATACACAAAATTCATGAAATTTCATTAAATCTAATCCTAGCCAAATTTCATATAGGTTCCTAGCAGCTCAACAGTTTCATTTATTTCACATTTCAACCCTGAATTTACACTTTTCACAATTAAACCCCTAATAGGCATTTTTACTCAAAATCACTTAACAAAACTTGTATAACTATCAAAAAATATTCATTTTTCATCATGAAAAATTAAAAAGCTCAAGCATTCATCAATGACACTTCACAAAATCATTAACAACTTCAAAAATTAAGGCATGAGCTAGCTAGAATACAAAGCAACGATCTCAAAAACATAGAAATCATTAAAAATCGAGCTAAAATCGTACCTTAATTGCTTAAATTTATCTAACCGAAATAAAAATCCTATTTTAGCTTTTCTTCAAGCTTCATTCAGCCATAAAAGATGAACATAAAGATGGCTTTATGTTTTGTTTTATTTAATATATCTTTTATTAACCATTTACCAAAATAACTTTTAATAAAACCATTAAAACATCCATTTATTATCCTTTTATGTCAAATTCCACTATCAATGGTCTAAGAACATCATAAGGACCTTTCATTTAATAATTCATAGCAATTAGACACCTTTAAAAAATAGAATGTAACTTTTTTCATTTTATGCAATTTAGTCCTTTTTATCAAATTAGACATCCAATCGATAAAATTAAATCACGAAACTTTCACACATACATGCTATCATGCTGTAAACACATAAAATAATATTAAAATAATTTTTTACATTGGATTTGTGGTTCCAAAACCACTGTTCCGACTTAGCTAAAACCAGGTTGTTACACTCTTGGTTTAATATTGCATTTTCTATACATTTGTATCTTTTGAAAAAATTCTTCTAAATTCATTACTTCTGGTAATAGAGAAAGGGAAGATTGTGTTCGATTGACCACTGTTGTTGTGCTACTACTGTGATCGTTTGTTGTTGTATACTGGGAGATAGACGTCCAACATTACTTAAAGCACTGAAGAGAGGATGAATCTATCTTAAGGAAATTGTTTATATAGACCTCGACAAAATTCTTCTTCTAATTTATAACTTTGTCTGATTACAGGTTTTTTTTTTATGTTACTACTACTACATTGCATTGCATTATCATTGTTATTGACATATTAATACTACATATGATATCAAATTTTCTTACATTCTTAAGGCAGAATAACTGTTGTAGTTTTAATCTAAGGCGTACAGATTATCATCAGAACTTATTTAAGATTGGTTTATACTTCTATTTCAGATTTTAATTTATTTAAAGATTCTGGTTCTTTATTCCAATTACAGAAATGTCTTATACGTCAAACAACTCATCAAATTCAAAGGCTGAGGCGATTGTCGCTGCTCAGGCTTAGGTTGCAAGCCAAACATTACCTGTGACTATGAGTCACAATGAAAAGCCTGCGAAATTCACTAGAGAGAATTTTAAAGCATGGCAACAGAAAATGTTGTTATATTTGACCATATTGAATATGGCAAAATTTTTGAAGGATGATCATCCAATTTTTAGAAAGGATGAGGAAGATGCTATTACAGCCTTCAACATTGCCGAAACATGGAACAACTCTGATTTCCTATGTCGTAACTACATTTTGAACTATTTATCTGATGAACTTTATGAAGTATATAGTATCAAGAAAACAGCTAAGGAATTATGGGAAGCAATGGACCATAAATACAAAAATGAAGATGCTAGTGCTAAGAAATTCTTAGTTGTCAAGTTCTTAAACTTTGTAATGGTTGATTCTAAAATTGTTGTAAATTAGGTGCAGGAATTCCAACAGATCATTCATGGTATTCTTGCAGAAGGGATGGAGATAAGTGAATCATTTCAGGTGGCAGCCATTATTGAAAAACTTCCCCCTACTTGGAATGACTTTAAGAACTATCTTAAACATAAGAGAAAAGAAATGAAAGTGGAATATTTGATTGCCAGCCTTCGAATTGAAGAAGACAATCGAAGTGCAGCTAAAAGGCTAAACAAAGCAACCAATCCTAACTTTTCCAAGGCAAACGTAGTGGAAGTCAAGAAGGACTCCAAGAAAAGAAAGCATTCTCAGACTTGGTCTAAAATAGGACCAAAATGCAATGTTTTCAAGAAGCTAAAATTCCAAGGAAAATGCTTTAATTGCAATAAGATGGGACACAAGTCATCTGATTGTAGGCTTTCAAAGAGGGTCAGAGCAAACGAGGCCAACGCAGTGGAAAATATTTCTAATGAAGTATCTGATCTTGACCACTACGCTGTGATTTCTAAAGTCAACTTGGTTTATTCAAATCCAAGAGAATGGTGGCTAGATACTGGTGCCACACGTCATATTTGCTATAATAAGGACTCCTTTGTTTAGTTGGTTCCTTATGAGAAAGGGGAGAAACTCTATATGGGCAACGATGCAACTCCCAAGATTAAGGGGAAAGGCACTTTAATTTTGAAATTGACTTCTAGCAAAGAGTTGAAACTTTAAAATGTGTTGTATGTGCCTGACATGCACAAGAATCTTGTCTCTAGGACCCTCCTAAGTATGCAAGGCTTTAGGATGGTATTTGAATCCCAAAAGTTTATTTTGTCAAAAGGGTGAAGATTTGTGGGAAGGGGATATGTATTAAACGATATGTGGAAACTCAATGCTATCTCTATAAAAGCTAATACTATAAATAAGAATAATGTTTCTTTTGTTATTTATATGCTTGAGTCATTTGATTTATGGCATGGTCGGGTCTGACATGTTAATTCTAATACTTTACATAGATTAATTAACTTAGAGCACATTACTTCATTTCACATTAATTATAATCATAAATGTGAAACGTGTGTTGAGGTAAAACTAAAAAGGTCTTCATTTTAATCTGTTGAAAGAAATACTGAATCACTTGATCTAATACATAGTAATATTTGTGACTTAAAGTTTATTCAAACTAGATGAGGGAATAAATATTTTATTACCTTCATTGATGATAGCACAAAATACTGCTATGTATATTTACTTAAAAGCAAAGATGAAGCTATAGAGAAATTTGTTCTCTATAAGCAGGAAGTTGAAACCCAACTTAATAAAAGAATTAAAAGGGTAAGAAGTGAATGTGGTGGTGAATATGTTGAACCATTTGGTAAATTTTGTGCACAACATGGTATTATTCATGAAGTGACACCACCATACTCTCTTCAATCCAATGGAGTAGCAGAGCGTAAAAATCAAACTGTAAAGGAAATGATGAACGCAATGCTAGGAAGTTCTGGATTGTCACAAACTATGTAACAGCCCGATTTAGGGCCTAATCAGGATAGTGGTCTGAGGCCACGAACCCGAGGTGAAATTATGAGTTTTTCCAGGTTTATGCCATGTTTGCATGCTAGTATGAAAGTTTTGTAAAGCAATTTTATTAAGTTGAGGTCAATTGGTCCAAAAAGGACTAAATTGAAAAAGTTGTAAAATATGAGTTTCTAGAAGCTTTTTGTATGAAATAGCTTTATAATAATAATTAGGATCCCTCAAGTAGCAATTTACCCAAAATTTAATTTTTGGACAAAAATTGACCTTGAGATGGGTTATAGAAATTTTTAGTGATAAGGGCATTTTGGTCATTTATGAATTAAATGATTAAAATAGGAAAAAGATGAGAAAAATCTACTCACCTTCTTCCCTTATTGTTGAAAATTTGAAGGAAGCCATAGCTAGGGTTCTTCAATTTTTCAAGCTTGCTAGTAAGTGCTCCTAAGCCCAGTTTTTGATATTCTTCGTATTTTCAAAGTTCTCGTGTTTTGAATTAGCCATTTTTAGCTATTAAATGAGCTAAAATGCATGTTCAAAAATCTACCATTGAATGACATGCTTGTTAAATGATGTTTTATGGAAGTTTAAGAGAGTTTGATGTTAGATAAACATCTTTTCCTTAATGAATTTCATGAAAAATGGTAGTAGGGACCATATTGTAACAGTGATAAAATTGGTCATACCTACTAGAAATAGTGAGAACTGATGATTTTTATAGAAGAGAAAATGATTCAGTTGAGCATGAAGTTTAAGAAAGTTGCATGAAAATCATTTTATGAGAATTGGGGCAAAAGTGCAAATATTAGAAAGTATAAGGGCAAAATAGTAATTTTTCCAAAGTATGAGTTATGAGTCAATTTAGTCAATATGGTTTTTAGATGACCTATTTATGATTTTAGATCAAGAAAAACGAAGCCCGGATCAAAACCGAGGCAAGAACAAAGTCGAGGACTAAATTGCACATCTACATACATTTTGTATATTGAGGTAAGTTTGTATGATTTCTAAGTTTTACGATTTTTATCATTAATTTGCTTAGTATAATGTACAATAATTTTATGAAATGATCATGTTATGTTCGAGCAAGAAATCACGATAATATGTACAAGCAAGTCCCGATAGAAGATGAATTTCTCCAGGATACTCGATCTACCACACAAGTTATCATGTAAGTCCAAGGCAAGCTTGGCATTGATCAAGTTATCATGTAAGTCCAAGGCAAGCTTGGCATTGATCAAGTTAGCAAGCAAGTTATCATGTAAGTCCAAGGACTCAAGCTTGGCATTGAGTATGTTATCAAGAGCAAGGCTTCATATAAGTCCATGTCAAGATATGGCCTTGAAACCAAGATGAGATAACCCATGTAAGACCATGTCTAGGATATGGCTTTGACATCATATTATGTGGGAAGAGATTTAGTATCCTCGGTTATTCATAGAAATTTATTGGGCAAATGAGTAAGCTAAAAGAAGATAGCAAGAAAGCTAAGAAAGTAAAGTTAGTATCAAGATGAAGTTAGATGAAGTTGAGTATTATTCACGTTGTGAATGAGAAAGTAGATATCATGTTTATTGTTATTATGGTATACTGATCAATGTGATCAAGTGATAAAAGTATCATGGTTACCTTACAAGTATGATAATAGTAAGTGTCATGAGACATGTAAGAATCTATATGAGTAAGTAAGCTCTTTAGCTGAAATTCACGATACCATTGTTTATGTGAAATGGTTTATATTAAGCAATGATGATGCTATGAGCTGTTACATGCAAACTTACTAAGCTATATGCTTACGTTATGATTCTTTCTTTCTATGCAGTCTCACCAAGCTAACTCGTGGATCATTAAAGTCGGAGCTCGCAACACATTATCAACTCTTATTTTGGTATAGCCAAGTTACTTTACTAAGTATGGCATGTATAGGAAACATTCATTTTGTGGACATGTTTTAAGAAGGGCCTTTGTAAAGGCTATCAATTTTATTATTCTTTTGTATATGGCTAAGTAATTGGCCAAATTTGACGAAGCATGTATGTTTGTTGAGATTAATGAAGCATGTATTATTATTCATAAAATTGGGTTGTTATTGCATCGTTGAATTGTGTATGGATAAGATCTTCATTTCAGGGTGGCTAACGGCGTGGTAAATAGCCTGTAAGTGCCCACACGGTTGGACACACGGGCGTGTGTCAAGACCGTGTTAACCCCGCACGTTAGCATTATTAATCATAAGAGGCCACGGGCAAATCCCACGGCCGTGTGGGTGTGTGCCGTGTAAGACACACTGTTTGGACATGGGCGTGTTCCCAGACCGTGTTGATTTAGTCAGTATATCAAGGATTAGCACACAGTCTAAGCCCACGGGCGTGTCATGGCCGTGTGAAATTAGTCAGTAACCTTCCACAGTTGGTAGACATGGGCGTGTCTAAGCCGTGTGGAAATAGTTAGTAGCCCTACACGGTTTGAGGGCATAGGCGTGCTTAAGGATACACGGGCATGTTCCAAGTCACACGGGCGTGTGAACCCTGCTTCAAAAATAAGTTATTTGATTTTAATCCCGAAAATTTTCTGACATGATTTAAAGGCCTCGTAGGCCCTTGTTATATGTGTTGACTAAGAAAGTGAAGTTTTTAAGTTGGAACGAAATTTTATAGCCCGAAAGTACATGGCAAGTTTTTAAGCGGGGTGTTACAAACTGTGTGGGGGAAAGTTGTTTTATCAACGAATTACCTTTTAAATAAGGTACCCCGTAAGAAAAAGAACAAAACACCATATGAGTTATGGAAGGGTAGGAAACCTTCCTTTGCCGAAGCAAATAAAAATAGGTACTAAAACGGTAGATTGCACACCACAACAATGCATATCGATTTCTTGTACATGAATCAAAGAATCCTAAAATTCACAAGAATACAATATTGGAATCTAAATTTGCCTCATTCTTTGAAAATATATTCCCTTGTAAGACTAAGGAAGATGGGTCAAGTTCAACAAAACGAACTTCAGAAACTATTGATAGTCAAGACTTTCAACAAAAAGTTGAAGTCAAGGCAAAACCAAGAAGTAAAAGGGCAAAGGTGGAAAATTCCTTTGGATAATATTTTCTAACCTATATGCTAGAAACTGAACCTCAAACTTATAGTAAAGCTATATGCTCATCTGAAAGCATTTTTTGGAAAGATGCTATCAAGAGTGAAATTGATACCATCATGAAAAAACATACGTGGGAATTAATGGATCTACCTCAAGAAATTAAACCACTAAATTAAAAAATGGATTTTCAAATGAAAAATGAAAGCAGATGGAAGAATTGATAAGCACAAGGCCAGATTGTTATAAAAGGTTATAGACAAAAGGAAAGCATTGGTTACTTTGATACATTTTCTCTTGTATCAAGAACAACTTCTATAGGATGATACTTGCTATTACTGCTTTGCAGAATCTAGAAGTTCATCACAAGGATTTTAAGACAGCTTTTCTAAATGGAAATCTTGATGAGGAGATTTACATGGAACAACTTGAGGGTCATGTAGCTCTAGGGAAAGAAAGAAAAGTCTGTAGATTTGTAAAATCTTTGTATGGGCTTAAGCAAGCACCAAAGTAGTGGCATGAAAAGTTTAACAGTTTCATGATATCAAATGGATTTAAAATTAATTAGTGTGACAAATGTGTGTATGTCAAAACTACTTTTGATGGATATGAAAGATATGAGACTTGTTGACAAGATATTAGGCATCAAAATCAAAAGGTCATATGAAGGTCTCGTATTGACTCAATCACACTACATAGATAAGATTTTTAAGAAATTTGGCAAGGTTGATTTTGATGTAGCTAGAACTCCGATAGATATAAATCAACATCTGTCCAAAAACAATGGTGAAAGTATTAACCAAGTGGAATATGCAAAAGTCATAGGCAGTCTAATGTACCTTATGAGTTGCACTAGACTTAATATTGCTTTCACTGTAAGCAGTTTAAGCATATTCACAAGCAATCCAGGGGAGAACCACTGGAAAGAGATTATAATGGTACTGAGATATCTCCGATATAATTGGAACTATGGATTACATTATTCTAGAGATCCTACTGTGTTGAAGGATTATCCGATGCCAGTTGGATATCTGATATTCAAGATACCAAAGGCACAATGGTTATATTTTCACATTGGGAGGGGGAGTTGTGTCATGGAAATCCTCAAGGAAAACGATTATAACCAGATCCATAATGGAATTTGAGTTTGTAGCTCTAGACAAATCTGGAGAAGAGGCTGAATGGCTATGAAACTTTTTAGAGGATATTCCTGAATGGCCAAAGCCTATGCCCACAATATGCATATATTGTGATAACCAAGCAACGATTGGTAGAGCACAGAACATAATGTATAATGGTAAGTCGAGACACATGTGTTGTCGGCACAATCCCATATGACAATTGATCTCATCTGGAGTTATCTCTATTGGTTTTGTAAGATCAAAAGATAATATTGTGTATCTGTTAACCAAAGGGTTAAATCGAGATCAAGTTGATAAAACATTTTGTAACACCCCAAACTCGGCCTAGACATTATGGCCGAATCTAGTATGTTACATTAAAAGGTCATTTAATAGCTATGCGTTCTTTAAAAACTTTGTATCCTTTTTGAAACTCCGAATTTTGTTGTTTGTAAAAATAAGATTTGCTTGAAGTGTATTCTTGTAAAGATGTTGTTATTATTTTCGAAATCTTCGTTTGTGTAGAAGTCTGACTTAAATAATTAGGAAAATGTGATATTTCGAAAACAATTGTTATTGTTTTAAAAACCAGTGTTTAATCGTTTAATAATTCATAATTAGCAGAATTACCTAATGAAAGTTTAAGAAGAAAAATCCAATGGCCTTATTACAAAAAATATTACCCCAAAAATAATAATATAAAATAAAATAAAACCAAAGTTATTGAGTTTAGTTGAGAAGCAAATCAGACGTATGGCCACCTCTGAGTCCTCCATAGCTCAAAATCTTCTACCACTGGGGATTACCTGCATGGTTAAAAGAATGGGGTGAGTTACAAGAACTCAGTGTGTAATCCCCTATAACTGCCACAATCTAGGCCTGAGCCCAGACGGTATCGGTCTAGGCCTAAGCCCTATTCGATAACAAGCTGGGCCTAAGCCCCAAAATCATCTTAATGTATGTGAATATGTGCCCACCCCAATCCTACCAGCCGTCTAACTCTCCACCCGTACCAACCAATCGCACCATGTGGGGACCATGTCAACCCACCCAGCCAATCCATACCAATAATGCAGTCAAGCTGCTACTCACGGTATATGTGGCTGAGCCATTAAATGGTAGGTGGCGATGCCACTCGAACGGTGTGTGGCAGAGCCACTTAAACGGTACTTCCTCCAATCATCAAACCCAACCAATGCAACATGATATGAATGTAGTGTATTACAAGTATAACCAGTATAAATAAAATCTCATACATGATATTTAACCACAATCAAGGGTATAATGGTCATTTTGTCACCTAAGGGTATAACGATAATTTTCACCCCTTTGGGGGTATTTTGATAATTTTCACCCATTGAGGGTATTTTGATAATTTTACCCACCAAGGTTATTTCAATAAATTACCCTCTAAGGTTATTTCGATAATTTTACACCTGCAGCGGCCTTTCCGAAGGCCTAATGTCGCCTCGAGTGACTCGATTACCATTTTTGGTCAATACAATGCTATTAGCCTTGAATCCCGATTTCGGCCCATTCAAGCCCACACGCTCGTGTGGCCCATTCATGTTCATTTTCAGTATCGGTTCTGCGGACTTCACAGTGGCATCAATCATTCGGTCAATTTTCCATCGATTTTGCCCGTGTGGGCTCGTTAGCCTATTGGGCCCACTAAGCCCATTTTGGCTCAATAAGGCCCATTACAGCCTCATGTTCACGAGAGTGTTCGTGATGCTCTCAACGGCCCACCGCCATCACTGGTGGCTTGGTTTATCACTACGAGCGCTCGCACGCTCGAGTGATTATGGTTGTCGATTTTTTGACTTTCTGGCATTTCGGCCTATGGCCAAATCACAGAACATCACAGGCTATCACAAACAATGGTGTGAGATTACACACCTTAGCTAGCCACGCGATTAGCCCTTCGTATCAAACCTATACACCATCAGATTACCTTATCAGCCAAACGTTGCTTAAGATTAATCACCTAATGAACTAACATCTAAAACGTTCACTTTACCTTGTTTGAGTAAACGGCCTTAAACACCAATATTACTAGGCCCGGCTGATTTGCTTTCCGTCCTTAACAAAACCTGCACCAAATGACACCCATGAGTGTGACTGAAATCTGCATACCATCTAACACCACCCATGGCACATTCGGCCAACCCCAGCAATATGACAACACCCTTACCTTCCTCGAACTGTAAGTCCACAACCAAGATTTGATTACCTACACTACTTGCTCCTCTTCATCTTATAACAATCCCTAACTCGACGATGGCCAACATAGAAAGAACATACTTTTAGTCTCAGAGTGAAAGAAGGGATATAAGGTTGTTAAAGAAGAAATCGAATAGAAACAATGTTACCGAACATAAGAACTAAAACTCACCGATTGCCACCCTCTACACAACATAGTAGATGAAGAGAAAAGGAAGCTAGTTGCTGTAAAAAGGTGAAGAAAATATGTATTCGGTTATAGAGAAAGACAAGGAAAGGAGATGAGAGGAAATGAAGAAAAAATAAATAGATAAGGAGAGATGAGCAAAAAGAGTTTCGGCCTACTAAAGCCTAGGCTATTAATGAAACACCCCACACCCGGCCCACGAGCCTGAACCGGATCTGGTATGTTCCTAAAGTAAATCGGTTTCAAAGATTTTCGTTATTTAGAGAAAATTTGTAAAATTTTAAAAAACTATTATTTTGAGTTGGGCTTAGATTGGAAACCCATTTAATTAATCTTGTAAATCCAATTTTTATTAAGGTGATAAAATAATCATTAAGGTTTATTAAAAAAATATATCTCTTAAACTTTAGTCTTAAATAGTTCGCAACGTAATAGTTAAGAGTAAAGCAAAATAAGAAAAATCCACTGGGCCTTATGGCTTTATTACATCAAGTAAAACCCAAAAATAAAATTAAAGGTACTAAAAAGGAGTAAAGTCCAAATTAAATAAAATCTTCAAATGAAACATGGCCACCTCAAGGTCTACCATCCCGTTCAATCCTTGTTCATCACCGAAAATAGTTCCCACAATGGGTGAGTCAATGACTCAATGTGCACACAAGACTAACATTCAACAATTCAGGCATACATGTTCATATCAAATTCATATTCATATAAAAATAAATGATGATGCAACCCAAACCCAAGCCTATTTGTCCATCCGCTACACACCACCCGTACCTGCCAGTCACATTGTGGGGACTACTAAGTCAACCCTCCATCCGCTACACACCATCGAAGGCAGTCGCTGCAGTCGATGTGCTCATCGCCCATATAATTTGTGTCATTAGACACCATATTCAAATAATGTAATCGAAGTTACCAAATTCAGATAATGTAACTGGAGTTACCATATTCAAATTTTTGTGACCGTAGTCACCATATATCGTTGGTGAGACGGAAGTCAACACCTTCTTCCCCTTTCACATAAATCCCGAATGCCCCATAAATTTTATATCATGCATTACATACTTAATTCCACATTCATATATATATTTTTTCACATGTTATAAAATAACATATTTCATAATCCTATCAGAAGTAGGAAACGTACCTGAGTACTTTTGGTACCACATTAGGGTACTTAGCCATATTCACAATCTTATGTATAATCATATAGTTAATATTGCCATATAACGTATTGAAGGTTAGTATGGGTACACACCTGATTCGTTTAATGGACTCTTTGAGATCCCGAAAATCCCGATCTAACTTTAGATCCTATATTCGGCCCATCATACAAAAACACATTAATAGCCTTTTCGCTTTTAAAACCAAATCCTAATAGGAATGGTATTACTAATACTTACCTTGCTTGCCGATTTGATTGATGATCAAATCCCGAAGATTTGTGTTCTTCTCCCTTGAAATCGGCTAACCATTAAATCCATTGATTTGATTAGTCTCTGATTATAACAAATAGATCTAGACATTTAAGAGAGAACCTTGGCCGATTATAACCACTTACCTTATGATGAGATTCCCAAAATCGATTCCTTGCTCCCTAAGTGATGTCGAAATTCCTAAAATTCACATGTTAGATCTGATCTAACTTTAATAAATAAAATTTAGCCTTTGGCCGATTGTGCCTCACCTTAAATTCCTTGAATCTGAAATCCCGAAACCCTTCCTTTGATATTCGGCCATGAGACATAAAAAGGGATATTTCTTAGATCTTGATTAAAAGAATTAGAAGAACAAGAATTAATTGTTCTTACCTTAATGCCTCAGTCGACTGCACCTCTTGCTTGGAGTTACAAAGATTCGGCTATGGAGTCTTTCAAATAACTAGGGAAAGGTTGAAAGAGAAAGGTAGATTTGGCCGACTAGTAGAGAAAAGGAGAGGATTTCTGCTTAGGAGAATTTTGGCAGAGAGAATTTTGCCAGAGAATTTCGGCACACTTAGGAAAAAGATGAGAGAATAGCCTAACTCTCCTCCTTTAGCCGAAATTATCAATAGGAGAGTCCCCTACTTGGCCACTACTCCTCATAAGTGATAATATTATCTCCTTTAATTATCACCTAATTAAATCAAAAGTATTTAATCCATCCTTTAACTCTTTAAAGAAAAATCCTTTATTTATCACTTAATTTATCAAGTTTAACAGAAATAAAACTCCTCCCTTTCTAGAAAATAGGTACCGTCCACCCTCTTACTTATGGAAGCAAAAATAAACCTTCATTATTTGCTTCCCAAGTGACTCGAACTCAGGCCCATTCCTCTTACACATGGCGCCATTTCCATAGGCCCTAAGTGACACCTTCAGGCCACTTTTCCAAGCCTGTTTGTGTGTTAAATCTCACCAACTTTTTCTTTTAAGGCCCTCTTACCCTTATTTCCTATTTTGAGCTTTAAATTTTGACATTTCTCGATCATTTCTAAGTTTCCTAAAAATTTTGATCGGCTCTGTAACTTGCCATTTTGCTTACATGTTCAAGTTTCCAAAATGTTCAGGTTTCCAAAATGTTCAAGTTTCCAAAATGTTCAAGTTTTCAAAATGTTCAGGTTTCCAAAATGTTCGGGTTTCCAAAATGTTCGGGTTTCCAAAATGTTCGTGTTTCCATAAATATCAAAATTTATTCTTAGTGCTTAAACTTGTCATTTCATACAATTAAACCGAAAATTCATACGCCTTTTCGGGATGTTACGCTTCTACCCCTTAAACAAAATTTCATCCCGAAATTTCCTAACAAAAATAGTTGAGGGTATTGTTGTCGATAGTCTCTTCCGCTCCCACGAGCTTCTTCCGATCCATGATTGCGCCACAACACTTTGACTAGAGGCACCGTCTTCCTTCGTAGTACTTTCACATCTCGCTCCAAAATCTGAATCGATTCTTCCTCATAGGATTAGTCCGCCTTAGCTCCACTTCTTCAACAGATACCACATGCGACGGATCTGATCGGTAGCGACGTAGCATGGATACATGAAATACGTCGTGCATCTGCTGCAATTCTGGTGGCAACTCTAATTGGTATGCCACTGGCCCAACTCGTTTCAGTACTCGATAAGGCCCTATAAACCTTAGGCTTAATTTCCCTTTTTAACCGAACCTCATTACCTTCTTCCAAGGCGAGACTTTCAGGAATACTTGGTCTCCCACTTCAAACTCTATTTCCTTCCACTTAAGGTCTGCGTACGACTTCTACCTATCAGAGGCTTCCTTCAACCGTGCCCGAATTAGCTCAACCTTCTCTTCAGTTTCTGCCACTAATTCTGGACCCAAAACTTGGCGTTCTCCTAACTCGGTCCAACAAGTAGGTGTTCTACACTTCCTTCCATACAATGCTTCGTATGGTGCCATCCGAATGCTAGCTTGATAGCTGTTGTTATAGGCAAATTCAGCTAAAGGCAAGTAATTTTCCCAACTTCCTCGAAAATCCATTACACAGCCTCTCAACATATCCTCCAACACTTGTATAACCCGTTCGATCGCCTGTCGATTGTGGATGAAAAGTCAGTGAAGTCTAGCTTAGTGCCTAAAGCTTGATGAAGTGCCTTCCAAAATCGAGACGTAAACCTTGGGTCTCTATCAGAGATGATCGATATTGGTACTCGATGTAATCTCACAATCTCTGCCACATATAACTTAGCCAACTTCTGAAGAGAATAATCCATTCTTACTGGGATAAAGTGTGCGGACTTGGTCAACCGGTCCACTATCACCCATACCGAGTCCTTCTTAGTAGGCGTAAGGGGAAGCCCACTAACGAAGTCCATGGTAATTCTCTCCCACTTCCATTGGGGAATCTCGATTGGTTGAAGCAATCCCGATGGGACTTGGTGTTCAGCCTTAACTTGCTGACACGTCAAACATCTCCCCACAAAATCAGTCACCTCTCGTTTGGATCGGACCACCAAAATCTGTTCCTTAGATCTCTATACAGCTTGATGCCTCCGGGATGCATAGCATAAGGGCTACCATGCGCTTCCCGAAAAATCCTTTGTCTCAACTCCTTATTCCTCGGCATACAGACTTTTCCCTTGTAGCACAATACTCCTTCATCACTGACGTCATAGTCCTTTAATCCACCTTGCTGTACTTGCTGTAACTTAGTACTTAAGTCCTTATCAGCCAACTGTCCCTCTTTCACCTCCTTCAGCCATGTGGGCTTGACTTGCAATTCTGCCAATAGGCTTCCATCGTCATACAGACTTAAGTGAGCGAACAAAGCCCGTAGATCCGACACAACCTTCCTACTCAGGGCATCGGCTACCACATTCGCCTTGCCCGGATGATATTCTATCGAACAATCGTAGTCCTTCAACAATTCCACCCACCTTCGTTGCCTCAAGTTTAACTCCTTCTGAGTCAATAAATACTTAAGGCTCTTGTGGTCTGTGTAGATAACCGACCTTTCTCCATAAAGGTAGTGCCTCCAAACCTTAAGGGCGAAGACCACTGCTGCTAGCTCTAAATCATGAGTGGGGTAGTTAACCTCATGAGGCCTTAGCTGCCGTGATGCATAAGCGACTACTTTGCCATCTTGCATTAACACATAGCCTAGCCCCGTATGCGAAGGGTCACAGTACACCACAAAATCTTTTCCTGCCTCCGGCTGAATTAACACTGGAGCCTCCGTCAACACCCTTTTAAGCTTTTCAAAGCTCTCCTGCTGCTTATTCGTCCATTTGAAGGGTACTTCCTTCCTTAGTAACTTTGTTAAAGCGTGGCTATTGACGAGAATCCTTCCACAAACCTTCTGTAATAGCCTGCCAAGCCTAAGAAACTTCGGATTTCAGCCACGGACCTAGGTGGTTTCCAATCCAACACTGCTTCGATCTTCCTAGGATCCACTCTTATTCCTTCTGCGGATACCACATGTCCTAGGAATGCCACCTCCTTAAGCCAAAATTCGCACTTGCTGAATTTGGCATAGAGCTTCTTCTCCCTTAACACTTCTAACACCACTCGGAGATGCTCATCATGCTCCTCCTCCGACTTTGAGTACACCAAAATATCGTCGATGAACACCACGATGTACCTATCCAAGTAGGGTTGGAAAACCTGATTTATCATATCCATGAATGCGGCTGGAGCGTTTGTCAACCCAAATGGCATCACTACAAACTCGAAGTAGCCATATCTTGTCCTAAAAGCGGTCTTATGGATATCAGCTTCCTTCACCTTCAACTGATGATATCCCGACCTTAAGTCGATCTTCAAAAATTCTGCGGCTCTCTTCAGCTGATCGAACAAGTCATCGATCCTTGGCAAGGGATACTTGTTCTTAATGGTCAGCTTATTCAACTGACGGTAATCTATGCACATACGCATAGTTTCGTCCTTCTTCTTCACAAATAGGATCGGTGCTCCCCACGGAGACACACTGGGTCGGATGAACCCACGATCCAATAGTTCTTGGATTTGAGCCTTGAGCTCCACTAACTCCTTTGGCGCCATTCGGTATGGAGCGATTGACACAGGAGCTGTTCCCGATAGCAAATCAATTCCAAATTCTACCTCCCTGTCTTGGGGTATTCCCGGTAATTCCTCTGGAAACACATCCACGAAGTCCCGTACCGTCCTAACTCCATTAATACCTTCTTCCTTTCCACCTATCGCACTTACGAAGGCTAGGAATGCCTTGCAACCTTTCTTAACCATCTTCTCAGCCTTCAGTGCCGAAACTACGTTAGACAAGTAGTTCCTCCTTTCTCCGATCATTACTACCACTTCATCCTCCGGGGTTCTTAGTTTTATACGTTTAGCCGCACAATCCAACACGGCTCGGTGTTCTACTAGCCAATCCATCCCGAGTATAAGTTCAAACTCTCCGAAGGGTAACTCCATTAAATCTGCTCGAAAGTTCACTCCCTGAATTTCTAAGGGCACATTTCGAAAGATCTTGTCTACCACAACAGTATGGCCTAATGGGCTTACTACAGTCATCTGTCTATCAGAAAGTTCAGAGTCTAGGCCTAGTGTTTCCACTACACTACTTGCAACATAGGAATGGGTCGAGCCCACATCAATCAGAGCAAAATAGGGTTTGTCAAAAATTAAGAACGTACCGGTTATTACATCCGGTGCGTCACCATCTTCCCTTCGGTCAACCGCATAAACCAAACCCGGTTGTCCTACTTCTGCATTAACATTAGTAGCACCTCGGCCCTGTGTTCCACGGCCTCTACCAGTACCACTACCTCGGTTACCCGAACCACGACCCCGTTGAGGCTGCTGTCCGCCTCTACCAGCCTGGCTAGCATTTTGAACTATCGGTCGGCTCTCATCTAGTTGCTTGGGACAATCCTTAAGCATATGGTCCTTGGACCCACACTTGAAACATCCTCCCGTCTTCCTCCAACACTCTCCCATGTGCTTCTTTCCACAATGCTCACAAGGGCGATACTGCCAGCCTGTACCAGCCTGTTGATTTCGTGGCCCTTCAACCCTAGGCCTCTTGTGACCCTTTCCAGATGGCCCAAATCCTCTTTTGGCCTTATTCCTATCCACAGTCTGCTTGGTAGCGTTCTTAATCCCATCGGCCACCTTGGCCTTTTCACCAAAGCCGAGAATTCCCGCTCCTGATGCGATGCTATCAACAGTCTCGGTCTTCTCTCAGTCCGTCCTCAAAACGGACACAGCGTTCATGCTCAGTTGCCACTACCCCTCGAGCATAGCGGCTCAACCTCAGGAATTCCGCCTCATATTCCGCGACAGACTTACTCCCTTGTACCAACCCTAGAAAAGCTTTCTTTTGTTCATCTGTATACCTGGTTCCCACATACTTCTTCTGAAATGCCTCTAACATACTCCCGTGTCAAATTTTCAGCCGTGGTACCATCCCGACAGCTTAACCACCATCGATCGCTTCATCGCGTAACAATGCCACCATCCCTTTCAACTTTTCCTCTGGAGTCAGATCGAGCTCATCCATGATACGCTCCATTGCTTCCAACCAGTACTCAGATGTACTAGGTGCCACATTAGATACTCCTCGAAATATTTTCGCTCCATTAGCTCGAGCCGCTTCAGTCTGACTTTCGATTTCCCCATTTCCTCCTCGCACCGCCACCAATTCCAAAACTTCGCAAACCTGACCTACGACACAAAGATCTTCCCCGTCTGAGCTGCTACTCAACATTAACAATTGGGGTGGTGGTGGTGGTGGCATTTCATTGTTTTAACCCTTGACCCGATCTAACGGGTTCCGACACGGTCATCCTTCCTCTACCTCGACCACGGCGACCACGCCTTCTAGAGCTCATTTTCTAGCGTCGAGATCCGATTAAGAAATTTTATGGATTAGTCATTGTTCCACTTATTTACCAAATGAAGGAGTTTTATGAAAAGGATTTAAGAGTGGTTCTTTCGTATTCATACAAACACACGTCTTTTCCATTCATTCATCCATCCATCAAACAAGTATGAACTTTCGCTCATTCGAGAAACATTGTAGTTTTTGTTGTTGTTGTTTTCCACTACCCAGGGGTATTTTCGTAATTTTATCCTACAGGTGCATTTTCATAATTTTTCAGAAGAAAAACGTTCCTTGGTGTTTTTCTCAAAAATTATTTTGAAAATTTCTAAGTCTCGGGGTAATTTGGAAAAATTTTGAGATACTGGGTATTTCAAGAATTTTGACCTCAGGGGTATTTTGGTAATTTTTCATAAATCAGGGTAAATTTGTAATTTTAATAAATCAGGGGTATTTCAAAAGTTGTAAAGCTTTGAGGGTTCTTTTCAAAAATTGTTCCTTCAAAAAAAATGGGAATGTTGCAAGAATTTTGAAAATCAGGGTCATTTTGGTAATTTTGTAAGTTAGGGGCAATTTTGTAATTTTCCAAAATCAAAGTATTTTGATATTTTACAAATTAGGGTTTTTGAATGTTTATAAAATAATGAAATTTTGGTAAAGCTGTTGAGTAGTTGAACATTTTATAAACCAAGGGCATTTTGGTAATTTTACCACCAAGGGCATTTTTGTAATTTTTACAAATCAGGAGTTTTTTAGAAAATGTTATAAAAAAATAATTTTCTCATATTTAAAAGAAAGTTTTAAAAGTTTGAAAAACTAGGGTTTGTTGTTTTGTTCTTTTTTTTTTTAAACATGGCTAGTTCCTTTTCGGGTTTTAGTCATTATGTTTAACCTATGACCGAGCCCTCTTGGTCGTGGTGAACCAAAGCTACGCACTGAGCAGATTCGTGTGGAGAGGAGGTGAGTCACGCGGATCGCTTAAATACCAAGCTCCCACGAAACTATTCCTAGACATGCGCACAGAGGTTGCCACACCACTGAGCCCTCTGAGTTAGGGTGAACCGAAGCTACGCACCAGGTAGGATTCCTGCGAAGAGGAGGTGAGTCACTAGGACTGCTTAAATACCAAGCTCTTCCGGATCCAATCCTAGACATGCGTACAGGGGTTACCACACCCTAGCTCAGTGACTTAGCCATAGGTTTGTTTAGTGCATTAAGTCTTATGTGTTTGTGTTTGAGTAGACTAATCCTAGAGTTCATGTTCCTATCATTCTATTCTACGTTCCATGCCTTTTCTACCCTTATAAATCACAGAATCACACATAGAGTTAGGGGTACTTACCTGGTGGACTGTGGGTCGGAGACTTAGGGGCCATGCCAGAAGCCTGCTTATTTTCAAAGAAAATCATTTGGGGCTCGAATTCAAAATGTTTTGGGCCTTAGCCCACAGGCCGAGAGTTTAAAACTGGGCTCTGATACCAAGCTGAAACACCCCACACCCGATCCACGAGCCTGAACCGGATCTGGTATGTTCCTAAAGTAAATCGGTTTCAAAGATTTTCGTTATTTAGAGAAAATTTATAAAATTTTAGAAAACTATTATTTTGAGTTGGGCTTAGATTGGAAACCCATTTAATTAATCTTGTAAATCCAATTTTTATTAAGGTGACAAAATAATCTTTAAGGTTTATTAAAAAAATATATCTCTTAAACTTTAGTCTTAAATAGTTCGCAACGTAATAGTTAAGAGTAAAGCAAAATAAGAAAAATCCATTTGGGCCTTATGGCCTTATTACATCAAGTAAAACCCAAAATAAAATTAAAGGTACTAAAAGGAGTAAAGTCCAAATTAAATAAAATCTTCAAATGAAACATGGCCACCTCAAGGTCTACCGTCCGGTCCATCACTTGCTCATCACCGAAAATAGTTCCCACAAAGGGTGAGTCAACAGACTCAATGTGCACACAAGACTAACATTCAACAAATCGGCATACATGTTCATATCAAATTCATATTCATATAAAAATAAATGATGATGCAACCCAAACCCAAGCCTATTTATCCATCCGCTACACACCACCAGTACACGCCAACACACCGTGGGACTACTAAGTCAACCCTCCATCCGCTACACACCATCGAGGCGATCCTTTGCGATCGACGTGCTCATCGCCCATATAATTTGTGTCATTAGACACCATATTCAAATAATATAACCGAAGTTACCAAATTCGGATAATGTAACCGAGTTACCATATTCAAATTTTTGTGACCGTAGTCACCATATATCGTTGGTGAGACCGAAGTCAACACCTTCTTCCCCTTTCACATAAATCCCGAATGCCCCATAAATTTTATATCATGCATAACATACTTAATTCCACATTCATATATATATATATTTTCACATGTTATAAAATAACATATTTCATAATCCTATCAGAAGTAGGAAACGTACCTGAGTACTTTTGGTACCACATTAGGGTACTTAGCCATATTCACAATCTTATGTATAATCATATAGTTAATATTGCCATATAACGTATTGAAGGTTAGTATGGGTACACACCTAATTCGTTTAATGGACTCTTTGAGATCCCAAAAATCCCGATCTAACTTTAGATCCTATATTCGGCCCATCATACAAAAACACATTAATAGCCTTTTCGCTTTTAAAACCAAATCCTAATAGGAATGGTATTACTAATACTTACCTTGCTTGCCGATTTGATTGATGATCAAATCCCGAAGATTTGTGTTCTTCTCCCTTGAAATCGGCTAACCATTAAATCCATTGATTTGATTAGTCTCTGATTATAACAAATAGATCTAGACATTTAAGAGAGAACCTTGGCCGATTATAACTACTTACCTTATGATGAGATTCCCAAAATCGATTCCTTGCTCCCTAGGTGATGTCGAAATTCCTAAAATTCACATGTTAGATCTGATCTAACTTTAATAAATAAAATCTGGCCTTTGGCCGATTGTGCCTCACCTTAAATTCCTTGAATCTGAAATCCCGAAACTCTTCCTTTGATATTCGGCCATGAGACATAAAAAGGGATATTTCTTAGATCTTGATTAAAAGAATTAGAAGAACAAGAATTAATTGTTCTTACCTTAATGCCTCAGTCGACTGCACCTCTTGCTTGGAGTTACAAAGATTCAGCTATGGAGTCTTTCGAAAAACTAGGGAAAGTTTGAAAGAGAAAGGTAGATTTGGCCGACTAGTAGAGAAAAGGAGAGGATTTCTGCTTAGGAGAATTTCGGCAGAGAGAATTTTGCCAGAGAATTTCGGCACACTTAGGAAAAAGATAAGAGAATAGCCTAACTCTCCTCCTTTAGCCGAAATTATCAATAGGAGAGTCCCCTACTTGGCCACTACTCCTCATAAGTGATAATATTATCTCCTTTAATTATCACCTAATTAAATCAAAAGTATTTAATCCATCCTTTAACTCTTTAAAGAAAAATCCTTTATTTATCACTTAATTTATCAAGTTTAACAGAAATAAAACTCCTCCCTTTCTAGAAAATAGGTGCTGTCCACCCTCTTACTTATGGAAGCAAAAATAAACCTTCATTATTTGCTTCCCAAGTGACTCGAACTCAGGCCCATTCCTCTTACACATGGCGCCATTTCCATAGGCCCTAAGTGACACCTTCAGGCCACTTTTCCAAGCCTGTTTGTGTGTCAAATCTCACCAACTTTTTCTTTTAAGGCCCTTTTGCCCTTATTTCCTATTTTGAACTTTAAATTTTGACATTTCTCGATCATTTCTAAGTTTCCTAAAATTTTCGATCGGCTCTGTAACTTGCCATTTTTCTTACATGTTCAAGTTTCCAAAATGTTCAGGTTTCCAAAATGTTCAAGTTTCCAAAATGTTCAAGTTTCCAAAATGTTCAGGTTTCCAAAATGTTCAGGTTTCCATAAATATCAAAAATTTATTCTTAGTGCTTAAACTTGTCATTTCATACAATTAAACTGAAAATGCATAGGCCCTGTTCAGGATGTTACAATTAACTAGTAAAGAAAAATGTTTGAAAAGAGAGAAGAAGAGAAAAAGAGAAGCTGAGATTTTGGCAGAAGAAAATTGAGGAAAAAGGACCCAAAATGCTATAGTCGAAAACGTAAAAAGCAAAACTATCTCTAAAGTGAACCTGAGAAAATCGGCACTCCCCTGACACTGATCGAATATGCACTTTTCAAAATGAAAAGTCTTTGGCTGAAATTCCCCATTTACATCCCCACATTCGGCCAACTCCCCTTACTCATCCATCCCCATGATTTTCTCCACGAAATCCTCCTTGATTCACTCTCCATCTCTCATTCAAATTCACCTAACAACTTTGACCAATTCAAATACTTCTCCATCAATATTTGATTCCAACACAACATCTTGTCTTCTCCTACACAAAATAAAAGCCTCCAATTTGCCATCTGTGGGATTCAAACCCCTTCCCTCCATGCTCTCCACTTGACGCTACACTACTCTACCATGTGCTCAACTTGTGTTAGTAAAACACACTTTAATTTACATAAGTCCTGCTTCCCACAGCCCTCTCCACTAAAGGCCCAAAAACCAAAAATCTTCTAAGGCTTGGACTAGAACCCAGGCCTCCCTAGAACCCCCAAACACACTCAATTACCCTACTGAGCAAGCACAACATGCAATCATGCAAAATTCACAATCCCCTAATTTTTGGGATGCTACAACTCTACCCCCTTAAAAAAATTTTGGCCCCGAAATTTACCTGGTCAAAAGAGATGAGGATGTTGATGTCGCATTGCCTCCTCAGGCTCCCACATGGCTTCCTCTGAACCGTGGTTACGCCACAACACATTGACTAATGGAACAGATTTTCTTCTCAGCACCTTAACTTTACGGTCCAAAATCTGCATCGGTTCTTCTTCAAATGACAGATCAGTTCTTACCTCGATCTCTTCCACCAGTATTATATGAGAAGGATCCGAATGGTAGCACCTCAGCATAGATACATGGAATACATTATGTAACCAGTTTAACTCAGGAGGTAGCTCAAGTTGATAGGCGACCGGTCCAACACGTTTTAATACCCGGTAAGGTCCGATGAATCTGGGGCTTAGCTTGCCCTTCCACCCAAACCTTAGAATCTTCTTCCAAGGTAAAACTTTCAAGAAGACAAAATCTCCCACTGAGTACTCAATTTCTTTATGCTTTAGATCTACATATGACTTCTTCATGTTAGGAGCTTCTTTTAATCGACCCCGTATCAACTTCACTTTCTCCTCAGTTTTCAAAATTAGCTCTGGACCCAACAATTGTCGCTCACCCAATTCTATCAAACAAGTAGGGGTACAACACCTACGACCTGTATAATACCTCGTATGGTGCCATTTGAATACTGGATTGGTAGCTGTTGTTGTAAGTAAATTCTGCTAAAGGTAGATAGTCTTCCCAACTACCTTTAAAATCAATCACACAGCCTCTTAACATGTCTTCTAAAATCTGAAGTACCTCTCTGACTGGCCATCAGTTTACAGATGAAATGCTGTGCTGAAATCTAACCTTGTACCCAAAGCTTCGTGTAACACTCTCTAGAATCAGGATGTGAATCTAGGGTCCCTGTCTGAGATGATAGACACTGGCACCCCATGTAACCTTACAATCTCTGCCACGTACAACTTTGCCAATTTTTGCAATAAGTAATTCGTGCGAACTGGTATGAAGTGGGCCGATTTAGTCACCGATCAACAATTACTCACCCTGAATCTTTCTTAATAGGTGTCAAGGGTAGCCCACTAACAAAATTCATGGTTACTCTCTCCTATTTCCAAAGTGAAATTTTCACCGGTTGCAGTAATCCAGAAGGTAGTTGATGCTCAGCCTTCACTTGTTGGCATGTCAAATACTTACTTACAAAATTAGTCACCTCACGCTTAAGTCCTAGCCACCAATACAGTTCACGTAGATCTCAGTATAACATGTTTCAACTAGGATGCATAGTGTATGGGCTATTATGCGCCTCCCGCAGAATCGACTGCCTTAACTCAAAGTCCCTTGGTACACAAACTCTTCCACGAAAGCATAATACCCTTTAACTATTCAGCCCAAAATCCTCAATCTCTCTACTTTGCACCTGCTGGAAACGGGAACCCAACGACTCATCCAGTAACTGCTTCTCTTTAATCTGATCAACCCAAGTCAGTTTTACCTGAAGTTCTGCCAACAAATAGCCATCCTCAAATAGGCTAAGACGAGCAAACATTGCTCTTAGATCAGATACCACCTTACGACTCAGTGCATCAGCCACCACGTTAGCTTTTCCCGGATGATACTCAATCGAGCAATCATAATCCTTCAGCAAATCTACCCATCTTTGTTGCCTAAGATTCAACTCCTTTTGGGTAAGGAGATACTTAAGACTTTTATGGTCAGTGTAGATGATCGACTTTTCCCCATACAAATAATGTCTCCATATCTTTAGTGCGAACACCACTGCAGCCAATTTTAAGTTATGAGTAGGGTAGTTCACCTCGTGCGGCCTAAGCTGACGAGATGCATATGCCACTACTTTCCCTTCCTGCATCAGTACACAACCCAAACCCATGTGCGACGCATCACAATAGACAACGAATTCTTTTCCAGCCTCTGACTGTATTAATACCGGAGCTTTAGTTAGAATCTTTTTTAATTTCTCAAAACTCTTATGTTGCTTATTAGTCCAAACAAACGGTACCCCCTTACGCAGTAACTTAATTAGGGGTGCAGCAATCAGTGAAACCCCTCAACGAACCGCCTGTAGTACCCGGCCAAACCCAGAAAACTTTGGATCTTTAATAATCACTTCGGTGGCTTCCAATCCAATACATCCTCAACCTTCCGAGGATGACCATGTTCTATTTCAATGAATCAGACAACATAAGTCACCTATGTGAGAGTGAAGTGGGGTTGCTTCAAATAGACTATTGGGGCATAATTCTCTAAGCTCTTGCAGAACCAAGAGAATGTTCACGACCATTTAAACATACCCATGAGAACCAAAAATCTTGCCAGTAAGGTATTTGCATAAGGAATATCATCGTTCACACAAACGACAGAACAGTTCAAGGACATCGCATCTACTGGTCAGCTAGTAAAGCAAATATACTTTCACAAGGGAAGGTTCAAGGGTTGATGCCTACCTATCCTATGCAAATATCGAATGTAGAATCTATTATCTCTTTGAGTCTTTGAGTCTCGTTGATCCATCAATTTCATTCATGTGGGGGATTGTTGGAAAATAATTATTGAGTGATGAATTATAATTATTGAGTGATGAATGATAATTGTATCTCTTGGTTTAAATTGTATGTTTCCATACAGTTGTATCTTTTGAAAAAATGTATCTCTTGGTTTAATATTGAATTTTTTTTAATTCATTGTCTCTATTCACTCATGTCTATTAATTTTTCAACAAATATCTTCATTCATTTCCTCTCCTCTATATAAAGCCAAGTTACAAGATTTCAAAAAGATATCATCAAAACTATGAACATAAAAAATTTCTTCTAAATTCATTTCTCTTGGTAATAGAGAAAGGCAAGATTGTGTTCGATTGATCACTATTGTTGTGCTACTACTGTGATCATTTGTTGTTGTATCCTAGGAGACAAACGCCCAACGTTACTCAGAACATCGAGGAGAGGACAAACCTATCTTAAGGAAACTATTTATACAGGCCTTGACAAAATTCTTCTTCTAATTTTTAACTTTGTCTGATTATAGGTATTCTGTTGTGTTACTGCTACTGCATTGTATTGCATTATCATTGTTATTGACATATTAATACTAAATACAATATCAAATTTTCTTTCAAATCTAAGCTAAGATAATGCAATCAATCTAACATCAATAGATTTAAGTCATTTTAATTAATTCGAAAGTAGAAAAATGACTGGCAATCATGTTTGTTGACTTTGAACAAAAATAAAAAAACTTAAAGGGAAAGAAACTAGAAGTCGAATCTGGTGTTTTTCCATGTCACGGATTGTGTTTTTTGTCCTCATTTCCTCTCCTTTGCTTTTATGCACAATTACTCCTTGAAGTGTCGAATTTGGCAGCTCAAAAAGACTTCTAAATTGCTCCTCTCAAATTTGTGTGTTGCTCTCTCAAGTGAATGGATGAAAATGGGAGAAGAGATGATGAGTGGATGAGTGAAATAGCTAGCCCCTATTTATACTTGTTGAAGCCATCTATTTTTAGTAAATGCATACTATAACACCCCTAACCCGTCTCTATCACCGGATTAGGGTTACAGAATATTGCAATAAAATTAAAATAATTAACATCACATAGAATAATTAATAAGTTTAAAATATTAACATCTATTTCAAATATTCATTCATAGTATAAATCCCTTTACAAGCCTTAAACCGAGCCTACAGGGCATTAAAATAATTTGGGAATAATCAGAGACTAATTTTAAATGAAATAGAAAATTTTAGAAAAATCTGAAAATTTTGGAAACAGGGGTCACATGGCCGTGTGGCCAGGCTGTGTGACTCAAAACATGGTTGTGTGGCCAACCGTGTAACATTTGAACTATGGGACACACGGTTGTGTCCTAGCCAGTGTAGGTATTCGAAATAGAATCACATGACCATGTGCTAGATCGTGTGTATATTCGAAGTAAGGTCACACGGTCGTGTAACTCTTTGTGACCGTGTGGACCAACCTGCACTTAAATTTTAAAATGACACACAACCATGTGGTGTGATTGTGTTGGCATACAGTCGTGTGATAGCCCATGTCCCAGGTCGTGTGCTACCAAAATAACCCTTAATGCAAGCCAATTCAACAACCCTTTCTTACACACTAAGACAAACCATTTCCAAACACATTCACACATTAAAACTCAATCAAACACACCTAAAACATGCCAAAATAAATCAACCTAGGTGCCTAACCAATGTGCCCTCATTGACACCACAATTCATCTGCCAAATTAAACCAAATCAAGCACCTATCATACACCAAGCTAACTTGCTTTTTAAATTCACATTGAACAAGGATAATCACATACCTAATTTACCATTCATTCATACCATCCATGACTACTTCCAACAATCACACAATTTCATCTCAAAGCAACATCTAATATATTATACTTAACACTACTCAAATATTCCATTTCTTCACATCCTTTAACCAACGTTTATATTTATCATCATAAAGAATCCACCAAAGACTAAAAGCATTTACTATAATACCATTAAAGAAAAATACCAAACATATATACATGATTACAAAGTATCATCATTTCAAGTACCAAACATAACAAAATGAACAAATTAACTAAAATATCCTAATACATGTCATCCATAACCAACATCAAAATGATCCAAGACATCTACCGAGATGATGAATCGATCTAGGAGAGAATGATATAGACAACGTAAGCAAGTTATGCTTAGTAAGCTCGTATAGAATGTAACATAATTTGCTAAACTAAGATTATTTAAACTTAATTAAGCATTGAGTCATAAAGCATCTATATGTTCATTTGATTTATTTTCGTACAACAAACCTCGATAGTTCAAAGGAGTATTCACTAATAATTCATCGTTTCAAAGGATGCCATGGTATCTTCCAACCATGGTCTTATGTATTCCTGAAGTAATTTCATAGTATCTTTCAACTATGGCCTTGATTGTTACCAATGTGATGCCATAGTATCTTTCAACTATGGTCTTATTTGTATCAGATTTAATGTCATAATATCTTTCAACTATGGTCTTTATCATTTCGGGTAAATGTCATGATATCTTTCAATAATGGTCTTTCACATTTCTGAATCTGTAACACCCCAAACACGGTCTAGATGTTATGGCTGAATCTGGCGATGTCACATGATAGTGCTTTAGAAAACGTAATTACAATAATGCCCTTTTCGATATTTTAGGTTACCGTCAAAACCGCGTCGTTTATTCATTTATTGACCATTTTCAAAACATTATACGTTGCGGAAGCTTTTTAAAAGTAATTTGCGAATTCGTGCATTTTTTATAAAACATTTGTTTACTTTGAAAACTCGAGTCTTGTCCTGCTGCTAGCAGTTCATAAAATAATAATCCCAAATTTAAGCGAAAAATCCTTAAAGGCCTTATTACATGAAATTTACCCAATTATAACCAAATCATAATTAAAAATAAACCGTAAACAAGTGTCCAGATTCGTGGTCACCACCGATGTAACAGTCCGGATTATACCCTAGTCAGAACAGTAATTTCGGGACCACAAATCCGAGTCTATATAATATTTTAATATTATTTTTTGTGCCGTTGATATGTGACTAAGCATGTGTTTAAATTCCGTAAGTTAATTCGTCTGTCTATGTGTTTAATTTGAGCAAAGGATTAAATTGCATTGATATGCAAATTAGCAGGCTACATGATAAGGTATTTAATTGTTATGTCTTTATAAGTATGAGGGTTGTATGTGGCAATTAAGCCATTAGTTAAGATAGTGGATGGTACAAGTACCAAAATGGCTTTATTTTATATGTTATATATGTTTTAGTATAAGGACAAATTTGTAATTTATTTAGTAATATAATAGTTAATGAATTTAAGCATGAAAAATGGATATTCATTCATGCATTCATCCACTAAAAAATAAAGAAAAGAAAAAGAAAAGATGAAGCTTGGGCATTCGGCCATAACACTCTTTGATTAAGGTATGAATTTGATTCGATTTTTGATAATTTCTATGTTTTCGTAATCGTTGCTTCGAATGCTTCTAAACCCATGCTTCAATTTTGAAGATTGATGATGTTTGTAAAATGAGACTTTGATGAACTCATGTGATTTGTGATGTTTAATAGTGAAATATGAAAGATATGTGTTTGATAAACATGTTTTGTTCTTGAAGTTTTGATGAATTTAGCTAAATAGGGCTAAATTGAGAAAATGGTAAATTGAAGGACTAAATTGCAAGTTTGATGAGAAATGTGGACTTGTATGGGATGTATTTGTATTCGGCTAAGCTTGTGTATGCATTGATCTTGTGAAATTTGATGTTTTGAGTAAAATGGACTAGATTGATAAAATGTGCAATTGTGAGGGCTAAGTTGCAAATAGCCTTAAATATATGTGTTGGGATTTAATTGACTGAAATAGTGAATAAAAGGATAAATTCTGAATATGTTTAGATCAATAACCGAGGAAAACAAACTTAGATCGCGGGAAAGCAAAAATAACCGAGTAGCCGTTTTCGTTCGGTAAATCGAATCCGAGGTAAGTCACTATGCAAATAAACTTATCTATATTGAATTGAATATATGTATTCATATGTCTATCGATGAAAATGAATGAGTATGAGATGTTAAGTGCGTGAATTTTGAAATAAGTTTGATATAGTGATAAAGTCGAGAAGTCCCGTACGAACCTAGGAATAGATAGGATTAGCTATGTCATGACATAGGTATCTGTTCTGTTTTATCATGTAAGACCACGTCCGGGACGTTGGCGTTGATTTGAAACTTGTGTAAGACCTCATCTGGGACGTAGGCATCGATATAAACTTTATGAGTAAGACCATGCCTGGGACATCAGTATCATATTAACTCGTGTAAGACATCGTTATGATCAGACGTAAGACCTAAATGCAGGACATGGCATCGATATACGAGTGCATGTAAGACCTTGTCTAGGACGTTGGCATTGTACTACTATTCTGAGCTTTCTGAGTATCCTACTAGGTTCCTAAGGGTTCAACGGGCAAGACTATGATATGAATGTCAAATCCGAGCTATGAACAATTATGTGATATTAAGTTCGATTCAGGTATGTTGTCTATACACTATTTGTGTATGTAAGGTAAGTATCTAAGTGATCTTACTATGGTGAAAAGTACATGGAATTTGTGATATGATAAGAATTGTTTTGGCTAGATGAGCTATGTGTTCATATGATTCTTGAATGGTGAAAATGGCTAATGTGGTTAAAAGTGTATGAACCAAAACAAATATGTGAAAGTTTGCCAAGTGATTGATATATGCTTTCCATACCAAGTTTATTTGTATATGACTTACTAAGCTTTTGGAAAGCTTACTTTGTGTGTGTATTTTCTCTGTTTTATAGGTCGTCGAAGCTACTAAAGGCTCGAGAATGTCAAGGATCGTCATCACACTACTAAACTTATTTTGGTACCCTTTTGAAAATGTATATAGCTAATTATTGCATGTATAGGCTAGATAGGTGTATATGTTTATGAAGTGTGCATGGCCATGTGTATTGGCAAGTTTTTGAGTTGACAAATGTTTGAATGGATGAGTTATGAAGCAAATATTTAGTATGTTTTAATGCATATGAAATGGTTAAGTTTTGGTTAAGAAAATGGATGATACATGTTTGAAATGATGTAGGATTTAGTTTGTAATTTGGTATGAATGGAATTGGCATTGAATGTATGAATGAAGTGAGCCATTTGATATGTTTTGGTTGCCATATATGCATATTATGTTTTGGTATATATATTGCTTGTAGGAAGACCCTAAGTGGGTGGCATATTGGCCTTGTAAAAGGGCCTATAAAGTCACACGGTTGAGGCACACTGGCATGCCTAAGACCGTGGGTAAATTGGCAGAATGTGGCTTAAATTGCACACAGCTTCGACACGGGTGTGCTTGATGGTCGTGTGAGAAATGGCAGTATGTGATCTAGTAGTACACAGCCTTAGCACACGGGCGTGCTTGGTGATTGTGTTGATTTTGGCAGTATACTACCACGGGGAGGACACACGGGAGTGTCCAGTAGCCGTGGGTGAGGCACAGCCTACCCCCACGGCCGTGTGTCCCCTGTATGTTAGAAAAGTTTCAAATTTTTATGAAATTACTTATGTGTTTTGATTTAGTCCCGACCCGGTTTATAAGCATGCTTAGGGTCTCGATGACCTACTTAAGGGACATTATGATTGATATTGATGAATGGTTGTACGATTAATTCAGTAAATGTTTTTGATCTGTCTGGCAACGTTTTTAACCCTAATCCAGTGATCGAACATGGGTTACGGGTGTTACAACCGAGTCCTCCGCTGTATCGATCCGTCTACTGTTGGGGATTACCTAAACAGATTAAACAGAAAAGGGGTGAGTTTTCGTAAACTCAGTGTGTAATCCCCACATAAAACATGCACACACAGAAATATCAGATAACAAACATATATTCACAGTTCGGGTCTGAGCCCATTATAGAAATGGTGTGGACCTTAGCCCACTCATATACAGATTCAGACATATTACTGGGCCTTGGCCCATTTCAGACAGAATATGAAGGTAATCGAGTCCTACCCATCAGCCTCTACACACAAACTTCGTCCAACCCTACACAGCATGTGGGGATAAAATCAACCCACCCAGCCCTACACACCAAGTTGTACCGAATGTGGCACATAATCAGAGATTTGCAGCTGAGCTGGCAGATAACAAGCTTAAGAGCCTTTCAGATACTTCCTCCAATCATAATCAACCCACCCCGATGCAATGCAACATACAAGAATGACATGCTATTATGCAATTAAAACTCATATATATATATATATATATATATATATCATATAAGCATACATGCTTAGTACAAAAATTAGACAGACAGATCATTCATTTTAGGGTCTAAGTATTGCTTACCGACCCTACAGTAGGTCCATAATTGACTTGGGCGACCCGTGCAACCTTACAGAGTTTTCAGAAAAATGGGCTCACACGCCCATGTCGCCTACCCGTGTGGGCCCCCACGCCCCAAAAGCCTGGCCCAAAATCCCACACGCCTGTGTGTTTCACTCGTGTGAGCCCCATGGCCCAATTGGTTGAGCCCGAGTGTCACACACGGCCTTGCCCAGCCATCACACGGCTGTGTTGCTCACGCACGGCCTGGCTCGTCAATCACACGGTCGTGGGTGACTTACAGACTTGCACACGGCCTACCATACAGGCGACCACACTCCCGTGTTGCATCGACAGAATGGTTTTTGACTTTCGCCAAAACCTCATTTTCTGTGCTTTTGGGTACACACCTGGTTTCAAATCAGTGCTAACGCAATCTCGAGCAATCTCGAACCTATAATTGACATTACAAATCTCGAAATTAGCCTATAACCACTGTTTAAACAAATCCATCATTCCAACAACGAATCAACATAATCACTTAACACTTACCTCCAAACGAACAGCAGGAACTTTACAACCTCACACCGTAAATGGCTAATCTCCAGCCCTTTGATTGACTCCTAACAATCAAAATAACCACTTTTCTTAAGTCACTTATTCAAGTTCATAACCAGGATACAACATAACAAAACTTACCAATCGCCAACGTCGTACCGAACCAAATGAGTAATTGGAAGAGAAACCGAAAGAAAAAGGAAAAGGTGGGGAAGATTTTCGGCAGCAAGGGAAGGAAAAGGAAGGGTGCTGGCCAAAAATTTCAAAAGAAGAAGCAGAATGATCAGAAAATCGATAACCCCTCCCTAATCCCTTATTTTTCTCCTAAACTTCCTACAATCAGATTTTCAGTCCAACACAAACTCTTTGGACATGACAACCAAAAATAATGCTCAAGCTGGGACTTGAACACAAGACCACCCACACTCTAACACTCCACTTAACCACCAGACCAGCAAGCCCATTCTGTTAATTACCTACACACTTTAACTTATAATCCTACTAACCAGGGTTTGGGCTTTATTCATAAAAATACCAAAATTCACCCAAGTTGAGACTTGAACTTGGGACCTCCCACACACACCCAGAACACATATCCACTGAACCAGACACTCATTCATGCCAAAATTAAAAAAGCCGAAAATAAGCAAAAATCGGGGCGTTACACAATCCAATGAATTTGATGAACCAATCATATGTAGATAAGCATTTAATTACAAAACATCAATCAATTAACTATTGAATTAACTTACAAACTTACCTCGACTAAAACTGTTGCAAAAACATAGTCAACAACTAGTCCAAAACTTTAGATTTTCCTAGATTTAAATCCAGTTGGTGCGTTTCTTGATCTAAATAGTAATTTCATTCAATTAATACCATTACAACACTTAAATAAACAATTTTATACAATTAAGCCCTTCCATCATCAATTTAGAAAATTACCTCAACATTTTACCTTTTATGCAATTTAGTCCCTAAACACTAAACTTGCTATTTTACCATTCTTAGCCACCAACCATGCTAGCCGAATTTCTTAGAGCTTCTAATCAACCCATATTTTTTATCATTTCACAAAATTTACACGAACTTTTACTATTTCAATAAATAAGTCATTAAACCCTAAAATTACCAAAAATCACTTATCAAAATATTTTATATCTAACTTTCAAATTCATGAATCTATTAACAAAGTTCAAAAACACATTAAAAAATTTCATAGTAAATGCCTAAATTTTAAAAATTTCACAATATAACCCTCGAGCTAGCTAAATTAAGCTAATACGAACTCAAAAATATAAAAATTACTAAAAATGGAAGCTAAATTTACTCAAATGCAAGCTAGAATATGAACCAAACTTCTCCAAGCTTAGCTTCAATGGTGATATGGCCAAATAGAGTGAAAATGGAGAATATGAGCATCAAATTATTTTTGTTTATGTTATTTTATTTACTATTTTACCCTTAATTAGAATTTTTACCAAACCTTGTCCATAATGGTCCACTAACTATAAATATGGTACAATTACCCACTAAGTCCATAAATTTTCCTTTTCATTTCTATTTGACACATTTAACTAATAAAAATCAACTTTTGCAACTTTTACAATTTAGTCCTTTTTACTTATTTACTTATTTAAACATTAAAATTTCTTAACCAAAATTTAGTATGACTTTAATAAACAATCATAAATAGTAAATTAATAATATTTACTGACTTGTTTGTCAGAATTGTGGTCTTGAAACAACTGTTTCTGACACCACTGAAAAATGAGTTGTTACACATGCCTTGATTTTCTTTAACTGAATAGTCGGCCTTTATATGCGGAAGAGGAGTGGATGACATGGAGAGAGGTTGAGGATGTTGTTTGATTCATGCCTGATTCAAGGGAGAGAAATGTTTGAATTGTGGAGAAGGTGTTGGACAGTCACTTGATTTAAAGAGAGGGAGTTCTTTGCTTATTTTTCAAGTGTTTACCAAGTCATTATGGATAGTTTGGGAACCTCTATGGATGATTGGGAGTCTTCCTCCCTAGTGGATGGTTTGGGCTCCTTTCTCCTTAGTAGGTTGCTTAGTTTTGCTAACCCAAATTTAGAGTTGGGTCAAGGGTGTTTCCAAGGTCCAATAAGCCTATTTGGGTTGTCCAAGGATGGCATTACATTAGCCCAATTTTGCATGGTTTATGTTGTAGAAATGCTATAGCATTGAGCATAAATAGGTTAGCTTCAAGACTGTCTTTTCTTCTTGTAACACCCCTCACCCGTATTCTACGCCAGAATAGGGTTACAGAGCATTACCAGACTTATTACACAAATAAACATACATTTCACATACATTTTCAAATTCCAAGTAAATATCAATTCAAGTCATTCACATTGTCCCTAGTACGAGCCTACGAGGCCCAAATCATGCATTGGGAGTGGTTCGGGACTAAATTAATAACTTAGGAAATTTCTGGAAAACTTATAAAATTTTACAAAATATAGGGGACACACACCCGTGTCACAAGCTGTGTGGAAATTCGAAATGGGATCACATGGCCGTGTCTTAGCCCGTGCCCGACCCCATGTAACTCTTTGACTTGGGTCACACGGCCAACCATATGCCCGTGTGCCTTTCGAAATAGCTTCACACGTCCGTGTGCCAAGCCGTGTGCTAGGCCATGCCAAACTTGTGGGGTATACTAACTTATGCCACACGGCCAAGTCACATGCCCGTGTGCTGGGCCGTGTAGAGTGTAACACCCCTCATTAGTATTCAATGCCGAAATAGGGTTACAGAGCATTATCAAACTTATAACACATATTAAACATACATTTCACATACAATTAATCAAATCATATACATTTTATTCACAACCAATCATTTTGTCCCTAATACGAGCCTATGATGCCCTAAACATGCATTGAGAGTGGTTCAGGACTAAATCGATAACTTTGGAAACTTTAGGAACACTTAGAAAATTTTCTCAAAAATAGAGGACACACACCCGTATAGCTCAATCGTGTGTCTCACATGACCAACAGACACGCCCGTGTCACAGGCCATGTGGATATTCGAAATGGGATCACATGGCTATGTCCCAGCCCGTGTCATACCCCGTGTAACTCTCTGACTTCGATCACACGGCCAACACACATGCCCGTATGGCTAGCCCATGTGCCCTAAAAATGGCCATACACGCCCGTGTGCCAGGCCGTGGGCTAGGCCATGCCAAACCTGTAGGGTATACTAACATATGCCAATTGCCACATGGCCAAGTCACATGCCCGTGTGTGAGGCCGTGTGGAGCATACTAACTTGGTTTTAATTTCAACACCAAGGACACACAGCCGTGTACATAACCTTGCGTCACACACGGCTGAGACACATGCCCGTGTCTCTGCCCATGTGGACAAAAATAGGCTATTTACCAAGCCATTTTTCCACCCAACTTGCATAAACCTATACCAAGCCAAATTGCACAACTCATGGCATAAAAATAGACATTTAAACCAACAAATTCAAGCCTAAATCATGCATATTCTATATCACCATCTTCCATACACACTAGTCACAAAAGTAGGCCATACCATTTATCCCAAATTCACACATACACAATTAACCAATCATACACATTTATTCATACATCAACATGCTCAATTACAAGCATATAACTTCTCTAATAGGAAACATTTAACCTCCACAATCTTTATTATTCACAAGCATCATATATCCATCCATGAACACACGATACAAACTGTATATGTACATATATATATATATATATATCATAACCAAACCAACCAAATTAAGCCAACTCTCATGGTTATATGTACAAACCAAAACATAAACATTTACAAGCCAATTCACATGACACAACTCATTACCAAACTACATAACAAAATGACCATAATTCTATACATGCCATATAACCCAAAACTTAAGCTTAAAAGTACCAAGGTGATAGTCGGATAGTGTGATGAAGTATCCAACGATCCCCGAATCTGAGCTACCTTTAAATTCATTATAAACATGGAAAATTAAACAAAGTAAGCTTTATATCCTAATAAGTTCGAATGAAATAAACTCAATCTTAACATAAATATACAAATATCAATTTGAACATATCAACATGTAGTTTATTTAACTAACAAACCTTTCACCCATTTAATCATAATCTTATGTATGAACTTCACAACTTCTTCGATTTAAGCTTATACGTTTCATGTACATACATGTACCATCTCTATCAGTCTCATACACAACCACATTTTTCATTACCCATTGAACCATTCAAAATACTATTAGATACATGGGAAACTCGCACCCGAAGTGCCACATATATAGCCGAAGCTATCTCAATCTCATATCACGTATACTGCTCACACTAGAGCTATCAATGGGCCTGCTCACTGATGGTGGTGGAAAAAGTCTTAAAATTTATATAATGAATGATCGAGCCTAGAAACTAGCTATCACCACGATTGAGGCAAGCGCACCTATCAAATAGTAGTATAGTTTAGTGGCAAGATCGGATTGTCGAACCCAAAGAAACCAAAAGTACTAATACTAACTTTCTTTTTATTATTTAGCCTAAGAATTAAAAGAATGGTTGTTTAATCTAAAATTAACTAACTACTAAGCTAAAGATGCTAAGACACAGAGAAAGAATTGGGGAAATACTTGCGGGAAAACCAATTGATTAAGACAATACCCGAGGAAGAATCCACCTAGACTTCACTTGTTATCTAATTCTGAACCAGACGGTTTATTCACATGACTTGATCCATAGGATTCCCTAATTTATATTAATATCTCTCTCGAGGCTACTAACGTCTAACCCTAGGTTGATTAATTGAAATCCCTTTCTAATTAAAACCCCTAGAATTGCATTAACTCAATTTATAGACTCCCATATTAGGTTTGACCCTAATCCGACAGATTTTTGTCATCCTATCTCTAGGGTTGCGATCAACTCCGCTTAACTATGCTAGATATACTATTAAACAGGGAATATTCCTCCTCTCCCTAAGCACATCAATACTTGAATCAATATCCTGAAATATTAAAAAAAGAATTAAGAACACATAATTATGAACAAATCAAGTATTTATCATATAGTTCAGAAAACAAAAACAAGATCCATCTTAGGTTTCATCCCCCTTAAGTATTTGAGGGGATTAGTTCATAATCCAAAAAAAATACATCTCAGAAGAAAATATAAAACAAAACATAAAGAATACCCTAAAACCCCCTAAAGAAATTGAAGGAGAGATCCTCAGTCTTGAGTATGACTCCGACTTCTGGGATGAATCAACTGGCTTTCTTCAAGTGAATCCCACAATTCTGGCCCTCTGGCTTGGCTCCTTGGCCTAGCTGAACGCCCCCTTAACGATTGGCGTCTAGGGTGTTTATATAGGCTTTTGGAATGTCTTTCTTTGCCTTTAAGTAACCTAATCCGAATAGAATTCTTCTTTGCCATGGCAAGGACACGCCCATGTGGCATGGCTATGTGTCTCGGGCCCAGGACGTGCTGATTTCGTACTTTGGCCCATTTTCTTTGTTTTCAGATCGTTTCTCATTCTTTTCATCCTTCGGTGCTCTCCTAAGTCTAAAACATGAAATTAAAGGATTAGGAGCACCAAATTCCACAATTCAGGGAATAAATCATCCAAAAGTATGTTAAATGTGGGATTAAAATATGAACATATTACGGTTTATCAAATACCCCCACACTTAAGCAATTACTTGTCCTCAAGAAAAATTCTCAACTCACAATTAAAATTAACTTCCCTTGATTTATAATTTTCATCAACAATGCCTCATCATAATTCATAGATAACTTACACATGGATAATTTAACTCAAAGAATCCTAAAGATTCAAACAATCAAAGTCATAAGTTTATAGCACGAAAACATAGGTGTTTCCCCTTATCCGAATAATTACCTTTAATTCAAAATCGACAAGAGTTGACATCCTCACTAAAGATTCACTCAAATCACTCAAGGTGTTTAAGGTTCAAAAGAAAGCACTCATCAGTCAAACATGAAAAGTTAATCCCATAGGCTTACTTGAAAATCAAATCTCCACCACTATAAAATGAAATGATACACAAATCAAAAGGTCTTTAAAGGGTTGTAATGGGGCTTAGGTTAAAGGTGTGGATAAAGGCTGAATTAAAGGTTAAAATCGATATTTAATTGACAAATTACTTAACTAGAAAAATGAACTAATCCTGAATAATTACATCGATTGAAAACTTCAAACTAATAATACAAGCTTCTTCATCAAGATGTTGAATTTAAACGTATAAGCTCAATAATGAATATGCTTTGATTTTTTTTAAGAACAAATCAAGTAAATACATAATATAAGATGAATTTAACTACTGAAATAAAATAATTAGGCAACTGATCAAATCAAGTCTCGATAGAAGGGTAGTCAAGACAAATGGTGATAACAAATACAAGATGGGTTTTAGGTTTAATATTAGTGGGTGAATCAATTAAAAGGGTTGTTAGGATCAAAGGGGTTCATTAGGGGTTAATTGTGAGGGTAGGCTTTTTGGTGAAGTGAGTGGGTCAAATCCTAGGTGCCTTTATCATCTCTGTATATCAATTCAATGGTGTGGTCTTGACATGTATAATCGAAGCAAGTTCTAGAATAACAAATCAATATTGACACACTCATAATCAATAAAGTGAGCACAAAAAGAATATATGCTCTAAAAGGCTAAAAATCTCACAAAAATTATGGGTTTTTGATATCAACCTTGTAAATTTCAAACTTCAAGGTAGTAATTAGATTCAGGTAGACAACTTAGCAAAATTTTTAATTTTGAAAAACAGACTTATCATGCTTGATTCTATAGTCTCCTAAAGTTTAAAACATCAATGCACAATTAACTATGACTTAATCTAAAATATATCAATAAAAATCATAAATCAACAGAAGTTTCATTCTAATTAGTGATATGAGAAAATTACTTAAGACAAGATATCATTCAAGAATTTGAGAATAATGCAAAAAGTTAGGAACTTTCCTAAATAAAATTTCACCCCCCACACTTAAGATGTACATTGCCCTCAATGTACAAATATATATATTCATAATATAGTTAGAAATTCAAAAGTTAGGGAAAGAAGTGAAACTTTCAAAATTTTTGGATGGATTCTTGAGTTGGAGGTATGGAAACTTGATTCGAAGGTGAAAGATAAGATGGAGGGTGTGTCTTTAGTGGTGGTGTGGTGGCCGGCAACAATCTCTGGCTAGATGAAGAAATTGGGAAGCTCGTGAAGAATTAGCCAAGAAATAATAAGAATAATTCTAGATATACTAATTATATATTTAAAGAAAAGAAAAATAAAAGGAAAGAGTGTAAAAAGTGAAATAAAACTAAAAGAAACGATTAATAGACTGAAAGGTCCTTATTGTTAAATGGTTAGCGAGGTGGGTGTGATTTCTAAGGCCGTGGTGTGTGATTCCCAAGTAGCCTGAAGAACCTAAAACCAAGAAACTAAAATAAAATAAAATAAACTTAGTATAAGAGAAATAGAGATAAGGAAAATAAAGGAAAAGAAATTAAAAAGAAAGATTAAATGAACTCAAAGGTCTTTTTCCTGTCGAGTTAGTGAAGCGGACGTCATGAACTTATATAGATTGGTCTCGCACAGGGAGACTATGTTAGGATCCTTCCGCTTCTTTGACATTGATAGGTTATAGATTAAAAGGATTGGGGAATGAAGAAGGAGGAAAATGAAAAGGGAGGGGAGTGTAGAGGTTATGGAAGAAGAGAATGGAGAGTATGTGAGAAGGTGAGAGGGGTGTTTTAAATAAAAAATTTTAGCTCTAGTACATCCCCATGCCCGTGTATCATGGGCGTGCCGAGTCACACGGCCATATTGCACGGCCGTGCGATAGTTCATTCGTTTTTTCCACTTCTATGTGCAGGTCGCCACGCCTATTTTTATAAAACAATGTCGGCCACGGCTGTGTCACACGACCGTGGTGTTTATCTGAGCTCGTGGCTTGAGGATATTTTTTTGTCCTGTTTCATACTATCTCTGCCATGTCAGTACGAGAATCCGTAGTGTCCACATGGCCACGGCCATGTGCAAGACCGTGTGGTATGGAAATCTACACTTTGGTTAGTTCATAGTTAGGTGCTAAAAAGGAAAGATTGAAGTAAAAATAAAAACGTAAAAATTAATGGGGTTGGTGCTCGGGTTGCCTCCTGAGAAGTGCTCGTTTAAAGTCTTAAGCTAGACTTACCTCTCATTCGCATAGTCATAGTGTTTTGCGGAGTTGAAAATCCTTTCTCATGCTATCATTATATAGTTTGAGTCGAGTGGCATTTACCTTAAAAGTGCCGAATTCAGAGTGAGTTACCTCGACTGTTCCGTATGGAAAGACATTGACTACCTTAAAAGGGGTCTCTTCGTTTATATTCAGGTCTGATATGGCGATTCGAGGGTCTGTTTTACCTAACAATACCTGATCTCCTATTTTGAAGTGATTTGATGTTCCTATAAGCTCGCTTGGGGGTTCATTCGATTTTTTCTTAACACGTGGCTTCCACTCGTCTAGCTCATCGATCTGAAGCCTTCGTTCCTCATGAGTTATTTCCTTGTTGGTATGAGGTCTAGGATCTGGCTCAGATGTGTGGTTCTGTGGTGCTTCTTGAAAAGAAGGTTTAACCGAATGGTCATTAATAAAATTAATTTTCTCACCTTGATTACTTGATGTCCTAGCTGAGTCGAGAGCCTTAAGACTGGTTGATTTGGTACCTACACGGAGTATGAGTTCTCCTGTACCAACATCAATTTTAGTTCTAGCAGTTGCTAAAAAGGGTCTTCCCAAAATTAAGGGGATACTATTGTCTTCATTCATATCTAAAACAACAAAGTCTACTGGGAATATGAATCTGTCAGCTTTAACTAGTACATCCTCAATTATACCCCTAGGAATTCTAATAGTTTTATCAGCTAACTGAATACTCATCTTAGTTTGTTTGGGTTTCCCTAGACCTAGCTATTTAAACATTTTATAAGGCATAACATTGATGCTTGCCCCTAAATCAGCTAAAGCATTATCCATAGATAAACTACCAATTAAGCATGGAATTGTAAAACTCCCTAGATCTTTTAATTTTTGTGGTATTTTATTTTGCAACATTACTGAGCACACTGCGTTTAGTTTCACATGTGATTCCTCGTCCAACTTTCTCTTATTTGTCAAAAGCTCTTTTAAAAATTTCCTTGAATCTGGTATCTGCGAAAGAGCTTCAAAAAACGGCAAGATAATATGTAATTTTTTAAAAGTTTAAGAAACTTACCGAACTATCTGTTTGTGTCATCTTTCTTCATCGCATTGGGGTATGGTATTCGAGGTTGGTAGTCTTTAATTACCGATTTTGGCTTTTCTTGGCTTACTTCAACCTCACCTTCACTTACCACAGGTTCTTGCCTTGGCTCAGATTCAGATTCCACTAACTCTTCACTATTTTGAGCTGTTATGGCTTGAAGTTGCTCCTTTAGGTTAGTCTCAGTGTTACTTGGCAAGCTCCTTGTGGTCGTTTAGAGATCAGCTTAGCGAGTTTCCCTAACTGGTTCTCGATCCCTTGAATCGATGCTTGTTGATTTTTTAGTGTTGTCTCAGTGTTTTGGAAACAAGTTTCTGACACCGCGATGAATTTTGTCAGCATCTCCTAAAGGTTCGGCTTCTTTAGCTGTGGGTAGAGATGTTGTTGGAAGTTTGGAGGGGGTTGTTGTCTCTGATTTCCTTGACCACCCCATGAGAAATTGGGGTGGTTCCTCCAATCTGGATTATAAGTATTACTATAAGGGTTATTTTGAGGTCTGAAATTGTAACCCGTATAGTTTATCTATTCGCTTTTCATGCCAGGATTGTAGGGTGGGTACTTATGATTCGCCACACCTCCTAGGTTTGAATCACATTGCATTATTGGGTGTACCTGTAAGGAACCACACAAACCATCAATCTTTTTATTTCATATCTCTACCTGATTTGATAGCATGGTGACTGCATCGAGGTTGAAAACTTCGGCTGTTTTTGTTGGCCTTGTCCTTGTAACTTGCCACTTATAGTTGTTCAGTGACATCTCCTCTATAAACTCATAGGCCACCTCAGGAGTTTTGTTATCCAGGGTTCCGTCGGCTGCTGAATCAATCAGTTGTCTCGTTGAAGGGTTCACACCGTTGTAAAAAGTTTGGACCTGTAGCCACAAGGGTAATCCATGGTGTGGGCATCTTCTCAATAGATCTTTGTATCTCTCTCATGCATCGTATAGTGTTTCTAGATCCATCTGCACAAAAGAAGGGATATCATTCCTTAATTTGGCCATTTTGCAGGCGAAAAATATTTTAACAAAAAATTTTTGATCATTTGATCTCATGTAGTGATTGATCCTCATGGAAGATAATTCAACCACTGTTTGGCTTTATTCCTTAATGAAAAGGGAAATAACCGAAGACGAATGGCATCATCAAAAATGCCATTTATTTTGAAGGTATCACAAAGGTCTAGAAAATTTGCTAAATGAGTATTTGGATCTTCGTCCTACGAACCATCAAATTGAACAAATTGTTGAATCATTTGAATAGTGTTAGGTTTCAGTTCAAAATTATTAATAGCTATAGCAGGCCTAACAATACTCGATTTAGTCCCTGTTAAATTAGGTTTAGCATAATCATACATAGTTTGAGGAGAATGGTTTTCGGCCACCTCCTAAGGTAGTGGATTATTCTCAGCCATCTCTTCGATAGTATTAATTTTGTTCTCTTGCTCTTCTTGTATGTAGTTTAAGCTTTGCCTTATTTCTCTACGATTTCTGTGAACCATACTTTCGATATCACTGTCATAAATTAAGGGTCCTGTCGGGTTCCTTCTAGTCATAAACTAGAGGTACCTGCTAGGAACAGATAAAAAGAAAAAGAAAATTAGAAAAGTGAAAATAAAATTTAATTGCAAAAATTAAATATGGCTAAAGTAATAAAAATTGAGCGTTCTTAATAGTTCAGTTCCCCGGCAATGGCGCTAAAAACTTGATGGTGGTGGAAAAAGTCTTAAAATTTATATAATGAATGATCGAGCCTAGAAACTAACTATCACCACGATTGAAGCAAGCGCACCTATCGAACAGTAGTATAGTTTAGTGGCAAGACCAAATTATCGAACCCAAAGAAACCAAAAGTACTATTACAAACTTTCTTTTTATTATTTAGCCTAAGAATTAAAAGAATGGTTGTTTAATCTAAAATTAACTAACTACTAAGCTAAAGATGCTAAGACACAGAGAAGGAATTGGGTAAATACTTGCTAGAAAACCAATTGATTAAGACAATACCCGAGGAAGAATCCACCTAGACTTCACTTGTTATCTAACTCTAAACCAGACGATTTATTCACTTGACTTGATCCGTAGGATTCCCTAATTTATATTAATACCTCCCTCGAGGCTACTAACGTCTAACCCTAGGTTGATTAATTGAAATATCTTTATAATTAAAACCCCTAGAATTGCATTAACTCGATCTATGGACTCCCATATTAGGTTTGACCCTAATCCGACAGATTTTCGTCATCCTATCTCTAGGGTTGCGATCAACTCTGCTTAACTATGCTAGATCTACTCTTAAACAGGGAATACTTCTCCTCTGCCTAAGCACATCAATACTTGAATCAATATCCTGAAATATCAAAACAAGAATTAAGAACACATAATTAAGAACAAATAAAGTATTTATCATATAGTTCAGAAAACAAAAACAATATTCGTCTTAGGTTTCATCCCCCTCAGGTATTTGAGGGGATTAGTTCATAATTATAAAAGAATACATCTCAGGAGCAAATATAAAACAAAACATAAATAAACCCTAAAACCCCTTGAAGGAATTGAAGGAGAGATCCTCAGTCTTGAGTATGACCCCGGCTTCTGGGATGGATGAACTGGCTTTCTTCGAGTGAATCCTACAATTCTGGCCCTCTGGCTTGGCTCCTTGTCCTAGCTGAACGTCCCCTTGAAGATTGGCCTCTAGGGTGTTTATATAGGCTTTTGCAATGTCTTTCTTTGCCTCTAAGTACCCTAATCCAAATAGAACCCTTCTTTGTTGCAGTAGGGACACGCCCGTGTGGCACGGTCGTGTGTCTCGGGCCCAGGCCGTGTTGATTTTGTACTTTGGGCCATTTTCTCTATTTTTGGCCCATTTCTCACTCTTTTCATCCTCTGGTGCTCTGCTAAGTCTAAAACATGAAATTAAAGGATTAGGAGCACCAAATTCCACAATTCAGGGAATAATTCATCCAAATGTATGCTAAATGTAGGAATAAAATATGAACATATTACGGTTTATCACTCACACAAGCTCTGGGTCAAGACGTAGCTACATGATGTTACTCACACGAGTTGTCAAACAACTGCAACACATTTCAGTATACTCAGCCACCGGTAGGACGTACAAGACCAGCACCCTAATCACATAATCACAATAATCCCTAATGACATGTCATTAGTATGGAAATCTATTTCTAAGGTTCAACTGGATTTCGAATGCCGAATCATTTTTGAACATGTTCGTACTCTCGTATTCATAGTTTATGAAATTTCAAAGCATTTAAAATTCATTTATAATGAAATTTATTACATACAAACTTACCTCAGATGCAAAAACGGCTAAACTGGTCTATTAGTCGAGAACTTTGTTTTTCCCTCGATCTAGATCTGAGTTTCACTTTTCTTGATATGTTCAAGATACCATGGCCAAATGTTCCAAGCCTTGTAATGGTGTTTTAAATCCCTAATTTTGGTGGTGGTATCTTAATGAAGATGAAGACATAATGTTTTTTTATCAATTTAACTTAAGTTATTTACAAATTACTATATTAACCTTGGTTTAAAACATTAAATATCACTTAATATATGCCTATAATTGTCCACCCACCATTATAATGGTCTAATTACAACATAAAGACCTCCACTTTAATGTTCCATAGCTAATAGACACCTTTAACTAATAGAATTCAAGTTTTACACTTTACGTTATTTAGTCCTTTTATCAAATTGACCATTCAAACGATAAAATTTCTTAACGAAATTTTCACACCAACATAACATCATATTGTAGACATTAAAATAATAATAAAATAAATATTTTGACCTCAAATTTGTTATTTTAAAACCACTATTCTAATTTGACTAAGAAAGGGTTGTTACATGGAACATACTGACTTGATTTATAATTAAACACCAGGGGACACACGGTCGTGTCACCTGACCATGTGTCACACATGGCTGAGACACACACCCGTGTCTCTGTCCGTGTGGACAAAAATAGGCTATTTACCAAGCCATCTTTCTCACCCAAATTTCATACATCTAATGTAATAGCCCGGTTTAGGGCCTAATCAGAATAGTGGTTATAGGACCACAAATATGAAGTATAAGTATGTGTTTTAAGGCTTTTACAAGTTCTATGACATGTTCACATGATTGTGTGAAAAATTCATGAAGAAATTTTATGAATTAGTGATTAATTTATTCATTAGGACTAAATTGCAAAAAATTGAAAAATATGAGTTTCTAGAAGATTCGAGTATGAAATAGCATTAGAGAAATTATTAGAAGTACTTATTTGGAAATTAGACCATTATATGTCAAGATGGACAAAAATAGACATGGGAAGGAAAAATCTTAAGAAAGGGGCCTTAAGGGCATTTTTTTCATTTGGATAATAAAAGAATTAAAAGAGAAAATAAGCTAAAAATCTTGTCCATCTTCATCCTCCATAGTCGAAAATCACAAGGACTCCATAGATAGGGTTTCTTCAATTTTCAAGCTTGATTTAAGTACCTTCTAGCCCCGTTTTTAACATTCTTCGTATTTTTTAGATCCTCGTAGCTCGATTTAGCTATTTCTAGCTATATTTTGAGATAGGGTTCATGTTCAAAAATTTACCCATGTATGACATGCATGTATTTTGATGATTTATGGAGGAATATGAAAGTTTGATGTATGAAAAACATATTTTTCTAAGAGATTTTTATGGAAAATTCATAAAAAGGACTAATTTGTAAAAGTTATGAAAATGGTCATACATGAGTGAATTAGTGGAAATTGGGGGATGTTGTAGCTATGAAAATGATTCGGCTAGGTTTAAAATGCAAGAAAATTGAATGAAAATCATTTTACGAGCCAAGGGGCAAAAGTATAAATATGTGAAAGTTTAAGGGCAAAATTATAATTTTACCAAAGTATGATTCATGAGTTACTTTAGTTAATTTGATCATTAAATGCATGAAATTTTTATTATAGATCTAGAAACACGAAGCCCGAATCGAAACCGAGGCAAGGACAAGGTCGTGGACTAAATTGAACAATTCTACAAATATTTTGGTACTGAGGTAAGTTTGTGTGAAGTTAAAGCTACATAATTCTATTATGTTTTTTTATTGCTTGATATTATGAGAAATGTATAATATTTCCATGAAATTGATTAACAATGCCTCGATGAAAGAATGATGATGTTATGTTAAAACGAAGTCCCGGTTGAACATTCGGAATAGCAAGGATTACATTGTCACAACATGAGACAAAAGAGGGTCCTGTATAAGACCATGTTTGGGACATGGCATCGGCACCAAAAGAGGGTCCCGTATAAGACCATGTTTGGGACATGGTATTGGTATCAAAAGAGGGTCCCGTGTAAGACTATGTTTGGGACATGGCCTCGACACCGAAGAAAGATCTCGTGTAAGACCATGTTTGGGACATGGCATTGACATCGATATACGATCTTGTATAAGACCATATCTGGGACATGGCTTTGACATCGAGACATGAGATCCCGTGTAAGGCCATATCTAGGATATGGCATCGACATCGAGATGTGATCCCATGTAAGACCATATCTAGGATATGGCATTGGCATCATGTTACATGTATGATGAGATTGAGTATCCTTCGATATTCCAAGTAGTTCAACAGGTAAAGAGCTAAGTTTATGTTAAAGATGACAATGAGTTAAGTTTATGTTCAAGATAGCATAAGTGCTAAATTATGTGATGAAGTGATACATGTACCTGTGAGTAAAATACGAGATATGAATCCAAAATCTGATATGTGATTGGCAAGAGTAAACATGAGTAAGTTGTGTCAACTACTTGAGAACTTGTGTTGCTATTATTCAATGGGATGAAGGGATCCTATCATAATTCTTTATGTTGTTATTTATTTCATGCAAACTTACTATGCTTTATGCTTACCCCTCTCTTTCCTTTTTCCTTGTAGTATCGCCCAGCTAGCTTAGGGATCGTAGAATATCGGAGCTCGGTTCACACTATCAAGCTATTCTTTTGGTATAGTAAACTCTGATTATTTTGAGTATGGCATGTAAAGGTACTTGGTTATTTTGTTGTGTCATATTGGTTAGCCAAGGTGTTGGCTATTAATGTTACTTAATTCATTTTGTAAATGGCCATTGGAATTGGCCAATACTAGTTAAGTTATATTTATTCAATGATGATGAAATTCATAAAGTGTAAGCTCGTGCAATTGGATGAGTAATGTGTAAAGTATATGCATGATGAATTAGTGAATGTTCATAGTGATTTATTACTATGTTATGTGTTGCTGGAGCTGGTATAAGTGTGGTTGCTTTTTAGGGTGGCAATTGGCTTGGTAAATAGCCTTCTAATTGTCCAAATGGGTAGACACACAGGAGTATGTCTAGACCGTGTGTCACACACGGTCAGCCCCAAGGGCATGTTAATAGGCCATGTGTCCCCTACATCTAATTTACGAAAATTTAGTCCGTCACATAGGCCAACACACGGGCATGTGACTAGGCCGTGTGCCCTTAAAAGTTTGCTGACGTCATACACAGAATTTCAAGGTTTTCACACACGGGTAAGGAAACGGGTGCGTCATCGCCGTGTGAAGGACATGGGCTATAAACACGGGCATGTGTCAGGCCGTGTGAAAACCTCTTTAGGTTCAAAGTGAAAAATTAGATTTCACATGGACTAGGGACATGGGCATGTGTGACCACACGGGCGTGTGGCCCTATTTTGAGTAAAAATTTTCTAAGTGTTTGAAAATTTCCAGTTCAGTCTCGGATCATTCCACGTGTTTTGGGCCTCGTAGGCCCATATTAAGGATGTTAAGAGTTTAAATGAAAAAGTTTAAGTGGAAAAGAATATTCATCTCCTGATTTTGTATAAGTAAGTTAATCCTTATAATGCCTCATACCCTGTTCCAGCGTCGAATACAAGTAAGGGGTGTTACATTTAGTGGTATCAGAGCTACGGTTTAGTCAATTCTCAGACTAACGTAGCGTATGCACGAGTCTAGCTGTACATGCCATACATATGAGTATATACATAATGATAGCGTGATGACTCCAGGCGATTTAAATTGTGTTTTTATATAGTAAATAGATCCCAATAGAGTTGTGGTAGATAATGTAGAAAGTAACGTGTCGGCCCCGCCCAAGGGACGGTGCTGACTGAGAATGAGAATAGACCAGCGACTGTAAGTCAAGAGGAGGAGAAGAGGCTAGGGGAGTCTTCTTCCACATGACGAATGATTGGTATACAGAGTTCATTTGTACGAACCCGAATGCTCAACCCCCTCGACCTCCACCTATTCCTCAGCCTACCCCTGTAGCTCCCCAAGTGGTAGAAGTGGTAAGGAGAGAAAAGCCTCTAGTTGATAGAATTCGGAAACAAGGAGTCGAGGAATTTCTAACTAGTAAAGATGATGATCCGGAGAGGGCAGAATTTGGGCTTGAAAATACCATCAGGGTATTCGATGAGTTATCCTGCACACCTAAAGAGTGCATAGAGTGTGTGGTGTCTCTCTTGAGAGATTCCGCTTACCAGTGGTGGAACACCCTTATGTCGGTTGTACCAAGAGAGAAAGTTAGTTGGGAATTTTTCCAAGAAGAGTTTAGAAAGAAGTATATCAGTCAAATGTTCATAGACCAGAAAAAGAAGGAATTCCTTGAATTAAAATAGGGTTGGATGACAGTAACCGAGTATGAGCGTGAGTTCGTAACGCTCAGTAAATACGCTCGAGAGTGTGTATCCACTAAAGCCATCATGTGCAAAAGGTTTGAAGATGGATTAAATGAAGATACCCAATTGTTTGTTGGTGTCCTAGAATTAAAGGAATTTTTTGTGTTAGTAGACAGAGCTTGCAAAGCCGAGGAGTTGGTCAAAGAGAAAAGAAAACATGAAATGGAGTCTTGTGACTCAAGAAAGAGACAACTGAGTAAGTCATTTCAATCCTCATCCAAGAAGTCAAGGGAGTTTACTACACGATCAGCCACTCTAGCTGGGTTTTCAAACAGAAGTAAGGGTTAACAGTACTCGGGGTCTAAAGCTCAAACCATTTCAATTGCAAGTGTTGGTAATGCTCGACCAAGTAGACTGGAATGTCCACAGTGTGGTAGACATCATCCAGGTGAGTGTCGAGCAAATGAGAGAGCTTTTTTCAAGTGTGGATCCCTAGACCATTTTATTAAAGATTGCTCTGAGATGGGTGAGAAAGAGAAATCTTAAAGTGCAAGATAGGGAAATAATGCTAGCGGAAGGTCACAGAGAAATCCAAAAAATGGAACGAGTAGTAAGAATACACATAGAGAGCAGACTGCAAGATCTGATGGTAGAGCGCCCGCGAGGACTTATGCTATTGGCGCTCGCGAGGAGGCGTCTTCCCCTAATGTGATCATGGGTACATTTTCTCTCTATGATACTCATGTTATTGCTTTAATTGACCCGGGATCTACCCACTTATATGTTTGCATAAAATTAGTATCTAGTATGAACATGCCCGTAGAGTCCACAAAATTTGTGATAAAGGTGTCAAATCCCCTGGGCAAATGTGCGCTAGTCGATAAAGTATGCAAAGATTTCCCTTTGATGATTAGAGTTCATTATTTTCTGGTGAACCTTATGCTATTTCCATTTGATGAATTCGATGTAATTCTTGGCATGGATTGGTTAACTGCTCATGATGTGATAGTAAACTGTGATGGAAATTTATTAAGTTAAAATGTGAAAATAGGGATATTCTTCGTGTTGAATTAGATGAATAAGAGAATTTGCCTGTAGTGATTTCTCATATGACTGCATAAAAATATGTGAGAAAAGGATATGAAGCTTATCTTGCCTTTGTGATGAATGCCAAAGAGACTGAGTTAAGAATTGAATTAGTGTCGACAGTATGTGATTATCTAGATGTATTCCCAGAAGAATTGCCAGGTTTGCCTCTGGTTAGAGAGATTGAATTTGGCATTGAGTTAGCCCCTGGTACTGCGCCTATATCGATTGATCCATATAGAATGGCTCTAACTGAGTTGAAAGAATTAAAGGCACAGTTACAAAAGTTAACGGATAAAGGTTTTGCAAGACCAAGTTATTCTCCGTGGGGTGCTCCAGTATTATTTGTGAAAAAGAAAGATGGTTCCATGAGGTTATGTATCAATTATCGACAGCTTAATAAGGTAACCATAAAGAACAAGTACCCTCTGCCAAGGATCAATGACTTGTTTGACCAATTGAAGGGAGCCACAGTGTTTTCCAAGATAGACTTGAGGTCTGGTTATTATCAGTTGAGAGTCAAAGATGCGGATGTGCCAAAACCGTATTTTGAACAAGGTATGGTCATTATGAGTTTTTAGTTATGCCTTTCGGATTGACAAATGCCCCTGTTGTGTTTATGGATTTGATGAATCGTATCTTCCGAGATACTTTGATAAATTTGTTGTTTTTTTATTGATGATATACTGATTTACTCTCGTGATGAAAGTGAGCATGCAGAGCACTTGAGAATGGTCTTGCAAATTTTACGAGATAATAAGTTGTATGCTAAGTTTATCAAAAGTGAATTTTGGCTCAAATAAGTTGGATTTTTAGGGCACATTGTATTGGGAAATGGAATTCGAGTTGACCCGAGAAAGATTTCAGCTATTGTTGATTGGAAACTGCCAAGAAATGTATCAAAGGTTAGAAGTTTTCTGGGCCTAGCTGGCTATTATAGACGGTTTGTCAAGGGATTTTCCATGATAGCTACTCTGAGGACGAGGTTGTTACAAAAAGATGTAAGGTTTGAATGGATAGAAAAGTGCCAATAGAGTTTCAAGAAACTAAAGGCATTGTTGACTGAGGCTCCAGTTTTAGTGCAACCTGAAACGGGAAAGGAATTCATGGTTTATAGTGATGCATCCTTAAATGGATTGGGCTGTGTGTGTATGCAAGAGGGAAAAGTGATAGCATATGCCTCTAGACAGTTAAAGCCGCACAAGAAGAATTACCCGACACATGATTTGTTGGTTGCTATTGTGTTTGCATTAAAGATATGGAGACACCATTTGTATGGTGAAAAATGTCGTATATTCACTGATCATAAAAGCCTAAAGTAGTTGATGACTCAAAAGGAGTTGAATTTAAGGCAACGAAGATGATTAGAGCTGATAAAGGAATATGAGCTAGTGATTGACTACCATCCAGGAAAGGCGAACGTGGTCGCTGATGCCTTGAGTAGAAAATCTTTGTTTGCATTGAAGGCCATGAATACATGAATGACTATGTCAGATAATGGTGTTATTCTAGCCGAGTTGAGAGCTAGACCGATGTTTCTCCAAGAGATTTGTAAAGCTCAAAAAGGCGACAATGATTTGCAGGCCAAGAGAGTTCAATGTAAGTCGAATGTTGAGTTATACTTTCAAATTAACTCTGAAAGATGTTTGATGTTTTGAGATAGGGTCTGTGTACCCAGAAATGATGAAATTATTCAGAAAATTTTGCACGAAGCACATAGTAGATGTTTATCTGTACATCCAGGTAGCACAAAGATGTATAATGATTTGAAGAAATGGTATTGGTGGCCAAGTATGAAGAAAGATATCTCTGAGTTTGTATCGAGATGCTTGATTTGTCAGCAAGTGAAAGCTGAACACCAAGTGCCTTCGGGTCTACTTCAACTTATTATGCTTCCTGAGTGGAAATGGGACCATATTACTATGGACTTTGTGACGGGTTTGCCTTTGACACCGAAAAAGAAGGATACCGTATGGGTTGTGGTTGATAGACTTACAAAGTCAGCCCATTTTATACCGGTATGCATTAGCTATTCACTTGATAAGTTAGCAGACTTGTATATGTCAGAAATTGTAAGATTACACGGAGTACCATTATCGATCATATCAAATAGAGATTCGAGATTCACATCATGATTTTGGAAAAAGTTGCAAGAAGCTTTGGGTACAAAGTTAAGTTTTAGTACAGCTTTCCACCCACAAATCGACAGACAGTCAGAGAGAGTAATATAGATACTAGAAGACCTGTTCCGATGCTGTGTTTTGGAATTTCAAGGCAGCTGGGAAAAGTACTTACCGTTGGTAGAATTTGCCTACAATAATAGTTTTCAGTCGAGTTTGAAAATGGCGCCTTATGAGGCATTGTATGGGCGTAAATGTCGAACGCCTTTCTATTGGGCTGGACTCAAGGAAAGTCATATTCACGGGGTCGATCTGGTTAGAGAAACCGAAGAGAAGGTAAAAGTAATTTGTGATTGTTTAAAAGCTACCTCGGATAGACAAAAGTCCTATTCGGACTTGAAATGCAAAGAGATCGAGTTTCAATTTGGTGATAGGGTATTCTTAAAAGTGTCGCCATGGAAGAAAGTTCTCAGGTTTGGACGGAAAGGAAAATTGAGTCACTATTTTATCGGACCGTATGAGATCACCGAGAAGATAAGGCCGGTAGCCTATCGTTTGGCTTTACCGTCTGAGTTGGAAAAGATTCATGACGTATTTTACGTTTCCATGTTGCGACATTACCGATCAAATCTTTCGCATGTGATTATACCGACAGAGGTTGAAATTCAACCCGATATGACTTATGGCGAAGAGCCAGTTAAGATTTTGGCACAGGAAGCCAACAGTTAAGGAATAAAAGTATTGCTCTCATAAAAGTACTATGGCAAATATATGGGGTAGAAGAGGCTACATGGGATCCCGAGGAGGCTATGAGAGATCAATATCCCAACCTTTTTACCGGTAAGATTTTTGGGGACAAAAATCCCTAAGAGGAGGAGAATTGTAATAGCCTGATTTAGGGCCTAGTCAGAATAGTCTGAAGTAAAAGTATGTGTTTTAAGGCTTTTACGAGGTCTATGACATGTTCGCATGATTGTGTGAAAATTTCATGAAGAAATTTTATGAATTAGTGATTAATTTATTCATTAGAACTAAATTGCAAAAAATTGAAAAATATGAGTTTCTAGAAGATTCAAGTATGAAATAGCATTAGAGAAATTATTAGAAGTCCTTATTTGGAAACTAGACCATTATATGTCAAGATGGACAAAAATAGACATGGGAAGAAAAATCTCAAGAAAGGGGCCTTAAGGACATTTTTGTCATTTGGATAATAAAAGAATTATAACGGAAAATAAGCTAAAAATCTTTTCCATCTTCATCCTCCATAGACGAAAATCACAAGGACTCCATAGCTAGGGTTTCTTCAATTTTCAAGCTTGATTGTAAGTACCTCCTAGCCCCATTTTTAATGTTCTTCGTATTTTTTAGATCCTCGTAGCTCGATTTAGCTATTTCTAGCTATATTTTGAGCTAGGGTTCATGTTTAAAAATTTACCCATGTATGACATGCATGTATTTTGATGATTTATGGAGGAATATGAAAGTTTGATGTATGATAAACATCTTTTTCTAAGAGATTTTTATGGAAAATTCATAAAAAGGACTAATTTGTAAAAGTTATGAAAATATTCATACATGAGTGAATTAGTGGAAATTGGGGGCTGTTGTAGCTATGAAAATGATTCAACTAGGTTTAAAATGCAAGAAAATTGAATGAAAATCATTTTACGAGCTTAGGGGCAAAAGTGTAAATATGTGAAAGTTTAGTGGCAAAATCATAATTTTTCCAAAGTATGATTCATGAGTTATTTTAGTTAATGTGATCAGTAAATGAGTGAAATTTTTATTATAGAACTAAAAACAAAAAGCCCGAACCAAAACTGAGGCAAGGACAAGGTCGTGGACTAAATCGAACAATTCCACATATATTTTGGTATCGAGGTAAGTTTGTGTGAAGTTAAAGCTACATAATGTTATTATGTCTTTTTTATTTTTTGATATTATGAGAAATGTAAAATATTTCCATGAAATTTATTAACGATGCCTCGATGAAAGAATGATGATGTTATGTTAAAAAGAAGTCCCAGTTGAACATCTGGGATAGCAAGGATACCATTGTCACAACATGAGACAAAAGAGGGTCCTGTATAAGACCATGTCTGAGACATGGCATCGGCACCAAAAGAAGGTCTCGTATAAGACCATGTCTGGGACATGGCATCGGCACCAAAAGAGGGTCCCGTGTAAGACGATGTCTTGGACATGGCATTGACATCGATATGCGATCTTGTAGAAGACCATATATGGGATATGGCTTCGACATCGAGACATAAGATCCCGTGTAAGACCATATCTGGGATATGGCATCGGCATCGAGATGTGATCCCATGTAAGACCATATCTGGGATATGGCGTTGGCATCGTGTTACATGTATGATGAGATTGAGTTTCCTTCGATATTCCAAGTAGTTCAACAGGTAAAGAGCTAAGTTTATGTTAAAGATGACAATGAGTTAAGTTTATGTTCAAGATAGCATAAGTGCTAAATTATGTGATGAAGTGATACAGGTACCCATGAGTAAAATACGAGATATGAATCTGAAATATGATATGTGATTGGTAAGAGTAAACATAAGTTGTGTCAACTGCTTGAGAACTTGTGTGTCTATTATTCAATGAGAACAATGGATCCTATCATAAGTCTTTATGTTGTTATTTATTTCATGCAAACTTACAAAGCTTTATGCTTACCCCTCTCTTTCCCTTTTCCTTGTAGTATCGCCAAGCTAGCTCGGGGATCGTAGAACATCAGAGCTCGGTTCATGCTATCAAGCTATTCTTTTGGTATAGTAAACTCTGATTATTTTGAGTATGGCATGTATAGGCACTTGATTATTTTGTTGTGTCATATTGGTTAGCCAAGGTGTTGGCTATTAATGTTACTTAATTTATTTTGTAAATGGCCATTGGAATTGGCCAATACTAGTTAAGTTATATTTATTCAATGATGATGAAATTCATGAAGCACAAGCTCGTGCAATTGGATGAGTAATGTGTAAAGTATATGCATGATGAATTAATGAATGTTCATATTGATTTATTACTATGTTATGTGTTGCTGGAGCTGGTATAAGTGTGGTTGCTTTTCAAGGTGGCAATTGGCTTGGTAAATACCCTTCTAATTGTCCACACGGGTAGACACACGGGAGTGTGTCTAGACCGTGTGTCACACACGGTTAGCCCCAAGGGCGTGTTGATAGGCCATGTGTCCCCTACATCTAATTTACGAAAATTCAGTCCGTCACACGGGCCAGCACAAGGGCGTGTGACTAGGCTGTGTGCCCTTAAGAGTCTACTGACGTCATAGACAAAATGTCAAGGTTTTCACACATGGGTGAGGACACGGGCATGTCATGGCCGTGTGAAGGACACGGGCTATAGACACGGGCGTGTCTTGCCGTGTGAAAACCCCTGTAGGTTCGAAGTGAAAAATTAAATTCCACATGGACTACGGACATGGGCGTGTGTAACCACATGGCCTGCTCACGTGGGCGTGTCCCTATCCACACAGGCGTATGGCCCTATTTTGAGTAAAAATTCTCTAAGTGTTCGAAAGTTTTCGGTTCAGCCCCGGATCATTCCACGTGTATGTTTTGGGTCTCGTAGGCCCATATTAAGGATTTTAAGAGTTTAAATGAAAAGGTTTAAGTGGAAAAGAAGATTCATCTTCGAGTTTTGTACAAGTAAGTAAGTTAAGCTAGGTAATGCCTCGTACCCGGTTCTAACGTCAAATACGGGTAAGGGGTGTTACATCTAAACCAACCAAATTTGCATATAACTACAACTTCAAATGACAATTAAATTCATCTAAACCAAGTTCAAATCATGCTATATCAATACCAACAACTACAAGGTACACAAATACCACAATATGCTATTCAATTTCATGCCAAATTCACATTTTCAAACCACCTAAATGGTCACTTTCCATTATGCACTAATTGGCCTAAAACCACAAGCAAACCAATCTCAAATTTCAACCAATTGATATTGCAAATACCAAATCAAAAATAACCATTCACCACAAGCTTTTACATGTCAATTATCAAACACATAACAAAGGTCATTTACACTTATATATACATCACCAAAAACACCAAAATAAACCACTCACATGGCTATACACAAAACCAATCATTAAACATTTACAAGCCAATTCAAATGGCTAAATTCACTACCAACATAAAGATCATATTGACCACAATTCCTATACATGTCATATAACCAAATCATAAATTCAAAAGTACCAAAGTAGAAGCTCGATAGTGTGATGCAATCTCTGATGACTCCCAATCCGAGCTAGCTTTTAAATTCACTATAAAACACGGAAAAATAAACAAAGTAAGTTATAAAGCTTAGTAAGCTCGTATGTTAAATAAGTAAAACTTACCAACCAACAATTCAATAACATAAACATCATATAATGCAATTCAAATTGAAGCATAACTTAATATATGTATTCAATCCAAATATTAAGCTCAATTTCCATCAATTTCTTCAATTCGATGATTGTATAGTTCATGAACATACATGTACAAACTCGTATCAGTCTCATACTCATCCATATCTTTGATATACTCGTTGAACCATTAGGAATAATATCGGATACTAGGGAATATTTCACCCTAAGTGCCACATGCATAGCCGAATCTATCTCAATCTCATATCAATATAATGCTCACTCTCGAGCTATCAACAGGTCTTCCCACACAAGCTGACGGTCATGACGTAGCTACACGGTGCTACTCACACAAGCTGACGAGAATCTGCAATACATGCCTAATAACTTAGCCATCGGTAGGACGTACGGATCAGCACCCAAAACACATAATCCCTAATGACATGTCATTCGTATCCTAATCTATTGCTAAGGTTCAACCGGGATTTCTCATTGTCGAATCGTCATCGAACGTACCCGCAAGGTCGTATTCACAATTTATTCAATACTAAAGCATTTAAAACACAATAATAATAATAATAATAATAATAATAATAATAATAATAATGCTTATTAACATACAAACTTACATCGATCGCTAAAACGATGGAACGAATCGACTAGTCCAAAACTTTGTTTTTCCCCTGATCTAAATTTGAATTTCACTTTTCTTTATCTATATGTAATCAAATTTAACTAATTCAATTATCATTCTATTCACTTTAGCCCAAAATACACATTAAGGTAACTTTACACTTTTTCTCGTAATATTTTAACATCTTTACAATTTAGTCCTTATCTCATAAAAATACAAATTCATGCAATTAAGCCCCTACCCATGCTAGATGAATTTTCCTTAATACCATAGCAGCCCATATTTTACATTTATTTTACATTTATTCCCTAAAATTTACACATTTTACAATTTAATCCCTAATTGACAATTTTACCAAAAATCACTTTACAAATGTTGTTTATCTAACAACAAGCATACATTTTCTATCATCAAACATCAAAATAATTATATATTCATCAATGGAAAAACCCTAAACCTATAAAAATTTTGCAAATTAGTCCCTGGGCTAGCTAGATTAAGCTGCAATGACTCCGAAAACATAAAAGTCATTAAAATGGGACAAAAACCACTTACCAATTAAGCATCAAAGTGACCAACGCTAGCAAGCTATCATGGTTTCTTATTTTCTTAAATTTTTGATGGTACAAGGAAAAGATGATAGCCTTTAACTTTGTTTTAACTTATTTAATCTTTTTTAACTAAATTACAAAATTAACCTTAATGAATATTAATTATTTCACTAAATGCCAAACCATTATCATCCATTAACTCATTAATGGTTTAATTATCACTTAAGGACCTCCAATTTAAGATTCGACATCTATTAGACACCTTTAGCTAATGGAACTAAACTTTTACGCTTTACGCGATTTAGTCCTTTTTATCAAATTGGGCACTCAAACGATAAAATTTCTTCACGAAATTTTCACACAATCATACTATCATGCTATAGACATTAAAATAACAATAAAATAAATATTTTGACCTTTGATTTATGGTCCCAAAACCATTGTTCCAATTTGACTAAAAATGGGTTGTTACAACTCTCCCCCATTAGGAATTTTCATCCTCGAAAATCTTACCATAAAATGGGTTAGGGTACTGTTTTCTCATAGCTTCCTTGTTCCCACATAGCTTCTTCAACCCCATGACGTTGCCACAAAACCTTCACCAAAGCTACAATTTTATTTCTCAACTCTTTAACCTCTCGAGCTAAAATTCTGATCGGTTCTTCATTATATGTCATATCAGGTTGAATTTCAATCTCTGACGGATAAATTACATGTGATGGATTTGATCTATATTGACAAAACATTGACACATTAAACACATTGTGAATCTTTTCTAACTCTGATGGTAAAGCTAGCTGATATGCCACTGGCCCTTTTCTTTTGATGATCTCATACGGCCTAATGAATCGCGGACTCAATTTGCCTTTGCGACCAAATCGAAGAATCCTCTTCCATGGAGATACTTTCAGAAATACTCTATGGCCGATTTGAAATTTAATGTCTTTACATTTCAAATCCACATATGATTTTTGTCGATCTAAAGCTACTTTCAAACTATCGCGAATTACTTTCACTTTATCTTTAGCCTCTCTAATCAAATCAACCCTGTGAATCTATTTCCCACTCAGCTCGGTCCAATATAATGGAGTTCGACATTTACGACCATACAAAGCTTCATATGGTTCCATTTTTACACTCGATTGAAAATTATTGTTATACACGAATTCAACCAACAGTAAATATTTATCCCAGTTGCCATCAAACTCTATAACACAGCAAAGAAGCATATCTTCGAGAATTTGAATTACTCTCTCAGACTGACCATTGATTTGAGGATGGAAAGTAATACTAAAATGCAATCGTGTACCCAAAGCTTCTTGCAATTTCTTCCAAAATCATGACGTAAACCTCAGATCTCTATCTGAAATAATAGAAGCTGGTACCCCGTACAATCTGACAATCTCAGAGATATACAATTCAGCTAATCTGTCAAGTGAGAAGTCTGTACGTACCAGAATGAAATTTGCAGATTTCGTTAATCTATCAACAACAACCCAGATGAAATCTTTCTTTTTCAGAGATAAGGGCAATCCCGATACGAAATCCATCGTAACTCTATCCCATTTCCACTCTGGTATCATCACTGGCTGTAGTAATCCTAAAAGCACTTGATGTTCGGCCTTAACTTGTTGACAAACTAAGCATCTCAACACAAACTCTGAAATGTCTTGTTTCATTCTCGACCACCAATACAACTGTTTCAAATCATTGTACATTTTTGTACTTCCTGGATAAACAAATAAACAACCATTGTGTGCTTCGTTTAGAATTTTATGAATAAGCTAGGGATTTTTTGGTACACATATTCTACCTCGAAACATTAAACAATCATCAGATCCACTCTAATAGTTTGAATCAGTAGTCGACTCGCATTGCACTCTTTTAACTTGCAATTCTTGTCACACTTCTGAGCTTCACAAATTTGTTGAAGAAATAATGGTTTTAACTCAACTAGAATTGAGCCATCATCAAATAATGTTAACTGAGTATTCATCACCTGCAAAGTAAATTAAGATTTTCTGCTCAGAGCATCTGAGACTACATTTGCTTTCCCCGGAGGATAATCTATCAGTAGTTCATAGTCTTTCAACAATTCAAGCCATCTTCGTTGTTGCAAATTCAAATCTTTCTGAGTCATTATATACTTCAAGCTCTTATTATCGGTAAAGATATGGCATTTCTCACAGAATAAACAATGTCGCCAAATTTTCAATGTGAAAATAATAGTGGCCAACTCTAAGTCATGCGTGGGATAATTCTTTTCATGCGGTTTTAACTGTCTAGAAGCATAAGCCATCACTTTTCCCTTTGGCATCAAAACACATCCCAAACCATTTAATGATGCGTAGCTGAAAATCACAAACTCTTTACCCGACTCAGGCTGAACTAAAACTGGTGCTTCAGTTAACAATGCTTTCAACTGCTCAAAACTATGTAGGCATTTCTCGAACCATTCAAACTTAGCAATTTAGTCATCAGTGTAGCAATCATTGAGAACCCTTTTACAAAACATCGATAATAGCCAACTAAACCTACAAAACTTTTGACTTCAGACACATTTCTTGGTGGTTTCCAGTCAACAACTATAGAAACCTTACTCGGATCAACTCTATACCTTTCGCCGAAACAATATGCCCCAAAAATCCAACTTCTCAGAGCCAAAACTCACATTTTCTGAATTTAGAAAATTGTTGCTTATCTCTCAATGTTTGTAACACAATCCTCAAATGTTCAGCATACTCAGACTCATCTCGGAATTGATCAAAATGTCATCAATGAATACAACAACAAATTTGTGTAAATAAGGTCTAAAGATTCATTCATCAAATCCATAAAAACTACAGGAGCATTAGTTAATTCGAAAGGCATAACAAGAAATTCATAATGCTCGTACCTTGTTCTGAATGCAGTCTTCGACACATTCGAATCTTTAACTCGCAACTGATAATAGCCAGATCTCAAATCGATCGCTGAAAATATTGTCGCTCCTTTCAATTGATCACACAAATCATCAATTCTTGGTAAAAGATACTTATTCTTAATTGTAACCCTGTTGAGATGACGATAATCAATACACAATCTCATCGATCCATCTTTCTTCCTTACGAACAACACTGGTGCACCTCAGGGCAAAAAGCTAGGTTGTGCAAAACCTCTATCTGTTAATTCTTACAACTAAGATTTCAACTCTTTTAATTCTATCGAAGCCATTCTGTACGGAGCTATCAATATCGGTGATGTTCCAAGTATTATTTCAATAGCAAACTCAACTTCTGTGATCGGTGGCAACCCAGGCAAGTCTTCTGGAAACACATCCGGATACTCACAAACCACTGGCACTGATTCTATCTTCGATTCAGACATTTTTGTATCCAGTATATACTCAAAATAAGAATTGCAACCCTTTCTCACATATTTCTGAGCTAATATCGATGATATCACAATAGGCAATCCACTTGACTCATCTGATTCAGTTCGAAGGATCTCATTATTCTGACATTTAAATTCAATAGTCTTTCGTCTACAATTCACAACAGAATCATGCAGAGTCAACCAATCCATACCCAAAATCACATCGAATTCATCAAACGGAAATAGCATCAAATCAGTCGAAAAACAGTAACCTTGAGTCATCAAAGGACAATTCTTGTAAACTTTATCAACTAGAACATACTTGCCTAAGGGGTTTGACACTTTAATCACAAATTCTGTAGACTCAATAGACAACCTCTTACTAGACATTAAATTCATACAAATATGTGAATGAGTCGATCTAGGATCAATCAAGGCAATTACAGTAGTGTCGTAAAGAGAAACTGTACTGGTGATAACATCTGGCGATGACGCATCTTCGCGAGCACGAATAGCGTAAGCTTTACCTGGTGCTCTAGCCTCAGATCTCACAGCAAAGTCCGTTGTCGCTCCTTTGCTACTGGTCACATTTTTTGTATTTCTCAATGGTCTTGCATTCTGAAATTTATCTTTCTCGGTTGACTCAGGACAACCCCCGAGTAAAATGAGCAACATTTAAAACAAGCTTTAATATTCATCCAGCAGTCTCCAAAATGTTGTCGTCTACACAGTTGACACTCGGGTTTATTGTTTCTCACACAGCCAACACTCGATACTGAAGTGGTTTGAGTTTTAGGACTCTTATATTACTTTCCACGATCTCTATTTGAATATCCCGCTGAAGCTATTGAACGATTATACTAATCCCGTGATTTCTTTGACGAGGATTGATGGGGTTTATTCATTGATCTCTTTCTTGAATCTCTTACCTCGAAATCAACTTTTCTCTTTTCTTTGCCAAGTTCTTCTTCTTTGCAAGCTCGACCAACAAATACAATAAATTCTTTCAATTCTAGAATCCAGACTAACAGTCTGATGTCTTCATTCAACCCGTCTTCAAATCATTTACACATAATTGCCTCAATGGAAACACATTCTTGAGCATATTTGCTGAGTCTTACAAATTCTCTCTCGTACTTAGTCACAGACATTCGACCCTGTTTCAATTCTAGCAATTCTTTGCATTTTTTATCAATAAACTGCTAGCTTATATATATCTTTCTGAACTCAGTTTGAAAGAATTCTTAGCTGACTCTTTCTGTCAGCACCACGGATATCAAAGTATTCCACCACTGGTATGCAATATCTCTCAGAAGTGATACGGTGCATTTTACACATTCAACTTATGTGCAAAATAGTTCATCAAATACCCAGATTGTATTCTCAAGCCAAAACTCAGCTCTCTTTGGATCGTCATAAATGATAGCTCTAAACTCTTTAGCCCCATACTTTCAAATTTTATCAACAGATGGCTTACTTAAACATAAAGGTTCCAAACCTTGAGGCGCTACGGGAACCAGTTAAGGAATAGGTGAGGGTGGAGGTTGTTAAGCAGACGGATTAGTTTGGACAAACTCAGTGAACCACTCGTTCATAATTTGGGAGAAGGCTTCCTTGGCCTTTCCTCGCTGACTACCCGATACAGGTCTCAACTTAGATTGTGCTACTCTGTGAACGGAGGCTGGCGCATTACTCTCAACATCATCAGTCATAGCTCGATTGGGATCCATTTACTATAAGAAAACATGTTTTAAACTGTCAGGAGATATCACACTATCACAAGTTATATATGACATGTATAGCTAGACTCTCATACACGCTATGTTAGTCCTAGAATCGACTAAACCATAGCTCTGATACCAATAAATGTAACACCCCTTACCTGTATTTAACACCAAAATATGGTTACGGAGTATTACCGAACATATTACACAAATAAAATACATTTCACATACATTCTCAAATTCCAAGTAAATATCAATCCAAGTCATTCACATTGTCCCTAATATGAGCCTAAGAGGCCCAAATCATGCATTGGGAGTGGTACGGGACTAAATCGATAATATAAGAATATTTTGGAAAACTTATAAAATTTTACAAAATACAAGGGACACACGTCCGTGTCAAAGCCGTGTGGACATTCGAAATGGGATCACATGGTCGTGTCTCAGCCCGTGTCTAACCCCGTGTAACTCTCTGACTTAGGTCACACGGCCAACAACACGTCTGTGTGACCAGCCCATGTGCCCTTCAAAACGGCTTCACACGCCCGTGTGCCAAACCGTGTACTAGGCCGTGCCAAACCTGTAGGGTATACTGACTTATGCCACATGGCCAAGTCACACACCCGTGTGTTGGGCTGTGTGGAGCATACTGACTTGATTTATAATTAAACACCAGGGGACACACGGCTGTGTCACCTGACCATGTGTCAAATACGGCTGAGACACATGCCCGTGTCTTTGTCCGTGTGGACAAAAATAGGCTATTTACCAAGCCATCTTTCTCACCCAAATTTCATACATCTAAACCAACCAAATTTGCATATAACTACAACTTCAAATGACAATTAAATTCATCTAAACCAAGTTCAAATCATGCTATATCAATACCAAAAACTACAAGGCATACAAATACCACCATATGCTATTCAATTTCATGTCAAATTCACATTTTCAAAACACCTAAATGGTCACTTTCCATTATGCACTAATTAGCCTAAAACCACACCAATTGATATCCCAAATAATAAATTACAAATAACCATTCACCACAAGCTTTTACATAACAATTATCAAACACATAACAAAGGCCATTTGCACATATAAATGCATCACCAAAAATACCCAAATAAACCACTCGTATGGCTATACAAAAAAACAATCATTAAACATTTACAAGCCAATTCAAATGGCTAAATTCACTACCAACATAAAGATCATATTGACCACAATTCCTATACATGCTATATAACCAAAACATAAACTCAAAAGTACCAAAGTACAAGCTCGATAGTGTGATGCAATCTCCGATGACTCCTAATCTAAGCTAGCTTCAAAATTTACTATAAAACACGAAAAAGTAAACAAAGTAAGCTATAACAATTCAATAACATAAACATCATATAATGTAATTCAAATTGAAGCATAACTTAATATATGTATTCAATCCAAATATTAAGCTCAATTTCCATCAATTTCTTCAATTCGATGATTGTATAGTTCACGTATATACCTATACAAACTCGTATCAATCTCATAGTTATCCATATCTTTGATATACCCCTTGAACCATTCAAAATAATATCGGATACTAGGGAATATTGCACCCTAAGTGCCACATACATAGCCGAAGCTATCTCAATCTCATATCACATATAATGCTCACTCTCGAGCTATCAACGGGTCTTCTCACACAAGCTGACGGTCATGACGTAGCTACACGGTGCTACTCACACAAGCTGATGAGAATCTGCAATCCATGCCTAATAACTCAGCCATCGGTAGGACGTACGGATCAGCACCCAAAACACATAACCTCTAATGACATGTCATTCGTATCCTAATCTATTCCTAAGGTTCAACTGGGATTTCTCATTATCGAATTGTCGTCGAACGTATCCGCCAGGTCGTATTCACAATTTATTCAATACTGAAGCATTTAAAACACAATAATACTAATAATAATGCTTATTAACATATAAACTTACATCGATCGCTAAAATGATGGAACGGATCGACTAGTCTAAAACTTTGTTTTTCCCCTGATCTAAATTCGAGTTTCACTTTTCTTTATCTGTATGTAATCAAATTTAACTAATTAAATTATCATTCTATTCAATTTAGCCCAAAATAAAAATTAAGGCAACTTTACACTTTTGCCCCTAATATTTTAACATCTTTACAATTTAGTCCTTATCTCATAAAAATACAAATTCATGCAATTAAGTCCCTACCCATGCTAGCTGAATTTTCTTTAATACCATAGCAGCCCATATTTTACATTTATTTCACATTTATTCCCTAAAATTTACACATTTCACAATTTAATCCCTAATTGACAATTTTACCAAAAATGACTTTACAAATGTTGTTTATCTAGAAACAAGCATACATTTTCTATCATCAAACATCAAAATACTCATATATTCATCAATGGAAAGCCCTAAACCTTTAACAATTTTGTATTAGTCCCTAGGCTAGCTAGATTAAGCTACAATGACTCCAAAATTATAGAAATCATTAAAAACGGGACAAAAACCACTTACCAATTAAGAATCAAAGTGAACGAACCCTAGCAAGCTCTCATGGTTTTTTATTTTCTTTAATTTTTAGTGGTACAAGGAAAAGATGATAGCTTTTAACTTTGTTTTAACTTATTTAATCATTATTAACTAAATTACAAAATTAACCTTACTGAATATTAATTATTTCACTAAATACCAAACCATTATCTTCCATTAACACATTAATGGGTTAATTATCACTTAAGGACATCCAATTTAAGATTTCGTAGCTATTAGACACCTTTAGCTAATAGAACTCAACTTTTATGCTTTACGCGATTTAGTCCTTTTGATCAGATTGGGCACTCAAACGATAAAATTTCTTAACTAAATTTTCACACAATCATAATATCATGATGTAAACATTAAAATAACAATAAAATAAATATTTTGACCTTAGATTTTTATCCCAAAACCACTATTTTGATTTGACTAATAACGTGCTATTACACTTCTAGTGCACCAACTACCTTTAAAACTGCAAAATTCATGTGTTTAGCATATAAAATTATCAATATAATAAATTTATCTTATAATCTAAAAATATTAATTATAATAAAAACTCCAAAATTTGTTATCAACCATTCAAATTTTGCATGAATTATTAGTCTAATAGTACTGAAGATAACTCTATATTCTAGAGTTATCATGTCTCAATCAGAATTTTTTATTATACATTAAATGTCAATTTAGATTTTTTAACCTAATGGGTCTCACTTTGTGGAAATACCCACTTTACCAGTTACCATTTTTAGGAATATATTAAATTTATTGAAACCTCGAAAGCATAAATCCGAACTTGGTTGTTATGTTGTAGTTATGGAAATCAACATAAGAAAATGATTGTGTTAAATGAAATAAATTATCAGTGTTGACGAAACTTGGTTGTAGTATTAAAACCTAACTTTAAAAGTGACAAGGAATGACAGTTTAAGCATCAATAGGTGCATGATTTTATTTGACAAATTGTTGAAGAAAATGTTTAGAACCACATTAACCAAGAGAGACATGTGGGTACATTAAGGAACAAACTTGAAAGCTTGTATTATTTGAAGTATGGTAATAACAAAATGTTCTTTCTTAAGGTGGTGATGTTGAGGTATATAGAAGAAACATCCATGGTTGATCAATTGAATGATTTTTTGCTTGTTATAACTTAATTATTTAGCATAGGCATCAAATTAGATGATGAGATATTGGAGCTCAGGTAGCTTACTATTCTACTAGATTCTTGGGAAACATTTCGAGTTTCAGTAGTTAATTCTACTTTTTTTAGTTATTATGACTATAAAATTGCTAAGAGTAGGGTGTTGAATAAAGAGGTGAGAAGGTCTCAAGTTTCTTCATCATAATTCGAGGTTCTAGTTATAAAAAATAATGGGAGAAGCAAAGTTAGAGGCAAACGAGTAGAGATAAAAGCAAAGAAAGTCAAGAGCAACATATACAAGGACCATAATTATCATCATTGTGGTAAGAAAGGTCAGATCAAGAAATATTGCTAGAAGTGGGAAAATAGAGTACAAGGGTGATGGTGATAAATAAGAGAAACAGGAAATGAAAAATCCAAACTTGTTGATATTGTTACTTTTGATGATCTACTAGTTTTTTGTGATGAGAATGCGGTCAACCTAGCATTCGATAAGACGAGTGATAGATATTGTTGCTTCACGTCATGTCACGCCATTGGGAAGAGTGCTTGAAATCAAATCTTATACTCCCAGTAATTTTGGGGTATTTAGGATAGGTAATGATGATTTAGTGCTTGTCATGTCTTTAGCATGAGAGATGTTAACTTGGTTACTAATAATGGAACAAAGTTGATGCTAAAAAAATGTCAAGCATGTATCAGATTTCCATTTCAATTTGATTTCAATGGGAATGTTAGATGGTGAGGGATTTTGTAACACTTTTTGTAAGGGTTAGTGGAAATTGACTAAAGACTCCTTGGTTATGGCTCGAGGAAAGAAGATTTTGAATTTGTTCTTGGTACAAGATTCAACTTTTAGAGGCCTTATGAATATGACAAAAAATAGTAACTTAATAAAGTTATAGCATAAATGGATTAGTCACACGAGCAACAAGAGGCTTAGTTGTTTAGCCAAAAAGAACAAACTTTAGGGTTTAAAAAGTATTATTATGCTCTGTGTTTACCTGAAAATAGAGACGAGCTTTGTTTAAGAGTTATCCTTCAAGAAAATTTGATTCGCTAGAGTTGGTTCAGTCCAATGTTTATGGTCTTTTGAAGGCAAGGTCAAACTGGGGCACTTTATCTACTCCATTTCATTAGTTTCATTGATTATTATTTAATAAAACTTTGTGTTTATGCTTTGAAAATAAAAGATCAAGTACTTGACATGTTCAAATAGTTTCAATATTCAATTGAGAGGCAAATAGGGAAAAAGTTCAAGTGTATCCATATTGATCATGGTAACAAGTATAAAGGAACATTTTTTATTCTTTCCAATTACAAGGAATTAGAAATTAAAAAAAAAACACTAAAGAATACCTATTTGAATGACTTGGTAGAAAGAATAAACGAGACATTAGTCGAGGGAGCTAGATATTACTTTCTGATGCAAAGTTGCCTAGATCATTTTAGGTTAAAGCTTTGTTTATATTTGCACATGTGATTAATCTTTCTCATAATGTCCTTTTATATGGTGATGAATCGGATAAAGTTTGGTTTGGTAAAGACATGTCACATGATCACCTACATGTGTTCAGTTGCTAGTTATATGTTCACGTGTTAAAGGATAAAAGGTCAAATATAAATGGCAACACTTGAAAATGCATCTTTTTTGGTTATGAACAAAAGGAGTTTGGGTACAAATTATATGAACCAGATGAAAAAAAGCTTGTAAGAACTAAATATGTGGTGTTCATTGACAATTAGACCAATGATTACGTTGATAAGGTGGAGAAAACATATCCACAAGATAGTGGTGACTTGACTAACATAAATCTAGTTCCTTGAACCCAATGTCTGAATCTTATTGAGGATGGCTTGCAAGAGGAAATTCATGATGTTTAATAAGATATAGGTTATTTTGATGCACCCATTGATGATTTTTGAATGATCAACACAAAATACATAAAGCTCTTCTAGCAATTCCACTTTAGAGGTCTACTCAAGATTGATGATCTTTGTGAGGTATCCTTTCATAGGTTCGTTCTTTTAACTAGCAAAAGAAATAAAATTATTATTAAGAGGCCATGGAGAGTGAATGTAATGACCATTAGTTGAGGCTATGAAAGATGAACTTAAACCTTTGAAAGATAAACAGGCCTTTAAGTTAGTAAAACTACCTAAGGATAAAAGAGTTTTAAAAATTGGTGGTTTATATGCTAAAGTAAGAAAAAAATTCTTCATAAAATTACTTTTGAGGAAATATTTTCTCCAATTATGAAGATGTCCTCTATCAGAACTATAAAACTGTTTTTCTTCATGGGGATTTGGATGAAGAGTTTTACATGGAGCAACCAAGGAGTGACACCACATAAGGAAAAGAGTACTACAAATACATATTGGAGAAGAGCTTGTATGGTTTAAAGCAAGCTTTAAAGCTATTATAAAAGAAATTTGAGTCAATTATAAGGGAGTATGGATGCAAGAAGATTACTCCTGATCATTATGTAACAAAATATTTTATAGCAATTATTTCAGCATTTGAATACTCTATATTGATGATATGATTATTTTTTGCTGTAATGCTTTTGGAATTGACATGATGATGTGAAAATAAAAAAGTCCTTTTGCAATAAAGGAGTTGAGGATGGTAAAGTAAATTCTTAGTATAATGATGAAATTTGGTAAAAAGGCTAAGAAATTAAGGTTACCACATGAGAAGGACATTGAAAATTTACTTTCAAAGGATCAATAGAGATAAAGCTAAAGTGATGAGCATGCCCCTTTCTACACACTTCAAACTGAGTGTTAGATAAAGTCCTTCCACAAATAAAGAGAAGAAAGACATACAGAGAACCCCTTACTCCTCAATTATGGGTAGTTTGATGTATGCAATTGTTGGGATCTAGCACCTTTAGTGTAGAATTTTCATCTATATGTATTTTTATATTTCAAACAAATTATTTTAATAAAATATCCAAGTTACAATAACATCCTTTGTATGTTGTCCTCAATAGTTTTCGCACGCAAAGCAAAATGAAAGCATATATTGGCTCAACGATTGTGTAATCTTTAACAAATACTAAAAGGTATTACGTGGTTAGATTTTACTACAAAAAGATAACTTATATTAGTAGATAATCTAAACAGGCCCTTAGTTTAATTAGAAATAAGTAAATCGACTGAAAGACTTATATGTCATTTATCAAGTCCAATTGGGGAGATACCTTATCTTGGGTATCGGAGAGTATGGCTCCCATAAGATAAATACATAGATGTGACTAACTAGACTAACAGTACATCGAACAAGACCCAAGTAGAATAGATCCCTAATCTGTTTATATATTTATTCACTTGTGATGTTCATAGTGTAGTATTCCTTAATCCTGAGTGGATGATGGGCTATTTATGAGTGACTCCTATACTTTGATGTAAATTATATTCTTTATGCGTGACTCCTATACTTTGATGTAAATTATATTCTTTCATTGGAATTACATGATAGATTAAAAGTAAAACATGATCATGAGTTAATTTTCTTTTTGATATATGATTTAAGTACTATTTGATTGTAATTTACTTTTCATGAAGGAAGATGTAATGGTTACCATGATATAAAATATGATCATATTGGGAGAACGAATTTCCCCTAAAAAGGATATCCTATGAGGGTAACACACTTATGACAATGTCATTAGACGAGCACTTATTAAGTAACTTTTGTAATGGTATACAATAAAGGGAGAGTTCAATCACGATACTTTAGTGGAATGACTTCCTAACTAAATAATGTTGTAACTGTTGGAAAATCCCGGTTTGAAAAAGGTTTTCTTGCACAAAGGAAAATTAAAATTTTGAAAACTGACCCAATTTATGATATTCATAGCAATCAACCTTAGCCAAATTCGTACATGTGTTTTAGGCTTAGCTAACGTTCGTTGTTCCCAACTTTCAACCAAACGATCTTTTTCGCTATTCTGTACCATGAACTACTTCAAATGTAGGCTCGAACCAATTGAATCAAAATATAGAACTAGAAATTTTCTCCTTTTTGGGGTGAAAACGAAAGTTCTCTCTTCTTAATAGAAACCAATAGAATTATTATTCTGGAAAAATATATGTCATATTTGAAAATAAATTTTCTCTATTTTTCAGAAAAATAACAATCTCTCAAAGTTGTGTTAATAGCTCTATCAGTGCCATCTATTTATAGGAAGAGAAAGTAGAACGCTTGTTGAGTTATAGTAGTTTATTCAAATAGAAAAACAACATCCTACTTAAAGTAAGACTAGGGTGGACAGCACACCCTAGTATTCCTACTAGGGTTGTTAGCCTCTTCATGTCCATGAGGGGTTTTTGGGCCTCTCTCACATCGGGTCCAATTAGGAGTACTTCTTAGGTGTTTTTGATCCAGCACTCTGTAATGTGATCCAATCTGATTCAGTTTTTCTATTTCCCAAAATAAAATTTAATATATATATCTCATTCCTATTTTACCCCTGGCAAAATTTTAACGATTTTTCCTCTAGTTTGGGCTTCAAAACAGTCCACTAACATAAACTCGTTCTTCCGATCATTTTTTTAGTAATCCATATAATATTGCAAATGGATCATTTCCATTTTCATTTCCATTTTTGGAAACCTACATTCATTTCCAAATGATTCCATTTCTCCATTTCGAAGAAAACCATAATCATTCTTGAACGCTTTCCATTTTTCTTTTCCTATTCATTCCGTTCATTTCTATTCAAAGGCATAATTCATATTTGGTTTCAACGAGCTACCGGAAGGACCAATTGGACATATATAGTTGAGACTCAAATGATTTATAATTAAGTTTTGGCTTTTCATCTATTAATTATAAACTCATTTAGTCACGAAGTTATTCCACTATAGTATCATGACTGAGCTCTCCCCAACAACATACCATTACAAAAGCTACTACTCAGTGCTTGTCTAATGACCTTGTCATAAGTGTGATACTCTCAAAGGATATCAGTAATCTCTTTGGGATAATATTCGTTCTCCAAAAATGATCTTATTTTATCTCATGGTAACCATTACATCTTCTGTAATGACCCGAATTTGGGCCTAGTAGAATTGGGCCCATTAGACCTTGGGCGTAGGAGCGTTTAAATTCTTAGGAACAAGAGAATGGCACTAATGCAAGTTGGACCTATTAGTTGTGTGATTTTGGAATGTTTAGAGGGTACTATGAAGTTTTGGGTTCAAGTTAGGCCAAAGGAAAATTTTTCATTTTTGGCCCTTTAGTGGAGAGGACTGTTGGAAGCAGGACTTAAGTAAAATTTAGTGTGTTTTACTAGCACAAGTGGAGCATATGGCAAGATGGTGTGGCGTCAATGGGAGTGCAAGGAGGTTGGAGGTTCGAATCCCACAAGCTGCATATGGGAGCTTTTATTTTATGCTTTGGGAGTGGAAGAAGTGGAGTTGGATTAGAACTATACAAGGTGGATGGAGACTTTGTCAAACAACTTTGAATGGGAGGTGGAGAGCAAATTGTGGAGCAAAAAGAGGAGAGGATCGTGGGGTTTGAGAGAGAGGTAGAGTTGGCCGAACATGGGAGTGTATGGGGAGGAGAATTTTGGCTGAGGAGGGGATTAGGTAGCATATTCGATCTTGAGTGAGGGAGAGTGTCAATTTCCTCAAGTGGTCTTTTGAGAGAATTTTTACCTTTTTACATTTTTTGGCTATAGCATTTCGGGTCTTCTTACTTCAATTTTCTTTGCCAAAACCTCAAATTTTTCTATTCTCTTCTTCTCACTTCTTCAGACACTTTTCTTTTCACTTGTTGACGCCCAAATACCTGTTACCGAACTCTTTCCTGACCTCTTTTCTTCCAGTAGCCGAATCTCTTCTAAACCCACTCCTCATCTTGTGTTCTTTAATTGGTAAGCCTCTATCTCTATATTCTTTCTTTTTCTCTTTGCATCATCTTTCTTTCTTTGACCGAATGCCACAACCTCACGGTCATTATTCTCTCTTCCCTTTCTACTTAGCCTAAGCTGAAATTCTTCCTAGGGTGTAGACCGAATTCTTTAGCAAACAACGGGCATAGGCTGTTAACTTTGGTCTTGGGTAAAGGTGAAGTTATTCGATTACCTTTTTATTTTGATGTTAATGGTATTTATGTGACCTTTTTGGGGAGTTAGCGTCGGTCTCCTTCACTCTTGTAGGAGGGTCGAATGTTGCTTAGATGCTAACCCCTTTGGTGCACCAATAACTTTCTGTATAGGAACTTGTTTTCGTTAGTCGAGAGACAAGGTTGAATATTGTTACTTTTTGATTAGTTTCCTTGATCTTCACCTGCGGTCCTACAAGTAATCCTGATATCACTAATCATGGAGGCAAGGGATAGCCATCCTGAGGGGGGATCAGGAAGAGTGCCTAATGGAAATGGACTTGTAGCCTCGGCTCCAAGGTTTAAGCGGCGTAGGGTGTCAGCATCTGGTTTAACGAGGCAAATCGCAGTTGATCGCTCTAATAAAGGCAAGTGTTAGTAAATCTCGTAGTTAGGTGTTCGGATTAAAGATCTCTCAATTCTATTGTTAATAGTGTTAATTGTGAGTTATGTTTGGTGTAGGTGACGATGATTGTGAGTGTTTAGTACTCTACATGATAAGGTGTGTAATCTCACACCAATCACCAATGAAAGCATGTCTTGATCTGTGCTTCGGCCAAAACTCAAAAAGTCAAAAATCGACAACGTGACCACTCGAGCGTGCGAGCGCTCGTAGTGATAAACTGGGCCATTAATGATGGCAGTAGATCATAGAGAGTGTCACGGGCACTCTCGCAGAACTGAGGCCAGAATGGGCCGGATTGAGCCGAAACGGGCTAAATAGGCCGAATGGGCTAATAGGCCCACATGAGAAAAATTGATAGAAAACTATCAAATGACGGATGCGACTGCGAAGTCTGCAAAATCGGGACCGAAACCATGCTTAATAGGCCACACGAGCGTGTGGGTCCGTTTGGGCCTAGAATGGATTTCTGGCCCAATTGCACTGTATAGACTAACCCAATTGCCCGAGGCGACAACAGGCCTCCGAAAAGGCTATTAAAGGACTAAATTACCAAAATACCCCTTAAGGGTAAAATTACCAAAATACCCCTAGAAGGGTAAAGTTACCAAAATACCCCTTGAGGGTAATTTTTGAAATACCCTTAATGGGCGAATTACTGAAATACCCTTGGTGGGTAAAATTACTGAAATACCTTCGGTGGGTAAAATTACTGTTATACCCTTATAGGTGGATTTAGTATGAGTTGTGTATTTTATTTTAACTGTTATGATGGTACATTATTGCATACATTGAATTATTATGTCATGACATGTTGCATAGGGTTGGGATGTTTAAATATATATGAATATATATATTGGAGGAAGTACTGTACTGGTGGCTATGCCACATTATACTGATTTAATGGCTCTGCCACGATATACTAATTTTAGTGGCTCAATACAAATCATTATTACTAGCGACATTGTTGCGTTATCTTGGCACTTCAATTTGCATTCTTGGTGTGTAGAAATTTGGGTAGGTTGACTTGGTCCCCACAGGAGTGTAGGACTAATGCGGGAGATGTGTTGGTTGGATTGGGTTGGGTTGCATTTTCTCTGTTGCATTACCATGATCTTGGGGCCTTAGGCCCGAATTGATACTGCACGGGCTTGAGCCCCAATTGTGTTCGTACTGGGATTACACACTGAGTTCTTGTAACTCACCCCTTTACCTTAACTGTACGGGTAATCCCCAACCGTAGAGGATTTAGAGCCGCGAGGGACTCGGAGATGGCCACTCGTTTCGCATGTTTTAAGGGGTGAATTAAACATTTTAAAATTTAGGATTTCTTTATTTTAATTGATGGGTTGTATAATTGTTGTAATAAGGCCATTGGAACTATTTTAACTTTTATTTGGTTTTCTTTAAAAACTGCAAATCTAATCAACATGAAGTTTTCAAAACAATAAACAACTTTTTTTCAAGTAACTCATTTTCGTAAATGTTAAGACTAAATTCTTGTAATCGAACGAGTTTTTATTAAACAAGACAAAACACGCATTTTGGAAGAGTACTAAAAAGAGTAAACCCCTTTTGGGCATAAGTGAAGAGAAATGAAATTTCGAATTTATAAATGTGAGTTTCAATGATAAGTTTTCCAAACAACCTTGTGGTTTCAAACATCACCTGATGTAGCACCCTAGATTCAGTCGTAAAGTTTAGGCTGGGTTTGGGGTGTTACATATTCCTTCATGAAAAGTCAATCATTATCAAATAGTGATTAAGTCATCCATCACAAAGTTAAACGACCTATGCTGTAACAGCTCGTTTTTAGTGGTGTCAGAAATAATTATTTTGGAATCACGATTTTGACTAGAGAATAAATATTTTAATATTTATTTAAAGTATATGGGATTATATTATCGTAGTATTAAAATTTTGTTTAGAAATTTTAAAGTTTACGTAGTTAATTAGGTAAAAGGACTAAATTGTAAAAGAAGCAAAAGTTTATTTCTAATAGCTAAAAGGACCAAATAGCTTTAAAAAGGTAAAATAATGCATTTATATTGTCAATATACCACATTTAAGATTAGTGGATGTTTATAGATAGGTATTATGGTCTTTTAAATGATTTTTGAAGGGTAAAAAGGTAAATTAGTAAATAATTAAACTAAGTAAATAAAAGATGAATAAAGTATCATCTTCCTTGTTTTTTTTCCCAAAATCGATTCAACCATTAGAGAAGGAAGCAAGTTTCGGTCAAGCTATTTTTTAGTGCATGGTATGTAAATTTGTCCTGTTTTTAGTTATTTTTAAGTTTTTGAGCCCATATTAGCTTAATCTAGCTAGCCCGGGGGTTAATTTGCAAAAATATTAAAGGTTGAGGGACCTGCCATAGTTGAGTTTGAATGTGTTTTTATGTTAGTTGATAGATTATCAATCTTATTTGTTAAACAAACTTGTTTTGTTAAGTGGTTTTTGATGAATTTGATATTAGGGATTAAATTGTTGAAAGTGTAAATCCTAGGTTTTGATGTGAAATGTTGGTAATTATTAGTTGTTCCAAGGTCCCTCATAGAACCGGTTAACATTGGTGTAGGTTAAAATGGTTAAATTTCAAGTTATGAGCTTAAGGACTAATTTGTGAAAAGTTAAAATATTAGGGGTAATTTTGTAATTTTACATTAATATGAATTATTGATTGAATTAATACTTGGAGTTATTTGAAGTACTTAATTAAATCAAATTATTTATTTAGATTAAGATAAACAACAACCGGATTTAAATCGAGGAAAGGCTAAAGCGTTGGATTAGTCTCCAACTCTACTTCTACGACCATAATTATCGAGGTAAATTTGTATGAATTATAATTGTATTCATGATAGTTAAATTGATTATCTACTATATTTTGTAGTTATAAATGGATTTGAATATACATATATCAATTTTTTGAGTAATTGACAGATAAATCATCCCGTTTGAACGTTAAGAATTCTTAAGATACATATGACATGTCATTAGGGATTTCATGTTTCGGGTGCTTGTCTGAATGTCCTTTCGATGGTTGAGGTCCTGTATTTGTTTTGGATTCCCCATAGCTCTTGTGAGCAACATAGTATAGCTAACATTCTAACCCACAGCTCATGTGAGCAAGCCTATTTCACAGCTCGTGTGAGCACTATTGAAAAGGAAAGGTTACGGTTATATGGAAAGGCACACTATGTATGAGCATTCTTGAGTATCCAATATAATTCTAGATGGTTCAACGAGTAAGTAAAAGAAATGGCATGGTGTGTATACAATTGGATATTGGTTCATGATCTTATGAAAAGGATTAATGTGATAAATGATGTGTACATGAAAATCTACTTATGATAAGATTGAAGTCATATGTATCATGTATGAACTTACTAACTTGTGAGTTTGGTGGTGCTTGTATAGGATTTTATTAACCTTATGGTCTTGGTAATGATGTTATGCTTATTTTGTAATGTGTACTTAAGAAATGGTAAGCTATGTTTAAGCTTATACGAGCTTACTAAGCATTAGTTGCTTACGTAGTTATTTTCCTTTGTTTCATAGATTATCGAAAGTTCAATCAGTTGAAAGCTTGTCGGAGATCTATCACACTATCCAGCAACCATTTCGGTAGTTTTTTAGTTATTTTGGCCAAGGTTAAAAATGGCATGTATAGGACCTTTTATAATAATAGTCCTTGAATGTGTTAGTGGTTAATCTGGTATGTGTATGCTTTTTGAGTTTATGTTTGGTTTGATGGATTTTAATGCCTTAATAAGCTAGGTCATTTTGGCCACTTTTAGGTACTTATATATATGATCCTTCTTTGTATGTTTGTGATGATATGTAAATGGTTATATGTGATGTCATTTGGTTGTTAAAGGAACTAAGTGTTGTGCTTGAAATATGGCTATATATTGATTTATTTTAGCTAATGATGTTTTGGTATAAATATGGTGCCTTTGAATGGCATATTTATTAGATGAAATAGGATGTTTGAAATGGTATATTTATAAGTGTTTGAAAGGTGTTTAATTCTTTTGAATGTTTGCACAAATGGGATGGTTGATTATGTGTGTTTTAGCCTTGAAATGGCTTGTTTTTAGGGTCAAATTATAGGGCACACGGCTGAGACATGGGCTGTCACATGATATGTGTCACTTGTTAATTTTGGTGTATCAAGTTAGTGTGTTACACAACCTAGCACACGACCTACGACACGGTTGTGTGTCACAAGTCAGAGAATTACATGATCTGGCACACGGCTACGACACGGTTGTGTGACCCAACTTAATGAGTTACACGGTTTGAGACACAGGCTGAGCCATGGCCGTGTGTCCCTTTGTTCTACTGTTACACGGTCTGGACTATGTCACACGGCCGTGTGACCCTTATTTTCAAATTTTTCAACTTTTTCCCAAATATTCTGATTTGTTTCGATTTAGTCCTGGATTGTTCCCAAACCAATTTTAGAGCCTCAAAAGCTTGATTTAAGGCCCAAATGTACATGTATGCTAGGGTTTTGATGAGTTTTAATTGATTGTTGTTAAATGAAATTATTGATATGTTTTAACATTAAAGTATTTGGATTTGCATGATAATTCTCTATAACCCTAATCTGATGACGGAGATGGGTTAGGGGTGTTACATGTGGTCACATTTACTTTTCATCAACCATGTAATGCCAATGAGAGAATATCATTTACCCATGTTTTAGGCTACGAATTCCACTATTGTAAATGGCGTTGCATACTACAGAAGTTGTAACCAGCTTTCGATTCCTTATCTATTTGAATTAAGGCTTTTACTTACATGAAAGTGTAAGAGTCATGCATACATAGTCTGCCATCCACTCAGGATTTATGTATGCCATACTATGAACATCAAAAGTGAATAAATCCATAAACGGATCCTGAATCTATTCTGCTTAGGTCCTATCTGATGTACTGTCAATCCAGTCAGTCACATTATGTCTCTATCTTTTAGGAGTCATCCACTCTGATGCCCAAGACAATGTTTCTCCCTAGTTGGACTTGATAGACACCATATTAGTATTTTGATCGATTTGCTCATTTCTAATTAGACTACGGGCATGTTTAGGTTCGTCTACTAATATAAGTTGTCTTTCCGTTCTACGATCCGACCACGTAATACCACTTAGTATTAGTTAAACATTTAGACAACCAATCAGCAACATTTGCTTCCATTTTGCTTTGCATGCAAAAACCATGTGAGGAAAATTACACAAAGTATATTAATGTAATTAATGAATTTGTTTTATTAATCAATCTGATCAAAAAAATTACTAGTATACTTAGATGAAAATACTACACATAGGGCACCAGATCCAACAATAATTAATATGCGTAAAGTCGGAACTTAATTATAAATTATTTGAGCCCTAATTATATAAGTTCAATCAATCTTGTTTCTTTGCTAGTTCGAGATAACTAGAAATGAACTGCATGTAAGAAACAATAATATGAAATGAATGAAAATGATGAAGAGAAATAGATCGCATGTATCACTATCCGCAGTGAACACATTTTCTCACTAAGTACAAAAAATGACTTACGAATTAATTCAAGGTTCTTCAAATTATTATTTAATAATTGAAGTTTGAAGATAAAATTAAATTAATTAGCCTTTATGGATTTGTTGAATGATGAAATTAAATATATTTTCTTATATATTTTCTATATGGTAAAGTTGTTATAACTTTAATGTAATTAGAATTGAGTCAAGAAAATTATTTAATTGAAAAATTATTTTAGATAATTAATTTAATTAAATTAATTAAGATAATTAATTTAATTTGATTAATTGATTAAATAAATAATATTATGGATAATAGAAAATAAATATTGGGTTAGATAAATTGTAAGTGTTAGGCAAAAGTTCAAGAAACACATATCATATACATCATTATTTTACCAAAAATGGTGGTAATTTATTTACAATAATAAATTCTATTTTCTAGGAATATAAAAAGTTACTGATTAATGAGAATTTACTTTCCTATTGAAAGTAAATAAAATATTTTCATTATGTGACTTTGTTTGTATTGCCTGAGCTCACAATCGGGGTAATTTTTAATTTGAGGATAGAAAAGAAGGCCAGTTATTTGAAAGCTAGGTTCAGCTTTAGTCCGCCTTACACAAAACACATGTATATCTCGGTTTATGTTTATTATTATAAATAACACAATAAGATCAATTTTAGAAAAATTTTAAACTTTCAATGTACCTAAAATAATCGAATTTCTAAACCAATTTTTCTAACGATTTGTATTAGAGCCAGTTGTACTATTTCTATAGTATAAAGCGATACTAGATTTTCTCTCTCTCTCATGTTTGATTAAATTCAAATAAGATGTGGCATTCTTTAAATTGTATGCATGTTTTGGAATATATATACAATAAAGCAATTTTGCTAAAACTTGTGATTCTTAGAAATTAAATTTGGTGTATTTTCAATTTTTCATAAAATTTAGGTTTGCTATTTTAAATCATCTCCACATAGGTTTTATTTAATTTTATATTTATAATAATCCATATGAGCCAAAAATAGACTAAGAATTTAAGTAACCTAAATTTTCTTATGAAACTAGGAGAAACGAAGCGACCAATGACATAACCCAAAATGACCAAGACGACACAAACCTAACCAAACCAGCCAACAAGTGGCTGACAGTGGGCCAACCAATGCATGCTGGAAAAAATTCAATTCAAAAATAGTTTCCTTGCACAGCGGAAAATAAAAACTTTTAAAGCCGAGCCAATTTGTATTATTTATAGCAATAAACTTTTTAATGAAATCATAACTGTGTTTTCAGCTAAACAAATCCTTTTCGTTCGAGCTTTCAACCGAATGGCTTTCTTCACTATTCTCGTATTATAAACTACTTCAAGTGTGGGCTCGAACGTTTTGAATCAAACATAGATCCAAAAATAGTTTTCTTTACTTTCAGTGTGAAAGCAAAATTTCTCTCTTAATAGAAACTGGTAGAATTGTTATTCTAGAAAATAGAATATATACTTAGAGAATAGAATACTCACTATTTTCGAGCAGAATAACAATATCTTAAAGTTCTATATTTAGCCCTACCGGTTTCATCTATTTATAGGAAGAAGAGGTGAATTGAAGAAGTTTATTTCAAATAGATAAACAAACTCCTACTCTAACTAGGAGGAGGTGGGGCGAAAACCCTAGTTAAACAAATTAGGATTTTTCGTCCCTCTCTTTAAACGTGAGGGGCATTTGGGCCCCTCGCATATTGGGTCCAACTATAAGTACTTCCTAGACTTTTAACCCAGTACTTTATAATTTGATCCAACCCGATATTTGTTTTTCAAATTCCCAAAGTAAACATCTCAAATTAATTTCTCAATTAAATAATTTTCTCATCCCAATTCTAATTTCATTAAAATCATGACGACTTTACCATAAAAGAATTTATTAGAAATATATTTAATATTTCTACAATTAATGATTCACAATGACCAAATGATTTATTTCCATTTTAAACTTCATTTACTTCAAAAACCATAAATTCATTTCCAAGTCAATTTTCATTTTCATTTTGGAGAAAATCACATTCATTTCTAAATGTTTCTCATTTCTCTATTCTTACCATTTCTATCCATTTATATTCATTTGATTCAACTGAAATTCATTTCTAGTTTTAACAAGCTAATGGAGGTGTAACATCCTTAAAGTGGGCTGCGCATTTATATGATAGTTTAATATGTTAAATTGAGATTTTAAGGATCGGGCTGACTTTTTGATTAAATATTTGGATTAGGGTTTAAGTTAGTACTCTGGGTAATTTAAAGTGAAATATTGGGCTTAAAAAAATTTGGGTTAGGTGGCTAATAAATGGTGTTAGCTCATAATTTAAGAAGATAGTTAATTAATCGACAAGCTGGGCTTGTGGCCCAAAGATTTGAAGTGCTTTAAGTGGGCATAAGGTGGCGTCATAAGGGGGGAGTTTGGTCCTTGTGTGGCCGATTGGGCCTTAGGAGATGGGTCAAAATTTCGGTACTTAAAGGGAAGGGGTGGGCGGCATTAGGCTACTAGTTAGGAGCTTTATTTCTTTTATTTGAGTGATAAAAGATGATAATTAAAGAGGGAGGAGTTGGCTTTAGTGTGGGCTCTCCTAAAGGTAAGATAAGGATTGAGTTATCATGAGATTTAAAGGTTATCAAAAGAAGAGGGAGAGTTGGCCGAAACTCAACTACAGGAGGGGGAAAATCGGTTTAGTATAGGCTAGCCAAAATTCTGCTAACCATTCTCTCCATCTTTTATTTCTCTTTGCCGAAATCTACACTCCATCCTCTCTCGATTTTCTTTCTTTTCTTTTTCCTGAAAACACATCATAAAGTGTTTCTCCTCTCCTCAAAAACTCTTCTGATAGCCGAATGCTCCTAGTACACATCTTCTTCCTTCATAGCCGAATCTACAAGTGGATCTCTGTTTCCCGAAGGTGCACCGTAAGCCGTATACTCCTTAGTAATTTGGTGAGTTTCGGGATTTCTCCTTTTCTGCGATTCCTTTATTTTTATCAAACTCCTAATCCAAGGCATTATTTCCAAGGCCCTGTCGATTATACTCTTTATCCTAGAAGCCGAATCTATCCCATTAAAGTCGATTTGGTGGAAAAGTCGAAGGTAGGTGGTGGTAAGTTTGGCCGAATGGCCTTCCATGATTCTTTTTTCTTTGGCCGAATACTATTTGGGTTAGGTTGGTTGTGTGTATCGGTTGGTTTGATATTTGGAGGATCGTCGAATGTAGGTAGGTTGGTGGTGACGGTTTCTAAAGAACATTCGGGATTCGACTGACTAGGTAAGTGTTTGTTTTAAGGTTTACATTTAATTAATGAGTTAGATCTCATCGTTTATTTGGTTTAGTGATTAAGGGATTGTTATGGACTCAACTAACAGTCAAGCAGAGAAGGTTGGATCTGTAAAATCGTCGCCCAAATTCAAACAGCGATTTGTTTTGGTAGTGCGAGATTGGCCATCGGGGTGTGGGCCGAAATCGAAGTCAGATCGTGGGCCAATAGTAGTTGTTTCGAGTGATAGTAGCATAGACATAGCAAAAGCCTTAGTACGCGAATCAGGTGTGTAATACTTCCCCACCATCTAGATCTGATTATTAATATATATATATATATATATATATATATATATGTTCATAAGTTTTATATGTTACGTAAAAGCCGAAATCTCGGATTTAAATAGCGGACCACCAGGTTAGTAAATAATCTGATTATATGTTACAAGTAAATTGTTGTACATGTTTGCATGGGTTGGGTGATGAAATGAGAAAGTTATATGTATAAGTATATACGTAACGGTTTATACCGTGATTTACTGTAGCGGCTAATGCCGTGATCTGTTATAAGGGCTTCGGCCATAACATATGTTGATGAGCAGCATGACTGCCATCTTGGAGTGTAGCGGTGTGGGTTGATTGTAGAAATCCCCAATGGTGTGTTTGGTTGGTACGAGGGCGTGTAGCGGATGGAAACCTAGGCAAATGGGTTGGGCATTTCATATTATTTGTTATCCATGTAAATGAAATTATTATTATGTTTTATGAGGCCCAAATCTAGTGGTGCATGAGGGTTGCTGCGAGTCTCACGACTCACGGTAGAATTGTTATTCTAGAAAATAGAATATATACTTAGAGAATAGAATACTCACTATTTTAGCGAATAACAATATCTTAAAGTTCTATATTTAGCCCTACCGGTTTCATCTATTTATAGGAAGAAGAGGTGAATTGAAGAAGTTTATTTCAAATAGATAAACAAACTCCTACTCTAACTAGGAGGAGGTGGGCGAAAACCCTAGTTAAACAAATTAGGATTTTTGTCCCTCTCTTTAAGCGTGAGGGCATTTGGGCCCTCGCATATTGGGTCCAACTATAAGTACTTCCTAGACTTTTAACCCATACTTTATAATTTGATCCAACCCGATATTTGTTTTCAAATTCCCAAAGTAAACATCTCAAATTAATTTCTCAATTAAATAATTTTCTCATCCCAATTCTAATTTCATTAAAATCATGACGACTTTACCATAAAAGAATTTATTAGAAATATATTTAATATTTCTACAATTAATGATTCACAATGACCAAATGATTTATTTCCATTTTAAACTTCATTTACTTCAAAAACCATAAATTCATTTCCAAGTCAATTTTCATTTTCATTTTGGAGAAAATCACATTCATTTCTAAATGTTTCTCATTTCTCTATTCTTACCATTTCTATCCATTTATATTCATTTGATTCAACCTGAAATTCATTTCTAGTTTTAACAAGCTAATGGAGGTGTAACATCCTTAAAGTGGGCCTGCGCATTTATATGATAGTTTAATATGTTAAATTGAGATTTTAAGGATCGGGCTGACTTTTTGATTAAATATTTGGATTAGGGTTTAAGTTAGTACTCTGGGTAATTTAAAGTGAAATATTGGGCTTAAAAAAATTTGGGTTAGGTGGCTAATAAATGGTGTTAGCTCATAATTTAAGAAGATAGTTAATTAACTGACAAGCTGGGCTTGTGGCCCAAAGATTTGAAGTGCTTTAAGTGGGCATAAGGTGGCGTCATAAGGGGGGAGTTTGGTCCTTGTGTGGCCGATTGGGCCTTAGGAGATGGGTCAAAATTTCGGTACTTAAAGGGGAAGGGGGTGGACGGCATTAGGCTACTAGTTAGGAGCTTTATTTCTTTTTATTTGAGTGATAAAAGATGATAATTAAAGAGGGAGGAGTTGGCTTTAGTGTGGGCTCTCCTAAAGGTAAGATAAGGATTGAGTTATCATGAGATTTAAAGGTTATCAAAAGAAGAGGGAGAGTTGGCCGAAACTCAACTACAGGAGGGGGGAAAATCGGTTTAGTATAGGCTAGCCAAAATTCTGCTAACCATTCTCTCCATCTTTTATTTCTCTTTGCCGAAATCTACACTCCATCCTCTCTCGATTTTCTTTCTTTTCTTTTCCGAAAACACATCATAAAGTGTTTCTCCTCTCCTCAAAAACTCTTCGATAGCCGAATGCTCCTAGTACACATCTTCTTCCTTCATAGCCGAATCTACAAGTGGATCTCTGTTTCCGAAGGTGCAGTAAGTCGTATACTCCTTAGTAATTTGGTGAGTTTGAGTTTCTCCTTTTCTGCGATTCCTTTATTTTTATCAAACTCCTAATCCAAGGCATTATTTCCAAGGCCCATCGATTATACTCTTTATCCTAGAAGTGAATCTATCCCATTAAAGTCGATTTGGTGGAAAAGTCGAAGGTAGGTGGTGGTAAGTTTGGCCGAATGGCCTTCCATGATTCTTTTTTCTTTGGCCGAATACTATTTGGGTTAGGTTGGTTGTGTGTATCGGTTGGTTTGATATTTGGAGGATCGTCGAATGTAGGTAGGTTGGTGGTGACGGTTTCTAAAGAACATTCGGATTCATGACTAGGTAAGTGTTTGTTTTAAGGTTTACATTTAATTAATGAGTTAGATCTCATCGTTTATTTGGTTTAGTGATTAAGGGATTGTTATGGACTCAACTAAGTCAAGCAGAGAAGGTTGGATCGTAAAATCGTCGCCCAAATTCAAACAGATTTGTTTTGGTAGTCGAGATTGGCCATCGGGTGTGGGCAAATCGAAGTCGGATCGTGGGCCAATAGTAGTTGTTTGAGTGATAGTAGCATAGACATAGCAAAAGCCTTAGTACGAATCGGTGTGTAATACTTCCCACCATCTAGATCGATTATTAATATATATATATATATATATATATATGTTCATAAGTTTTATATGTTACGTAAAGCGAAATCTCGGTTTAAATAGCGGACCACCGGTTAGTAAATAATCGATTATATGTTACAAGTAAATTGTTGTACATGTTTGCATGGGTTGGGTGATGAAATGAGAAAGTTATATGTATAAGTATATACGTACGGTTTATCTGTGATTCTTATGTGACTAATCGTGATCATTATAAGGGCTTGCCATAACATATGTTGATGAGCGACATGACGCCATCTTGGAGTGTAGCGTGTGGGTTGATTGTAGAAATCCCCAATGGTGTGTTTGGTTGGTACGAGGCGTGTAGCGGATGGAAACCTAGGCAAATGGGTTGGGCATTTCATATTATTTGTTATCCATGTAAATGAAATTATTATTATGTTTTATGAGGCCCAAATCTAGTGGTGCATGAGGGTTGCACACTGAGTCTCACGACTCACCCCCTTTAAACTAACCTTTCAGGTGACGATTAGTGCATCGAACCGGGCCAGAGTGGAGCGCAAGGTGGCCATGCAAAAGAATGTGGAACCGGCGAAAAGTTCCCCATATTAGTTTTTTTTTAAAGTATTTTATGTTATGGATTTGAACTATGTTGTAATAAGGCCATGGGCCATTAGTTTACATTTTAGTTTTATTATGGGTCTTTATTATTTATTCTCATTTTAATTTCTTTCAAAGACATGTAATTAAGTTTTGGGCTTTCGATTATTAAGGCACATTTTATAAAATTCTCATTTGGGCTTCTTATACACGATTGGTTTTACAAAAATTTTCTTAGTGACATACCAGATCCGGTAGTAGTGTTTGGGCCGGGTTTGGGGTGTTACAGGAGGGATCGATTAGACATATGCAATTGAAGCTCCAATGATTTATAATTAAGTTACAATCTTTTCCTACTATTTATAAACTCATTTGGTAACAAAGTCATTCCACTATAATATCGTGACTGAGCTCTCCCCAATGGCATATCATTACAAAAGTAACTAGATCAGTGCTCGTCCAATGACCTTGTCATAAGTGTGTTACTCTTATAGGATATCCTTAATCTCTTTGGGATAAATTTGTTCTCCAAATATTATCATATTTTATATCATAGTAACAATTACACCTTCCTTCATGAAAAGTAAATTACTATCAGATGGTAATCAGGTTATTCATTACAAAGACGAACGACTCCTGGCCATATTTACTTTTCATCAATCATGTAATGCCAATGAGAGGATATCATTTACCCATATCTCGAGCTATGAATTCTACTACATACTATAGAAGTTATATACCCAACACACCAGCTTTCAGCTCTTTATCTATTTGAACTTGTGTTTTTATTTATGTCAAATATGAGTCATGCATACATAGTCTATCATCCACTCAGGATTAAGGTATGTCACACTTTGAACGTCACAAGTTAATAAATCCATAAAAGAATTTAGGATCAATTCTTCTTGGGTTCAGTACGATGTACTGTCAGTCTAGTCAGTCACATCTGTATCTCTATTTTCTAGGATCTACTCTAATGCCCAAGATAAAACATATCCTCAATTGAACTTATTTTATAAACTTGCGTGAATTTAATTTTTATGATTGATATTATAAATAAATTTATAATTTTTTATATATTTTGTAATTCAATTTTTTATAAAATAATGTCTTAAACAATAATAATTATTATATGCTATATACAATTTCGTAGATTAAATTATTAGTATTGTATCCTACGCATGTTCATTTTGTGAGATTTATTTGTTACGGTATTATTAAAGTTTTAAGTTTCTAAATTTTGGATAATAATATTAAATTGTAATTCAGGAAATTATATGTACAAATATTTGTTTTATAATATTTAAGGACTAACAAATTTTAAATTTTTAAATGTATTTAACGTGTTACAATTTTTATATTTTAAATTTTTTAATGTGGAATATTTTTATTATAAAATTATAAAATTTAAAGATTATTTTTTATTATAAAAATTATAAAATTTAAAGATTAAGGCTTAATAACTAAGTTTTTCAACGACATGCTGTGATTTGAAGTGCTTTCACGAAATGCTGCTCGCATCCTTTGTTGCAGCTCTTCCTTCAAACTATACATGATTATGATGTGGCTTTGGATAGCTCCCTTTCGTCGACTGTCACCGTTTCCCAGATCGCCAGCGGTCCCTCCTCCACCCACTGAACATCCCTCTTTCGAATGAAGCCCTCCTTTGCCAACTAGTGAGCCACCTTCTTTCCACCTCTTTTGATATGCTGGAATTTAAATCTTTCAAAGCCCATTACCAGTTGTTTAACTTCCCAGATATAATTATTGACTGTCGATCTGTCTAATCCTTGCATCTTCAACTTTGAGATAACCACCAGTGAACCCTCGAACTCGACTCTGTGAAACCCCATCTTTTGGGAAAATTGAATGGCCTGAACAGCGACCAATGCTTCCACTGCTTCAACTGATAGTATGTTTCTATTCCAGCTGCATGTCGCTCCCATTATCAAACCGCTGGTATCCCTAATGATTATTCTCGTACTAGATGCTTCCAGCTCACTGTAAAAGTCCCTATCAAAGTTAACTTTAACCCACTGATCCTCTGGAGGTTGCCATCGCCCTGCCTAATTTTACAGAGTCCTTGGGTAAGAATTCCCCAGCAATTCCGGTTCTCTGATATATCCCAATACAAAAGTGCAAAAACCACGAACTGGTTGTCTTTTGCCTTCATGCATCAACTTGTTTCTTGATAGCCATAAAGCCCAGATGATGACAGTAATCAAAGATTGTTGCCGACTGTTCCCTAAAAACAAGTGTTGAAGCCATTGAAGGAATGACTCCCCTGTTTGATACAGATTCCAACTAATACCCATCTGTTGCCAAACTTATGCTGCATAAGGGCAGTCTTGACAAACATGTAAAGTAGTCTCTGTCGCCATTCCACAACGAAAACATGCAGCATCATCTGCTAACCTTCGAACCAGCAAATTAGATCTAGTAGGCACATAGCCATGTAAAATTATCCATGTTGTAATTTTCAATTTTTTTGGCACCTTTGCCAGCCATAGTTGTCTGTACAACATTCGCGTTTCCGACTCTATATCACTGTACAAATCATTATCAGTTCCTGGAAAACCCCACAACAGCAGTCGATACCAACTACGTACCGTATACTCACCAGATTTCTCAGGACATCATCTCAATCTGTCCGCTAGACCATACTCTGCCAACAAGATGCTTAAGATTCTTCTCGTTTCCTATTCATTGAAGGTGACATGAACAACATTTTCCTTCCATTTTCCATTCTGTTCATCAATCAAATCAGCCACAGTAATTACATCATTAACCGAGGTGATTGAACAATATATGGTTTGTCTCTAGGTAACCAAGCTACATCACCAACGTGCCAGCTGCTTCCCTTCAACAAGAGTCCCTTTGCTGCTCAAATGCTTCTCCAAATAGCCGAAGGTTGACTCCCTAACTTTGCTTTCATAAACTCACTCCTTGCATAATATTTAACATTCAAATCTCATGCAAATAAAAAAGTAGGATTACAAGCCAGCCTCCAACCCTGCTTGGCCGGAAGTGCTACATTAAATTTCGTTAGTTGTCGAAAACTCAATTCCCCACCCTCCTTTAGGTTTCACAACCTCTCCCAAAAGCACCAATGAATCCCTCACTTCGATGGTGATTTTTTCCACCAGTAACAACAAAACACAACTTCTATTTCATCACAAGATGCCTTTAGCAATAGAAAACATGACATGACATAATTGGGAATAGCTTGTAACACTGATTTAATAAAAAATGCCTTACCCTCTTACGATAACCATCGATTGCACCATCCATTTATTCGGCCTCGGATACTATCCAAAATAGTACGGAAAGTGAGCTTTTGTTTCGACCTATCACCATAGGTAACCCTAAATACTTCTCGGGATCCAAGAACTCCTTACACCTAACTCCCTTTCAATTAGTTGCCGAGTTCTTTCACGGCATTTGAACCAAGCAAACAATGGATTTATTAAAATTAATTAGTTGCCGAACAACCCCATACTCTTTCAAGACATTTTTCACATTTTTGCCCCTTTAAAGACGCATCACCAAAGATTAAACAATCATCGGCAAAAAACAAATGTGATACTATAGGCCCCGATCGACTCACTTTCGCTCCTTTTATAAGACTATCTTGAGAGGCTAATGGTAACAAAGCAAACAAGCCCTCACTACGTAAAAGAAATAAGAAAGGACTTAACGGATCACCTTGTCAAAGTCGCTAGAAATGGAGATGAGCCCTCTTGGTTTCCCATTCAACACAGTTGAATCTTTGATGACGTAACATATCTCATAACCACTTAACCCAACCCTTCCCAAAACCCATCTTCAACATTAATTGTAATCAAGCTTTAGTGAAAAACATCCTATCGTAATTTTCAATTTTTTGGCACCTTTGCCAGCCATAGTTGTCTGTACAACATTCGCGTTTCCGACTCTATATCACTGTACAAATCATTATCAGTTCCTGGAAAACCCCACAACAGCAGTCGATACCAACTACGTACCGTATACTCACCAGATTTCTCAGGACATCATCTCAATCTGTCCGCTAGACCATACTCTGCCAACAAGATGCTTAAGATTCTTCTCGTTTCCTATTCATTGAAGGTGACATGAACAACATTTTCCTTCCATTTTCCATTCTGTTCATCAATCAAATCAGCCACAGTAATTACATCATTAACCGAGGTGATTGAACAATATATGGTTTGTCTCTAGGTAACCAAGCTACATCACCAACGTGCCAGCTGCTTCCCTTCAACAAGAGTCCCTTTGCTGCTCAAATGCTTCTCCAAATAGCCGAAGGTTGACTCCCTAACTTTGCTTTCATAAACTCACTCCTTGCATAATATTTAACATTCAAATCTCATGCAAATAAAAAAGTAGGATTACAAGCCAGCCTCCAACCCTGCTTGGCCGGAAGTGCTACATTAAATTTCGTTAGTTGTCGAAAACTCAATTCCCCACCCTCCTTTAGGTTTCACAACCTCTCCCAAAAGCACCAATGAATCCCTCACTTCGATGGTGATTTTTCCACCAAGAACAACAAAACACAACTTCTATTTCATCACAAGATGCCTTTAGCAATAGAAAACATGACATGACATAATTGGGAATAGCTTGTAACACTGATTTAATAAAAAATGCCTTACCCTCTTACGATAACCATCGATTGCACCATCCATTTATTCTGCCTCGGATACTATCCAAAATAGTACGGAAAGTGAGCTTTTTGTTTCGACCTATCACCATAGGTAACCCTAAATACTTCTCAGGATCCGAAGAACTCCTTACACCTAACTCCCTTTCAATTAGTTGCCGAGTTCTTTCACTGGCATTTGAACTGAAGCAAACAATGGATTTATTAAAATTAATTAGTTGCCCGAACAACCCCCATACTCTTTCAGTACATTTTTCACATTTTTTGCCCCCTTTAAAGACGCATCACCAAAGATTAAACAATCATCGGCAAAAAAACAAATGTGATACTATAGGCCCCGATCGACTCACTTTCGCTCCTTTTATAAGACTATCTTGAGAGGCTAATGGTAACAAAGCAAACAAGCCCTCACTACAGAAAAGAAATAAGAAAGGACTTAACGGATCACCTTGTCAAAGTCGTCTAGAAATGGAGATGAGCCCTCTTGGTTTCCCATTCAACACAGTTGAATACTGGACAGACGTAACATATCTCATAACCAGCTTAACCCAACCCTTCCCAAAACCCATCTTCAACATTAATTGTAATCAAGCTTTAGTGAAAAACATCCTATCTTTTAAGACGGTTAATGTCATTCCACTCTATCGTATTCATTGATCATATTCAACTTTAGTGTAAAAGACCCTCTTTGACCTCCTTTTTTCTTCTTAAAAGAATGCAGCAACTCAAAAGCCACTATGACATTAATCGTAATCAACCTCTCCGATACAAATACACTTTGCGCTTCATCAATGCAATCTATGAACAACTACCTTAGTAATGATTTTAAGCAAGACATTGCAAAGGCTAATCAGTCTAAAATGTGTCATACTAATTAGATTAGACTATTTTGGAATAAGCACTATATTAGTATAATTAATCTCCTACATAGATCCTTCACTATTCAAGATATCAAGGCAATAATTACTTACATCAGTATCAAAAATATTCCAGAATTGTTGATAGAGCAAAGTTGGCATTCCATCTTCCCCCGGTGCCTTTGTAAGATGCATGCTTCGAACTATCACCACTATCTCTTCTTTCGTAAATCTCAAACTCAAGAACTCATTCATGCCATCAATAACATGAATCAGAATACCTGAAAGGAGCCTTCTACTATCATATCTACCTTGCGACGTAAACAATTCTGAGAAGTATCAACACACATTTTGCTCTATCCTTTCATCCCCCATCCTCACTCGTCCATCAAGTCGACTAATACTCTTCATCTTTTTACGCTGAGAAGTCATTCCATGGAAAAAAAACCTATATTTCGATCACCGTTTCTCAACCAATTAGCCCTTGCTCGTTGCTCCCTATACCTCTCCCCCTTACCAATCTCCAAATTTAATTGTATCTTCATGATGATTAACTCTTCCAATATCTCATTATCTGAAGATGTGCTATTTAATTCTTCTAGAAGATGTTTTAATCTATCCATAGTCATTCGCGAACTCCTCCTAACCTTCTTTGCCTACCTCATTAAACCCCTCCCAACTGACTTAATCTTATCAGGCACCAATCCCTCCAAATTAATCCAAAGCAGACAGACCTCTTCTTCGCATGATTCCTCAAGAATCTAAGTTTCCTCAAACTTAAAATTATGGTACCTTTGCTGTTGTCTCTCAATCAAACCACAAGTATTAAGTAAAAGTGGCCAATGGTCAGATACTGAATGCGCGCAGTGCCTAAGACTATAACTCAGAAATAGATCTCTCTCTCCCGATGTTGACACCCCTCTATCAAGCCTTTCCCGAATATTATTATGAGTCAATTTTCCACGTTCCCACGTAAACCATTGGCCTTCATAACCTACATCCATGAAAGAATGTTGAATATAAAATGATGATATTATTTGTAAAATGAATTTGTCCTCTTCAAGTTCTTAATACATGTATATATAGGCAACAATGCCTAACAGACTACCAGCTAGCTATACCAGAATGCTAACGTACTAACAAATATTGTTAGCTACCTATTGACAATACAAAACACGTGACTTATATTATACTATAACATTCACCTAGCTTCTTCTAGAGGTACAATCTGAAGAACATGACGAAAACGTGTAAAGAAAGATACATACAATGGCTTAGTAAGAATATCCGCAACCTGATCACTTGTCGAAACTTCACCAACAATCAAGTCTCCATTAGCCACCTTTTCGCGAACAAAAAACAAATCAAGTTCCACATGTTTGAACTTGGAGTGCAGAATCGGATTAGTCGCAATAAAGAACCAGCACTACTATTATCACACCATACAGTAGGAACATCAACAGAGGTGAGTTTTAATTCGAACAAAAGAGACACAAGCCACGCAATCTCACTAGTGGCTCCAGCCAAACTCCGATCTCCGGTTCAACTATGGATCTAGAAACAACTTGCTGCTTCTTGGAACACCACAAGATAAGGGTATTCCCAAAATAGACACAATATCCTGTTGTAGAGTGACGATCGTCAAAATCAAGACCCCAGTTCGTATCTGCATAACCGACCAAAGAAAGTCTATCCGACCGACGAAAAACCAAACTATGAGACAAAATGCCACGTAGATATTGTAGGATACGCTTAAGAGCTGTCATATGTACTGTAGTGGGTGCATGCATGAACTGACATACCTGATTTACCGCATACGAAATATTTGGTCGCGTTAACACAATATACTGAAGAGCTCCAGCCAAACTCCGATACTCAGTTGGATCATCAAGTCGTTCACCTTCATCTTTAGACAGCATAGGCGAGCTGACCATTGGTGTATGAACAGGTTTCGCATTAGCCATAGAACAGTGATTAAGAAGTTCTTTAATATATTTCTGCTTACTCAAATGAAGACTACCAGAAGCAGATTTGTTCACTTCTACCCCCAGAAAATAATGAAGCTCACCCAAATCTTTAAGAGCAAACTTGTCGTTAAGCTGTTGAATAAAACTATCAATTGCAGCAGACGAATCTCCAGTGACAATAATGTCATCCACATAAACAAGAACATACAAAGTAAACTTGTTAAGAGCTTTGACAAACAATGAAGCATCAGACTTAGACACAGCAAACCGATTACCAACCAGAAATTTTCTCAATTTGTCAAACCAAGCTCGAGGAGCTTGTCGTAAACCATAGAGGGCTTTAGTCAGGCGACACACTAGTTGTTCACCATATAAGCCATATCGAACGAACCCTGGGGGTTGCTGCATGAAAACTTCATCAATTAAATCACTGTTCAAAAAAGCATTATTAACATCAACTTGCCTAAGTTGCCACTCACGAGACACAGCAATAGAAATAATAACACGTATAGTTGCTGGTTTGATGACTGGACTGAATGTTTCTGTGAAATCACATCCCGGCACCTGAGAACATCCTTTTACAACTAACTGAGCCTTCCGCCGATCAACAGATCCGTCAAGATTCTTTTTTACTTTAAACAGCTATTTGCATCCAATCGCTTTTCGACCAGACGAAAGAGGAACAAGATCCCAGGTAGAGTTGGCTAATAAAGCATCAAACTCGACTTGAACTGCCTGTCGCCATTCAGGATGAGCAAGAGCCTCTTCAATCGAACTAGGCTCAAACTCAGGTATATCAACAGATAATACCTTTGGCTTAAATATCCCTACTTTAGACCGAGTAATCATGGAATGAGTGTTAACAGGCTCATCTATTCTTGCAAGCGACAACCTTTCCAGAGAGCCATCTGCTGGGGGGCTTGATGCATTTCGCAAGACACTGATGTTCTCTGAAGAGCCCAAAGGACTAGTTGCACTGGAACCTTGATGAGCATTTCCTGAAGAGCCCAAGACAGAAGGTAAAGGACTAATATTTTGATGAACATCTTCTGAAGAGCCCAAGACAGATGGTAAAGGACTAGTTCCACTTGAATTTTGATGAGCAATTGTAGATTCAATAGGGAGATCTTCATAAGCTCTAGAAGGTGCTGGACTACTTTGATGAACACCCGATCTGACAATAGGAACATATGTAGGAAAGTTCATAGGTTGGGACTGCTGACTAGTAGAAGTGCTAGAGGAAGAAAACAAAAACTTTTGTTCATCAAAAATCACATGACGGGACATAACGATCTTCCTATCCGATAGTAAGCAAAAGTAACCTTTGTGCTGAGAGCTGTACCCAAGAAACGTAGAAGGTTGAGAACGATAGTCAAGCTTGTGTCGAACAAACAGTCGTAAGCAGGGAAAACAACAGCACCCAAATACTCGGATATGCTCATACTCTGGTGGATGACCATACAGACATTGATACGGAGATTGATCACCCAAGACTGAAGTGGGTAGTCGATTAATGATATGTACGGTACTACGAAAAGCATAACTCCAGTAGTCCATAGGCACATTAGCTTGAGCTAACAATGTAATACCCGTCTCCACAATATGTCAATGCTTACGTTCAGCAACCCTGTTTTGTTCAGATGTATAAGAACAAGATAAACGGTGAAGAATACCATGTGTGGCTAAAACAGAAGTAAAATTTTGAAATTCACCACCCCAATCACTTTGAAACTTCTTAATGCATTTTCCAAACTGAGTCTGAACCATCTGTCGAAACTGTAGAAAACACTCGAGAGCTTGAGATTTTCGTTTAATCAAATAAATTCATATGAAACGACTACACATATCAATAAAAGACACATAGTAAAGATTCCCTTCAGATGAAACCGAAGCTGGTCCCCAGATATCAGAAACTACAAGTTCAAAAAACTCTGCATACTTTGTAAGAGATTGTGAGAACGGTAGTTTATGTGATTTCCCTTGCTGACATGCTACACATACTTCATCAACACAAGTTTTATTGAATTGAATATGACATTTACTAAGAACATTTTTTACTATAATGAAAGAAGGATGGCCTAGTCTCCTGTGCCACAATGTAAACACATTATTACTTAAAGTAGTGTCTCGAACGGAGGCATTATGTACCACTGGAAAATCATCCGTCAAGTTGGGCGAAAAATAATATAGTCCATCACGAACTCGACCCCGCATCAAAATTTCTCGCGTCTGGATATCCTTAACCACACAATAGAAGGGGTGAAATTCGAAATAAACTTTGTTATCTGCAGCAAATTTAGACATAGAAAGCAAATTCTTGCGAATGCTAGGAACAAACAGAACATTTGATAGGTGTAAGACTTTTTTTTCTATAGTAAACAACGAATTCCCAATAGATGCGATTTTAGTAGAGACATCATTACCTATTTTAAGTGACAAGTTACCTGTATACTGATTGGAAGAATTGAGAGCAGATGTATTCTGACACACATGGTGAGTAGCACCCGAGTCTGGGCACCAAGTCGCACCTCCTACTGGCAGCGGAACATACGAATTTGTATTGTTGGGATTCAAATCATAAGCTGTGGCATCCGAATAGTTAGATGCATGTAAGTCAGAAACCCGCAGAGGTAGCCCAACAAATTGAGAGGAGCCGTATGGAGAGGAATTAACAGGAAAAACTCGAGCTCTCGGTTTAGTGTGATATGGAATAGTAGGATCACCAATTTCCCAAGACGGATGAATAGTAGCACAATAGGCATTAGGTGTAGAATAATTTCGTTCATCTGAAATCCGTGTTTGAACCAGTCCATAAGGCACAGGATTATTTCTAATCTCATGTAGCCCATGAAAGCTTGCTGAAACATGAACACGCGGCCCAGATTGTCCATCAAACTGAGTATTAAAATGAGCATCAGGGGGTCCACCATAATCACGCCATGGATTATTAGAAAACCCAACATTAAAGTGGGCATTAGATGGCCCACCATAACCATGCCTTACAAATTGAAAAGGTGGAAAGCCATTTGAAAGTGGTCTGGCACCATGCGGCCCACGTGTATCACCTTTATCCACCACTTGCCAACTGTTTTGGTAACCACACCCCTCTTTTGAATTAAAAATATTTTGTTGACCATAGGTTCCCCAATTTGGACCATTCCAATTTTTATTCTGTACATTCTCTCTTCCAGAATTCGCACCAATGCCAGGCCAAGTATTTCGATCGTCACGAGTCTGATCATCACGTCGATACCAGTAGAAGCAGCGTTGTGCAACATGACCATAGCAGCTACATATTTGGCATTGGATGCGAGGGCAAAACCCGTAACCCCGTCCACGAGCGATGGATCGACCACCACGACTAAGAGCCTCCGTCATGTCAGAGGAGAAACGTTCGACCAGATTTGCCGCAACAACAATATCCTGAGCAACACGCTCTTGACACTGTTCAAACTCGAGCAAGGTATCCACAACACGTTGAAGAGGCAAGGAGACCGAAGACAGAGAGATCGACGAGATTATAGCACCAAACTCAGGGGGAAGATTGCCAGAAGTAAGTCGATTCGGTCATCCTCAGAAACAAAGGATCCCGACGCCTCCAAGAGAGCACACAATCCCTGTATCTTATCAACAAGATTGGAGATCGAGAGATTACCTTTCCTAAGCGAATGAAGAGCATGACGCAACCAGGATTGTTTGGCGCGAGTATCAACAGTGAAGAGCTTCGTGGCCGTCACCCATACATCTGAGGCTATCTCAACATGATTAAATAAAGTAAGACGCGAAGGATTAATAGTGGATAGCAACCACGAGGTAAGCAAACTATTCTGTTGATTGAATGCTATCACTGCTGGATTGATAACACGAGATCCATCAGTAGTTTGAACAAATTTGTCAGGAGGAATTACAAAGCCATCAAGAAATTATTCTAAGCCATAACTGACAAGGATGAGACGGACTTGCTTTTGCCATTGAAAAAACATACTGCCATCCAATTTGACAACCTCATGATGAGGAAACGAACTGACTACTCGATCACCGGAGAAGGAAGACTCAGGAGTATCAACAAGAGCAGGATCAGCGGTATGCGTGGTCATGATTGGCACACCAGGAGTTGTTAACCAGCGAATGATACCATGAAAGAATGTTGAATATAAAATGATGATATTATTTGTAAAATGAATCTGTCCTCTTCAAGGTCTTAATACATGTATATATAGGCAACAATGCCTAACAGACTACCAGCTAGCTATACCAGAATGCTAACATACTAACAAATATTGTTAGCTACCTATTGACAATGCAAAACACGTGACTTATATTATACTATAACAATCCAGCAAATCATAATCTTCAAGAACAGACATAAAACCTTTTATACACCTTTCATCTCTTAGGCTTCCCCCTTGTTTCTCATGAGAATACAAAATATTGTTGAAGTCCCCCATAACCAACTACGGTTCAGAGCTCTCTGTTGATAGGCCTTATAGTAAATTCCACGAATGATGCCTCAAACTCTCCACTGGATGCCCATAAAAACCAGTAAATCACCACCTAGTAGCCTCCGTGTCACCTTCTACAATTATATCAATATGGCTCAATAAGAAGCTTCATAAGACCACCTTGCACCATTGTTTCTAACATAAAGATAATCCCCCCTTTTATACCTTCACTACTCACATCAATTCATTCTATCAAACCCCAACTCTTTCGAACTTTATCTATCTTAGAACTCTATAACTTAGTTTCTATGAAGAAAGCCACATCAGGATTAGTCTCCCTCAATAGGTGCCGAAGGCGACGTATCGTCTGGGGTTTCCCCATCCCTCGGACATTCCAACATAAGAGTTTCATTGCATCCGGCTGTCTTGCCCTACAGAGCCAACTAATATCTTAGAAACATGAACATAATTATGTTCATCAGGAGTTCTCCTCGAATCCATCCAATAGAAACTTGAGAAAATCATGAACTACGAGGCCGTTTCTTCCCTTCCCTAACTTCTATGGGACAATCTCCTCCACCAAATCCCTATGTGGATCCATATTCTCATCCCCATCTAGACTAGACTTCTTCTTCCCCTCCATATTCAATCTTAGTTTGGCATCCACATGCCTCAAAAAATCAGCATTTCGAAACAAGCCTTATATATTCACTTGCTCCCATTCTTCTCCCCTTCTCAAAGACTTCCTCAACTCACCAAACTTCAGCCCTTCCCCCTCCTCACGTAAACAACAGCTTGACACCATCATTGCTCGTTTGGGAATCACTTTTATAGAAAAATCTCACTCAAACACAAAGTCTTTCTTCCCATAAACAATCCTTACCAGGAAAAATCTTTCTGAATATCCCAATCGTCCACAGAGGAAACAAAACATCGATAATTTTTTTTATTGAAAGCGTACATATATGTAACCTTTGTTACCCAAAACAATCTTTTTCCTTCTCTTCAACGTATTCTTCACATCAATTCTTACTCGAATCCTTATGTAACTCTGATAACCTTTGCTTATGGATTTCACATAATACTCTAAAAATTGTCCCAATAAATCCCCAAACTATTTGGCCATCATCTCAGACATTAAACTCGTCAGAAGATCATGAACATGGATCCAAAAATCCAACCAAAACAATGGCATAGCCAACGAATCTTCCCCTACCTTTAATCTGTGGAAAAGCAACAAATGGTTATCAAACGTCCAAGGGCTTTCTTCCAAAAAACTAGCTAGATCAATCTCATAATAGAACTTAAAAATAAATCATTTTCCCCCTAGATCTATAATCGTCACACCCCCAAGTAGATGCTGTAAATTGGCTAACGTTGTATGCATAGCCTAGAATTAAACAACACTAGCAGTCAAGAAACTGCCCACAACGCTCAGATCTTCCCCTTCCCCCCTCAATTGCTCCTCCAAATCAACTTACCATGCATCCTCCTCCCCTTCAACAATCGACAACGCCACCAATTCTTCCTCCATCGCATAGTCATCGCCGTCAATCTTGTCCTTTCGCCTTGTATTCCGTGCATTGTGTGTAAAAATTGTTGAACCAAGAGATCTATTTTGACTAAAACGTGCTATTAGAAGCAGACTCAATAACATGCTATTGGTTCATAGAGTTATATCATTGTTTTTATAGAATGGTTTGATTATTTAATATTTAATTGATGGTGAAGACTTTAAACATTAATTAAGGATTCTAGGAACTATATTAATCATATATAATGTGTATGTACATATTGCTTATTTCAATACATGTGCAAAGAAGAGCAAAAATAAATAAAAGAATTTACCCTAAAAAATAATTTATATTGGTGTTGTTTTACATATTTTGAACAAAGGAGTTTTAAGTACTAATATAGATTACTATTAGACAATTGGATAATCTGAAAAAATATAAAAGGAAAGAGATAAAAGCCAATTTATAAAATACATAAACTGAAACATATACTTGACAATAATGTAGAAAAATTACACTTGTAGTATTTATAGAGTTAGTGATGGTTAATTAAAATTTAAAATAATTATTATTGTAATGTTTCATTTTTTATAAAATCAAAATAGTGTTTGGGACCATGATTCGGGTCCGAAAGAAAATTATTTTAAAACTATTTTATGGTCTACAGTATGATAATAATATTGTGTGAAAATTTCGTAAAGAAATTTTATCGATTACATGTTTAATTTGATAAAGGACCAAATTGCACAAAGTGCAAAAGTTGAGTTCTAAAAGCTAAAGGGATTAAATAGCTATAAAAATTTAAATTGGAGGTCCTTATATGGTAATTAGACCATTAAAAATGTTTAGTTTTTAAGGATGATGATTCATCTATGGAAAATAAAATAAAGAAAATTATGAAATTGGAAAGATGAAAAATAAAAGGTGATAAATTAATTAAATAACAAAATATCATCATTTTATGTCACCTTCTTCCCCAAAATACATGGAAACCCTAGGAAAGAGAAAGCAAGTTACTTTGGCTCAATTGGGTAAGTAATCTTGTCCCGTTTTTAGTAATTTTTATATTTTCATGATCGGGATAACTTAATCTATCTGTTTTGGGGTTAATTTGTAAAGTTATCAAAGTATGCAAACTTTTCTATGGATGAATATGCTGAAATTTTAAAATTTATGATAGAATATGAAAGGTTGTTGATAGATAAACAATTTTTACAAAGTGAATTTTGATGAAAACATGATTTAGGGACTAATTTGAAAAGTTGTAAAATTCATGGAAAAATTCTGAATTTTATGAAATACATGGGCTGTAAATGTTACATGTAAAAATTGGCTAGGCTTGGAACAAGGATTAAATTGCATGAATTTCATTTTCTGAGCTTATGGACAAAATCGTCATTAATTAAAAGTTTAGGGGCAAGATGGTAATTTTGCTTAAGATGTGAATTGGACTGAATTGAGTTTAAATTGTATTAAATTGATGTTAAATTTACTCGTGTAGATCTGGATAGACTAAATTTGGAGTTAGAACGAGGAAAAGAGAAAAATGTCAGATTAGTAGTTTTTACGTACACGAACATTTGTCGAGGTAAGTTCGTGTAAATAAATTGTGTATATTTATATGCTTGAATTAAATGTTGTGTTTGTGAATTGTATAAATATCATATATATATATATATATATGACATTGAAAACATATCCAAAAAAGCCGGATAAGTGATAATGCCTAAAATAAATGATAATGCCCAGATAAATGATAAATTATAAAAATGTTATTTTTATGCTTGAAATGAATGTGGAATGTGTTTATTTGAATTATATGAATATTATAAGTGTATGAAATAATCACATGTCTGATAATACCTGAAAAATGTTAAATCCCGTTTGAATAAATGAAAGTTGATGGATACAGTATTTTCATGTATTAATATTAAGGTCTTGCATATGTTGCGGGCGGGATTTAGCTCAGATGAGTAATCCTAATAAAAGCCCTCTCGAGCATCCTGATGTATAGTTCCTGAGAGCATCCTAATCAGCAGTGATTTAGCATGTGTTGCGCACTACCGCAGCTATTTGTGAGCATCCTGTTACATGATTCGATCGGTTGTGATCTAGCATATAATGCAGACACAAACGCAGCTCTACGTGAGCATCTTGATATAGGCTCTCATGAGCTTCTGATGGTGGTGGAAAAAGTATTAAATTTATGTAATGAATGATCGATCCTAGAAACTAACTATCACCACGATTGAGGCAAGCGCACCTATCGAACAGTAGTATAGTTTAGTGGCAAGGTCGGATTGTTGAACCCAAGGAAACCAAAAGTACTAATACTAACTTTCTTCTTATTATTTAGCCTAAAAATTAAGGGAATTGTTATTTAATCTAAAATTAACTAAGTACTTAGCTAAAGATGCTAAGACGCAGAGAAAGAATTAGGAAAATACTTGTGGGAAAACCAATTGATTAAGACAATACCTGAGGAAGAATCCACCTAGACTGCACTTGTTATCTAACTCTGAACCAGATGATTTATTCACTTGACTTGATTTGTAGGATTCCCTAATATATATTAATACCTATCTCGAGGCTACTAACATCTAACCCTAGGTTGATTAATTGAAATCTTTTTCTAATTAAAACCCCTAGAATTGCATTAACTCGATCTATGAACTCCCATATTAGGTTTGACCCGAATCTGGCAGATTTTCGTCATCCTATCTCTAGGGTTGCGATCAACTCCGCTTAACTATGCTAGATCTACTCTTAAACAGGGAATATTCCTCCTCTGCCTAAGCACATCAATACTTGAATCCATTAAGAACACATAATTAAGAACAAATCAAGTATTTATCATATAGTTCAGAAAACAATAACAAGATCCGTTTTAGGTTTCATCCCCCTCAGGTATTTGAGGGGATTAGTTCAAAATCATGAAAGAATACATCTCAGAAGAAAAATAACAAAACATAAAGAAAACCCTAAAACCCCCTGAAGGAATTGAAGGAGAGATCCTCAGTCTTGAGTGTGATTCCGGCTTCTGGGATGGATCAACTGGCTTTCTTCGAGTGAATCCCACAATTTGGCCTCTCTGGCTTGGCTCCTTGGCCTAGCTGAACCGCCCCTTAAAGGTTGGTCTCTAGGATGTTTATATAGGATTTTGGAATGTCTTTCTTTGCCTCTAAGTACCCTAATTCAAATGAAATTAAAACAGGTCACGGCAGGGACATGCCCGTGTGGCACGACCGTGTAATTCACGTCTAGGCCGTGGTCGGGTCTGCTAAGGAGGCACGGTCGTGTGTCTCGAGTCCAGGCCGTGTTGATTTCGTACTTTGGCCCATTTTTTCCATTTTCGGTCTATTTCTCGTTCTTTTTATCCTTCGGTGCTCTTCTAAGTATAAAACATGAAATTAAAGGATTAGGAGCACCAAACTCCACAATTCAAGGAATAAATCATCCAAAAGTATGCTAAATGTGGGATTAAAATATGAACATATTACGGTTTATCAAATACGCCCACACTTAAGCATTTGCTTGTCCTCAAGCAAAATTCTCAACTCACAATTAAAACTAACTTTCCTCGATTCATAATATTCGTCAATAGTGTTTCATCATAATTCAAAGGTAATTCATACATTGATAATTTAAGTAGAAGGGTCCTAAAGATTCAAACAATCAAAGTCATAGTTTTTGTAGCATGAAAATATAGGGGTTTCCCCTTACCTAAATAATCACCTTTAATTCAAAATCGACAAGGGTTGACATCCTCACTAAAGATTCACTCAAATCACTCAAAGTGTTTAAGGTTTAATATTAAGCTCTCAAAAGTCGAACATGAAAAATTAATCCCATAGGCTTGCCTGAAATCAAATCTCCACCACAAAAAAATGAAATGATACACAGATCAAAAGGTCTTTTTTAAAAAAAAAAGGATTGTAACGGGCCTTAGGTTAAAGCTGTGGATAAAGGCTGAATTAAAGGGTTAGAATCGAGATTGAATTGACAATTTACCTAACTAGACGAGATTAAATTGACAATTTACCTAACTAGAAAAATAAAACTAATCCTGAATAATTACATCAATTCAAAACTTGAAACACTAATAATACGAGCTTCTTCTTCAAGATGTTGAATTTAAATGTATAAGCTCACTTAATCATATAACTAATAATGAATATACTTCGATTTTTTTAGAACAAATCAAGTAAATACATAATATAAGATGAATTCAACTACTAAAATAAAATAATTAGGCAACTGATCAAATCAAGTCTCGATAGAAGGGTAGTCAAGAAAAATGGTGATAATAAATACAAGATGGGTTTTGGGTTAATATTAGTGGGTGAATCAATAAAAGGGTTGTTAGGATCAAAAGGGTTCACTAGGGGTTAATTGCGAGGGTAGGCTTTTAGTGGAGTAAGTGGGTTAAATCCTAAATGTCTTTATCATCTTAGTATATCGAATTAAAGGTGTGGTCTTGACATGTATAATCGAAGCAAGTTCTAGAATAACAAATCAATGTTGACACACTCATAATCAATAAAGTGAGCACGAAAAAAATATATATGCTCTAAAACGCTCAAAATCTCACAAAAATTATGGTTTTTGATGACAACCTTGCAAATTTCAAACTTCAAGGTAATATTCAAATTTAGGTCAACAACCTAGCAAATTTTTAATTCTGAAAAATAGACTTATCATGCTTGATTCTCTAGTCTCCTAAGATTTAAATCATCAATGCACAATTAACTATGACTTAATCTAAAACATATCAATAAAAATCATAAATCAATAGAAGTTTCATTCTAATTAGTGATATGAGGAAATTACTTAAGACAAGATATCATTCAGGGATTTGAGAATAATGCAAAAAGTTAGGAACTTTTTCGAAATAAAAGTCACCCACCACACTTAAGATGTACATTTCCCTCAATGTACAAAGATAGATAATAATCATATAGTAAGAAAATCAAAAGAGAGGGAGAATCCACCTAGACTTCACTTGTTATCTAACTCTGAACTAGACGATTTATTCACTTGACTTGATCTGTAAGATTCTCTAATTTATATTAATACCTATCTCGAGGCTACTAACATCTAACCCTAGGTTGATTAATTGAAATCTCTTTCTAATTAAAACCCCTAGAATTGCATTAACTCGATCTATGGACTCCCATATTAGGTTTGACCCTAATCCGGCAGATTTTCGTCATCCTATCTCTAGGGTTGCGATCAACTCTTGCTTCACTATGCTAGATCTACTCTTAAACAGGGAATATTCTTCCTCTGCCTAAGCACATCAATACTTGAATCAATATCCTGAAATGTCAAAAAAAAAGAATTAAGAACACATAATTAAGAACAAATCAAGTATTTATCATATAGTTCAGAAAACAATAACATGATCCATCTTAGGTTTCATCCCCCTTAGGTATTTGAGGGGATTAGTTCATAATCATGAAAGAATACATCTCAGAAGAAAAATAACAAAACATAAAGAAAACCCTAAAACCCCCTGAAGGAATTGAAGGAGAAATCCTCAGTCTTGAGTGTGATTTCGGCTTCTAGGATGGATCAACTGACTTTCTTCGAGTGAATTCCACAATTCGGCCTCTCTGGCTTGGCTCCTTAGCCTAGCTGAACCGCCCCTTGAAGGTTGGACTCTAGGGTGTTTATATAGGCTTTTGGAATGTCTTTCTTTACCTCTAAGTACCTAATCTGGATGAAATTAAAACAGGTCACAGCAAGGACACGCCCATGTGGAACGGTTGTGTAATTCAAGGCCCGTGCCGTGGTCTGTCTCGCTAAGGAGGCACTATGTCGTGTCTCGGGCCAGCCGTGTTGATTTCTTACTTTGGCCCATTTTTTCCATTTTTGGTCTATTTCTTGTTCTTTTCATCCCCCGGTGCTCTCCTAAGTATAAAATATGAAATTAAAGGATTAGGAGCACCAAATTCCACAATTCAAGGAATAACTCATCCAAAAGTATGCTAAATATGGGATTAAAATATGAACATATTACGGTTTATCAGCTTCCTGACATGGCTCACTTGAACTCCCTGTTACCTTACCCGGTGCTCCCTGATATTATCTCTTCGGAGATATCTGATAAGCTCTATGAGCTTCCTGAGTAAAACTCTTAAGAGTTTCCTGTTTAGCCTGGATATGTGTCCTGTCACATGGCTCATCTGAGCATCCTGATAAGTGGCTCGAGGGTGTGCTCCCTAGTTATGCGCCCTAACGGGTACCCCTAAATATGAATTGACGGATCCTGATTTGTTTACCTCAAGTGTACTACTGATGTGAGACGGTGATGTGAGATGGCCCAGGTTGGTTCGAGTCGTGTCACGTGTTGCCCGATCGTCTATGAGGAGATTCGTTCACAAAATATTTAATTCGACTTTAATAGGTTAAGTAGGCTTGGTGTTGAAGAGATGGTTCAAAGGTGGGCTAATTTGTGAAGGTAGGTTCGGCTAGGAAAAAAACAAAGGCAGGTGGTTATTGGGATGGGCTCGGTTTAGTAAAAATAATAAGGATAGATAACTTAGAATGTTGATGAGGATGGAAAACAAACTCAAACTTCAGGAATGATTCAACACTAAAAAGTGTCACCCCGATTCCTATATCGTTTAAGGTGAATTTGTGGAATTGGTAGTTGGGTGAATGCCACATCGGGTTACGGTGATATGTTCGGAAACAAGTCTGGAGACGCCACTAGCTCGCTAGTTAAGTCAACGAGACTTATGCGAAATTTTGAGAGGAGATAAACTCACTCAAGAACTCAAAGTTCATTAATCAATTTGACAAAAAGTTCTTTTACAAACAAACTAAACAACTATTTATAGTACTTAGCTAGGGTAGCCGAATGGCCTAAACAAAACTTAATAGCTAAGCAAAACTAAGCTAGAATAAGCTAGAAAATTCTAAAAACAAAGACTTAAATTGCTGTAGCTAAATTCAGCTAATTTGAAGCTCAATGGACGATTTCTAGAAGAGCAAATAAACTTGGAGAATTTTGCTTGGTGTATGGCATTAGCCAGGTTTGGCCAAGGCTTGATTGAGCTCATTAAAATGCAATATTTTAGCTGAAAAGTTATCATCATTTAAGTTGAATTTGAGCAGCCTTTTTGAGTGTGAATGGCCGGCCTTGAAAGGTCTTTCCATGTGAACATCAAGCTAAATAGTCATTTAAGTGTGAATGCATGGTGTGAAAAGAATTATGCTGCTTTGGGGAGAGGATCGGCTAGCCTTGGGGAGCTTAATGGATGGTGACTCTTGGTCGAATCGGTGCCTTGGGGAGCCAAAAGGGATCAGCCTCTATGTATTGCACAAGCCGAACATGCATCTTCCCCCATTCATTGAACCTACATGCATGAACCTTGTTTAATGGTTCTCCAAGACTCGGCTGCACCTAATAAACACAAAAAACCACATTAAATTAAGCTAATTTCAGATGGAAAATATTAAAACATAATTTAGACACATTAAATAACACTTAGAAAAATTAAATAAGACTTAAACAAGACACATTGAAAATCGGCTAAGACCTGGACATAGTAAAAACTTGTAATAAACTAAGACAAATTTAATTGAACTAGGACACAATAAATTCTGCTAGGACAAAGCATATTAAAAACATGTAATAACATAAACATATTTATAAGCTGTAGGAAATATTTAATTTATTCAAATATTAAAGTAATGAGCTGAAAGTAATTAAATGAGCTCAATGAGCTAAAGTGAGCTCATGTGAGCTGAACCGAGCTAAATTCAACTTGCACCAAAGTGTACGGATTGCTCCAAGTTTGGGCCCGAGCTTGTCCTTTTCCTTCGGGTTGAAATTCATTCCACAATTGACTCGTTAAAGCTGCCACGGCCTCTTACATTCGCTTAGCTCGAGCTCGAGTCATAGGGCCTTTAGGAAGCTCGAGAGGATCAGAAAGTGAATTTTGGGTCACCCCGGGTGTGCTTACATCAACTACCTGTGTATCCATCTATATTTCAGATAAATTCAAAGGGAAAAATCTTGACATGAGAATATATGAAAAAGAAATGAGTTATTTCACGTGCCTGAAATACATGAAAATGATGATACATGATAATTGATATATGGAAATATGAGATGATGATATTTGTACATGGAATTTATTTGATAAATATGTTCGTCCTTGATTATATATTTGTACACCTTGAGTGTACTACTCGTGTGACATTATATTTCGAATGATATGAGTAAAGTTCTGACATGAAATAATCTGAACTCGAGATGAATTATTATGAAAATATACTTGTAATATAAAGATATGATTTATACATGTTAAATGAATACGTGATGTGGAAAGCATATGTGCCTAGAAATCTGATTGTTGTTGGGCTCATATATGTTTCTTAATGATATTGTGGAATGAATGACTAACAAGGGTAATGAGGATATGTGTAGGGCTTGAGATCAATTTGATTGAATGTGCCTTACATGTTTATCTTGAAATAGAATGAATGGTAAGTTAAGTACCATGTTATACGAACTTACTAAGCATTATATGCTTACTTAGTTTTATTTCCCTGTTTTATAGTAAATCGGAAGCTCGTTGGATTGGAAGCTTGGCGAAGATCACTCATACTATCCATCGGACCATTTCGACACATATGGTAAATTAATTATGGTTATAATGGCATGTATAGGTTAATTGGTCATATTAGCATGTAAATGTTTTGGTTATAACTAGTCATTGGAATGGCTTGTGATAAACATGTTTTGATATATTTATAAATGGATCTATCATGTTTAAGGAATGAATGTGATCATACATATATGCATTTGGTAAATAGGTAATTATGAATGATAAATTAACACGATAATAAATTGTCATTTTGAGATACCGAAGAGTACATTAGTTGTATGTGATATTATGTCATGCATGAAACTTGGTTTTGCTTAAATTAATTGTCTTGATATGGCTTGTAAATGTGTTTAAGTGTTGGTGTAGGTAAATGACAAGATGGGTGAGAAATGTGGCTTGGAAAATAGACTATTTTCAACCATACAAGCAGAGACACGAACGTGTGTCTCAGCCGTGTGTGAGACACGGCCTAGCACATGGGCATGCAGCCTAGCCATGTGTCCCCTGCATCTTAAAAATTGAGAAATAGAATGTTCAAATTTTGACATACGAGTAGAGACACGGGCGTGTGTCTCAGTCCCGTGTGAGACACGACCTAGAACACGGGCGTGTGTCTTGGCCGTGTGAATCCTGCACCTAATTTTTAAAAACTTAAATTAACCACACGGCCTAGCACACGGGTGTGTGGCCGACCGTGTGACCCAATTCAGAGAGTTACACGGGGTCGGACATGGCCTGAGACATGGGCGTGTCTCATGGCCACACAGGCATGTGACCCCTGTATATGAGGAAAATTTTGAAATTTTTGCGAAAAATTTTCTGAGTTCCCGACTTGCTTCTAGGATTTAAATTGGGCCTCGAGGGTCCATTCAAGGGACAATGTGATTAGTTTTGATTACGAATAAAAGATGACATGAATTATATATAATTGTTCTGTAAGCTCTAGTAATACTCCGTAACCCTGTTCCGATGACGGATATGGTTTAGGGATGTTACAATTATCATAAGTATTTCTTATTTAATATAATAAATTACATACCCTATATTTACATCAAGTGGAACTCTCACAATTTTTTACATTTAATTTTCTATTAGTTAATAAAATGTATAAGTATTTTTAAGACACGTATATTAAAAATAAAAATATATTAACTAATATATACAAAATTATTAGTATCAAATAATTGAATATTAACCATCTAAGTTTACTTTATGCTCTCCTATAGCATGATTTTGTATGCTCTCCTGTAGCATTTGGTTTAAGATTTGGTGGTTTATTTAGAAAACCTGTTTTGACGACAGTGGGGTTTTGTGTAGAGTATGGAAGCGGCATTGGCGGATCTTGGACTGGAAGATGAAGAGGGAAATGGGGAAGAAGAAAGATGGGAAATAGATCTGGGGGAGGGATCAGTGGAGGATATTTTTGATTTCTGTTTGGTGGGTTTTTCAATCCATGAAGAATGTTCTAGCAAATCTTTGGCATCCCCTTGGTGGAGTCACCATTACTGATATTGGGGACAAACATTTTCTTTTTCATTTTTATTACGAGGCTGATATGACTAGAGTTGTAAAGGGGTCTCCTTAGACCTTTAACAATCACGTATTAGTTTTTAATGTTTTACATATCGGTGCTAATCCTTTAGGAGTCCCTTTGTTGAAATTGACTTTCTGGGTGCAAATACATAACCTTCCCAATGGTACGTATATGGAAACTATGGCGAAACAATTTGGAGGGTTTATTGGGGACTTCATTGAATATGATGTGAAGGTTGTGGCAACGGGTTTAAAATATTTTATGCGAATCCGAGTTTTGATAGGCATTTAACACCCACTAAAATGGAAGAAGAAGCTTATAATTGGCAAGACAAAGGGACTTTTTTCCATGTTCAAATATGAAAAGCTAACCACGTTCTGCTTTTTGTGCGGTAGGTTGGGTCATAGGGAAAGCTTTTGCATTATCCAGATGGTTAAGGGGAACCAAGAATTACCAATGGGATGGGAGTTGGGACATTTCTCTTATAGCAATGGCGAGGAAGATGGTGGCCGGAGGTAGCATTTGGCTTCGCGAGACAGGGGGTAATTGGGGAGGTAATTCAGGAGCTCAAATAGAAGAAAAAAAAGTTTAATCTGAACATTAATGTGACTGATTTTATGAGAAATGCTGGCAGCAACTTGAGCATTAATTTGGCTAGGAAGTCAAAACTTCCTTGTATGGATAAAGACATATCTGAAATAATGAATACTAATATGGGGAGTGAGAATTGGCCCATTAATTTTTTAGATAGGACAAAAAAGGCCCAGATATATTGATGATGGGTGTGGATCTGATGAGAATGTGTCGAATTTGGGGAATGAAGGAAAAAAAAGGTGATGGAAAGAATTTTTCAATGGCTGAACCTATAGAACAAGTCAGTTGAGCATTATGAAAACATTAAGTTGGAACATCTGTGGAATGGGGAATCCAAGGTTAGTTCGAAGAATTCAGTAGTTGCTGAAAGAATAGCGTCCCCATATAATTTTCTTTATTGAAACGAAACTAAATGGGAGTAATATGGAAAAATTGGTCAAAATTTTGGTTAGTATAATGGCATTGAAGTATCATCTGATGGGTCAAGGGGTCGTTTAAGTTTGGGATGGCAAAATGGTTTGTCAGTTGATTTGCGAAATTTTAGTGACTACCATGTTTATGTAACGATTATTAATGTTGATATGGATTTGAAGTGGCGCTTCACTGGCTTTTATGAAGTTTCAAAGGGTCATAGAAGAAGTGAATCATCGGACTTGATAAAACGACTTGGCCAGAATTATGAAGGGCCATGAGTGATCATAGGTGATTTTAATGAAATTGTGTCGAATGAAGAGATGCAAGTAGGGAGGCTAAAAAAGAGTGACCTATGAGCGTTTTTCGGGATGTGGATTAGCAGATATGGGTTTCCTAAGAAGATGGTATACGTGGGAACATGGCAATTTTGCTTCAAATAACATCCGTGAGAGGATGGATAGGGCATCACTACTGCAACTTGGTATAGTACTTTCCCTAATTATGTCGTTTCTCATCTCACTTGCCCAATTTCAGATCACTACCCTTTGTTAGGATACAAAGGCTTTCAATTTCGTAAGTCGAAGGTCAGTAGGGGAACCATATTTTAAATTTAAAACAACATGGATGTTGGAGGACTCGTGTGATGAGATGATTACTAAACTTTGGCTGGATTCAAATTAGTCGAGTATTCTGAATCGTTTGCTAAATATGGGAAAAAGGTTGAAGAAATGGGGAACTGGAAAGAAAAAGGACAACAAGCAAGCCATTCATAAATTCCGGAATAGACTCAATGAGCTGTATGAAGTAGATTTGGATGATACGGTGTTGGGTGAAATAATTGAAGCTAAGTTGGCACTGAATTTAGAGGTTGATAAAGAGGAGATCCACTGGGAACAAAGGGCCAGAACAAATTGGCTAAGCTATGGTGATCGCAATACTAATTTTTTTCATAATTATGCTTCATTTAGGCGTAAAGTTAATACAATTTAGAAATTGAAAGATGGTGATGGAGTGTTACGTGAGGGGGAGGAGGAAAAATTAGATATTGCTTATAATTACTTTAAAGGTATTTTTGAAAGTAAGGGTTCTGTAGGTGCGAATGTTATATATAGTGGGTTGACTTCAACAGTGACTCGAGAGATGAATAATTCCCTTTTGGAGGGTTTTTGTGACCATGAAATTCTAAAAGTGGTGAATGAAATGGGCTCTACGAAGGCCTTAGGATATGATGGTTTCCCCGCCATTTTCTACCAGCTATTTTGGCATATCATTGGGGAGGATGTTACACAATTTTGTCTGCAAGCCTTGAATAGAGAGATACAATTGCATGAGATAAATTTTACGAAGATTACCTTGATCCCGAAAACTGATGAGGCGAATGAGATGTCTTTATTCCACCCAATAAGTTTATGCTCCGTATTATACAAAATATTGCGAACCGGTTGAATATGGTTTTGGATATTTGTATTGATGAGGCACAAGGCGCATTTGTTCCGGGTCGTCTTATTTCAGACAATGTTTTGGTGGCATATGAGTTGATGCATGCTTTGAAGAGGAAGAGAACGGGAAAGAAAGGGTCGTTTGCTTTAAAGCTTGATATGAGCAAAGTTTATGATCAGATTGAATGGGATTTTATAGAAGGTATGATGCTTCAAATGGGTTTTGATACAAGATGGGTGGAACTTATTATACATTGCATATTGTTGGTTTTGTACTCTGAAATGGTTAATGGTGAGGCCAGTGATGTATTTATTCCTAGTAGAGGATTACGGCAAGGAGATCCTCTGAGGCCATATTTACTTTTAATATGTACGAAGGGTTTTTCAACCTTACTAAAGATTGCAAAGTAGGATGGCATAATGAAAGGAGGTAGGGTGTGTAGAGGGAGTCCATCAGTGACGCATCTTTTCTTTGACGATGATAGTATTATCTTTGGTGAGGCTGCGGAAGGGGGAGGCCAAGTGATTAAAGATATTTTTGAAAAGTATGAAAGGGCTTCAGGTCAGAAAATTAACTTGGATAAATCTGCCATTTTCTTTAGCTCGAATTTAGAGGATCATGGTTGCAATCAGATTGTGAACAGTTTAGGGGTGCGAAGATCTTTTAATATGGAATGGTATTTGGGATTACCAACTTTGGTAGGTCGAAGCAAGAAAGAAACATTTTTCATAAATTTGCGATAGGATGAGACAAAAGATTGATAATTGGAGTGTTCGTCTTCTTTTGCAGGGGAAAATGAGATTTTCATAAAGGTTGTACTTCAAACTTTACCCACTTACTCTTTGTCTTGTTTTTTTCTACCCAAAACCCTTTGCCATGATCTTGAATAAATCTTGAATCAATTTGGTGGCAAAAAAGTGCAAATCGTAGAGGGATGCATTGGAGTGAATGGGCTGATTTGTGTAAACTAAAGGATCGAGGGGGTATGGGGTTTCGCGATTTATGCAAGTTTAATATTGCCTTGCTTGCGAAGCAAGGGTGGCATTTTTTAACTAAATCTGATACGTTGGTTGTCCGTATTTTTAAATCCAAATGCTATCCTAATACTACCTTTTGGAATGCTCAGTTGGGAACTTACCCAATATATGTGAAGAAGCATTTTTGCAGCAAAAAAACTTCTGGAGGACGAAGTGGGTTGGAGTGTGGGCTCTGGTATGAACATATTGATCTGGAGGGACAGTTGGCTTCCTAGTTGGGCCGGAGGAAGAATACAGAACACTTTGGTTAATAATTCTGTTAAAAAGGTAGCAGATCTTATAGACACAAACACAAAAACATGGAATATGGAGTTAATTACCAGAGTGTTTAATGTAGAAGACGTTGAAGCAATTAAGTGCATCTCGCTGTCTCATTCAGTTGATGAAGATAAACTTACTTGGAAAGGTGACAACTTAGGAAAGTATTCTGTTAAGAGTGGATACAGGGCTCTTAACAAACAAACTGACCCTAATGCTATCGCTCGAAATAGGAGCGCACGTTGTAAAAAGCTATGGGCTTTAAACATCCCTTCAAAGATTAAGATTGCTACATGGAAATTCTTAAACAATTTTATCCCTACAGCCTACAACCTTTACAATCGAAAAATTTCCTCTTCTCCTATCTGTCCGCGATGTGGGTTGCTGCCATAATCTATGCTACATGTGATGACAGTTTGTGGTCCTGTAGTTGAGGTATGGAACAAACTGAGACTTAGGCTTCCTTTGGATGTCCGTTTGCCTCCAGTGTGGTGAGATTGGCCTAAATAATTGCTGCTCACCGCACTGCTGTGCTGTTTAGTTCACCGGCAAGGTTCAGTGAAAATTCATCTCCATCGTACTGGTCTGCTGAAAATCAACTGGGAGTGAAAGCAGCAATTAAAGGTCAGTGAGCAGTTGGTGTTTTCCTCAGACAAAAATACCCATACTTTCCATATGCAAAGGGAACTTTAGTTGGGTATTAACCCCTCAGTATGATAATCTTTGGGATTGGTTTGAATAAATTCTACAGATGAATTGTTATATTACATGTGGTAGAATAATAATAACGCTATTTGCTAGCAACAAATTTGTCATAGAAGGAAAAAAGGCAAACAATTCAAGATATCAGTTCAAAGATTCAATATTTCATGTAAGAGATAGAGTTTGTAAACGTGAAGTTACCTGATAAACCGATACCTGCTACAATGAAATGGCTTTCCCTGAACGATTTGACAGTAAAAGTTAATTTTGATGCGACGTTCAAACCTCAAAATTGTGAATCATGTTCGGGGTTTGTAATTCGGGATAATCAGGGGTTAGTCATTGGCAGTGGAGTGGTGGTAAACAACCATGTGGCGGATGCTTTCTCAGCGGAAGCCTTAGCATGTGTCCAAATGCTAGATGTTTCGATGTAAATGGGTTTTCGGGAGGTGGTAACGGAGGGGGATTCAAGAACAACCGTAGTAAAGATCCAAAAAGGGACCCCAGATAGATCTGAGATTGGGACCTATATTGAGGAAATTAAAATGAAGGCCCTAATTTTCAATTATATTTATTTTCGGCACACAAATCGGGAATCAAATGCAGTTGTTCATAAGCTTGCACAAATAGGTTTCAACTTTGAAAGCCCTCAATTTTTGGTAGAGAACGTACCTAGAGAAGCGATGGATCTGGTAGAACGGGATCGATAGTGGATGTTTGATTCTGATTTGTTTGTAGTGGCGTATTGATCTATTAGAAGAACAAAATTTTGTAGAAAGGCGATTGATGCTAAGTTTTGTTCTCAAGGGAAGCTGGATGGATTTTCTCTGTTGTGTTTTGAATCGCCCTTCCATTTTGATCGAGGCTCTTCATTTATTTTTCTTGTCTTTAAAGAGTTATGCTTTACATGCGTTAATTTTGTTGCTTATAGCTGGATCTCTACATGTGGATATGACAATGTTAAGTGTGGCTGGGTGTTTTGTTTTGTTTTAATATTATAATCAGAAGTCCTCATATTTTACTCAAAAAAATTGAATATTAATATTTTAATATATATTTTATTTTTAATATAAATATGCTAAAATACTCATATATTTTATTAATTAATAGAAAATTAAATGTAAAAAATTGTGAAAATGTCGCTTGACGTAAATATAAGGTATCTACTTTATTATATATTATAATTTTTTGTTTTAAAATTTTCCATTATATATATTAGAATTATTTGATACAGATAATGATATGACAATGGTATGTATTTTTATGAGATTGATCCGCTTTATTATTGACCACGATTAACTAACAAGAGATATTAACATTAAAAAAAACATAATTTAAATACCACTTTTAATTGAAAAAAAAAACATTATCACTTTTAAACAGCAACACTTAGTTTGCTGTTTTTTTCTTCTTCTTTAAATTTGGTTAGTTGGGTATGAATGGGGCATTTGGCAAAGCAAAGTCCAATTTAGAACTCCCCTCCATTCGGAAGCATGTTTTAGAACAAATATTATACCAAAATTAGGTTGCTAATACAAAAGCATAAATGCTGCAGAAAATTATAAGACCAATGCATTCAAATATGTATTAAGAAGCCATATATTAACATGGAAATTCATCATCAAACAGTCATAATTCTTAATCAACGAGACTAAAATCACCTAAAAATAAAATTCTCATTTTAACTTTTAATAAATATTTAAAAATATTAAAATTAATCCCAAATCTTATAAATTTCAATATTATTAAACATAAGTTATTAATAATTAATTTTATTTTAATAAAATTATCTAATTTTATAATTTTACTTTAATAATAAATTTTAACATTAATAATATTTTTATATTTTAAGTAATGTTCTTAATATTTTATTAGAAAAATTATAGTAACATTTTAATCATTAAAATTTATCAATATTTGGTATTATAATATAAATTATGAATATTTTGACAATGTAAATATGGTTATTTGTTTACTACTTAAATTCATTTATCCTAAAAGTTTCAATGTTCAATTCGTGCCTTAGCTTTACCAAACGAAGGCAATGTTTATAAAACTTAATCAATAGTTGAACTGATCAGATTACTAATTTATCGATCCTATTAATTTTTTTTAAAAAATTAAAAAAAATTAATTGCACCATTTCAATTAATTTTTAACCAATTCAATTGGTTAGTATCGACTCTTGGTGACACTGGTTGAAAACCACTTTCCAGATTAATACTTCAATTGATTTCGGTAACATTAAAATTTCGGTAACATTAAAAAAGGTAACATTGCTTTGCAAGTTCTTTAAAAATTATAAAATTATGAATTTGTATGATGATAAAATTAATTTTCACCTCCAAATATTTATAATTTAATTATGACGCTTTAATTTTTTTATAACTTCGTTTTACCTTTCACATATATATATATATATATATATAATGTGCTTAACTTCAAATATTTTAATTAGATATTTGTTATTATTAAGTATATAAAATATTATCTTTATCATAAAACATATTTTGGTTATCAAAGAAAATATTTTTACAATATTTTGTAATAAATATAATGTTTGTTTGATTTAAAACAAGTTTGAAAATTGATTTTAAAAATTTTGTTAAATAATAGAGAATATTTTACATAAAATTATTTATACATAAAAAAATCAACTTTTTCAAAAAATCTATTTCCATAAATAATTTTAAAAGTTATATTTAGAAAAACAAACATAACCTAAATAATGTTTTATTAATTCAAATTTAAAAAGTATTTTGTCACCTAATAAATTTTATTTTTATTGCAAATAATGCATCTGATGGGTTAAACTTACACATCTATTCACAGCTTGGTTAGCAATCCGCTTTCATCCATTTTCAGAATTTCTTTTAATAATTTAAAATCTATATCTAATTTTAAATATCATAAATTAACTTGGTAATTAAAAATTAATTTAAAATAAGTTTTACAAATAATTAAATAAATGAATTATTAAAACAAATTGGAAAGGGCAGCGTAAGGGTAGTGTAATATTGGTTGAAAGTGAGGGAATTAATAGATGGGCGGCACATGTAGGGGAAAAGAATATCGTTTTCACAATACCATCAATGTTTGGGACTTCCAGGAAATGGATGTTCCATTTGTTGACCACTCATTATCTTTTAATAATAAAAGTAAATAATAAGCTAAGACTTGATAACATTACTTACACTTTTGTTTAAAAAAAAAAAAAGCAGAATCACACCTAAATTCATAAATTAAGGTGTCCAGTGGCCACCAATATTTTGTTTCCATTCTTCAAGTGGTGAAAATAAATTTTCATATTCGATCTAATTAATTTAAAGTCAATGTTTAACTCTAATTAACCGAATTGTACTAGCCTTCAAACAATATTGAGATTTCTTCTATTTTTTTTTAAATTTTGCTATAATGATTTTTTGTCTTAATTTAAAATAGGATACTAAAATTTTAAAATATAAATCTCAAAAGCACGTATAAATTTGATATGGTGCAATTATTATTATTTTATTTACTTATTGCATATTATTAAAGAGTTGATTTCAATTCAGAAAAGAAATTACGGAAAGTTTATTTATTTTATAAATTAATAAATATTATTTTGAAGGTAGTTATATATTTTTTTATAAATTTTAAAAAATATATACGAGAATTATAATATCATACTTTTCACTATCTTAACCTTGTCATTCCAATTAAAATCACATTTAACTTTTATAAATTTATTACATAAAATTTTGATGACAAAAATAATACTTTTATAAACGTAAAACAAAAATTGTGATAGATACCTAAGTTTTATATTTATCTAATATTTAAAAACTTATAATAATTTCTTAGAAAATAAAAGTTGTAATCTCTGAGTGCAAGGAAGAAACGTGTAATGTGAAGCCCGAAAAAGGAAGAGATTGGGTTCATCGTTCATATTGAAACCCGAAATTAAATTAATTGGGCTTTAAATTAGCCCATTTACAAATCAAAATCCTTAAAACACTGAACTATACCTTTGCTTAAACCCTTGACACTGTTAAACCTCAAGAGCTGAAGAAAAACCCAAACCATCAGAGCAAAAAGCAGAGGGTCAGCAGCAGCGGCGGCGGAACATGGTGAAATCCTACCTAAGGTACGAGCCGGCGGCTTCCTTCGGTGTTATTGTATCCGTTGAATCCAATATCACATACGACAGCTCAGGCAAGCACCTACTCGCTCCGGCTCTCGAGAAGCTCGGTATTTGGCACGTCCGTCAAGGCGTCTGCGCTAAAACTCTATCTCCTTCTCTTTCTTCTCGTGCCCCCTCCCTCGCCGTCACCTGTGTCGCCTCCGCCCCTTCTTCACTGGTAAAAGATTTAGTTTTCTCTTCCATTATCAATTATTATAATGAATGCTCCGTTTTATTTTATAGTTTTCAGAGAAGCAAAACCTTAATTTTTTATTTGTAAGTGAAATTATATATTTTAATGAATGATAAACATGTATGTTATTGTTTTCGCGTTGATAAATTAGGAACTTTTATAAAATGTAAGTTGTAATAGTGACAACCCAACTGAGTCTTAAGGTTTTTCACAATGTTTTTAGATGGTGAATTTATAGTGATTTTCATGAAAATAAGTATGAAAGAAAGAAAAAGATTTAAATTGCAGGTAGCAAGTGGTTATGCGGATGGTAGTATAAGGATTTGGGATTGCGATAAAGGAAGTTGTGAGACTACATTGAATGGACATAAAGGGGCTGTGACTGCTTTAAGGTACAATAAGGTTGGATCTCTGCTTGCTTCTGGAAGTAAAGACAATGATGTTATATTGTGGGATGTGGTTGGTGAGACGGGTCTTTTTCGCCTTCGTGGGCATTGTGATCAGGTTTATCATTTGATTGTTTTTCTATTATAGTTAACAAAGTATCGTGTTATTTGTTTTTTATATGTTTTAATGTCTTTGCATTTTACATCTTGCAGATCACGGACCTTGTTTTCCTTGATTCTGGAAAAAAACTTGTTAGTTCTTCCAAGGATAAATTTTTGAGAGTGTGGGATCTTGAAACTCAGCATTGTATGCAAATAATTAGTGGCCATCATAGTGAAATTTGGTCTATTGATGTTGACCCAGATGAAAGATACTTGGTCACTGGTTCAGCAGATCTTGAACTCAGATTCTACAATGTAAAGCATGAGCTGATGAATGGAGAATCTATGGTGAATGAAACTGGGCCTGAAACTGGGAATGATGGTGAGTCAGCTACTCAAAATAAGTGGGAAGTTCTAAAGCCTTTTGGTGAAATTCAGCGGCAAAGTAAGGATAGGGTTGCGACTGTGAGATTTAGCAAGTCTGGAAATTTGCTTGCGTGTCAGGTAGCAGGAAAAACGGTTGAAATATTCCGTGTATTGGATGAAGTGGAATCCAAGCGCAAAGCAAAACGTAGACTTAATAGGAAGAAAGAGAAGAAATCTGCAAAAATGGGAGTTCAAGCGACTGAAAATGTGGAAGCAAATCATGGTACTGAAGAAGCTGGGAATGTCTTGGTTGTTGCAGTTCCTGATGTTTTTAAGCTCCTTCAAACTATTCGAGCCAGCAAAAAGATATGTTCCATCTCTTTCTGTCCAGTCACTCCGAAGAGCTCACTAGCTAGTTTAGCATTGTCTTTGAATAATAACTTATTGGAGTTTTATTCAATTGAAAGTGGTTTTAGTACAAAAACACTCGCTATTGAGCTTCAAGGACACCGTTCTGATGTTAGAAGTGTCACACTTAGTTCAGACAATACTCTTTTGATGTCAACCAGTCACAATGCTGTGAAGATTTGGAATCCAAGTACTGGTTCTTGCCTACGAACAATTGATTCTGGTTATGGACTCTGTGGCCTAATTGTACCTTATAACAAGTACGCAATGGTTGGCACTAAGGATGGGAAAATTGAAATTATTGACATTGGTAGTGGTACTCTCAGTGAAGTTGTTGAAGCTCATGGCGGCTCCGTGAGGTCAATTGCTACCATTCCAAATGGAAATGGTTTTGTTACCGGTAGTGCAGACCATGATGTGAAGTTCTGGGAATACCAAATCAAGCAGAAACCTGGTCAAGTGCGTTCCTCCTACCTTCACAACCTCCTTAAATTTTTTGAGTGGCTAACTTTTAATTTATTGCTTCAAAGCTCAGCTTGTTTAGCTTTGCCTTTATACATTATGTAGTGGAATGTATAACTCATCCTTTATTATGAATGTAGTTGTCATGTTGAGTTGACAGATGAGTGATGTTAGATTGGTCTTGTTGATTGTCAGGATTAGTGGCTAACTTTTGATTTGTCGCTTCAAAGCTCAGCTTGTTAGCTTTGCCTTTATACATTATGTGGTGGACTGTATAACTCAACCTTTATTATGAATGTAGTTGTCATATTGAGTTGACAGATGAGTGATGCTAGATTGGTCTTGTTGATTTTCAGGATTCTAAATGCCTTACTATATCAAATGTAAGGACAATGAAAATGAATGATGATGTTCTAGTGGTTGCCATTAGCCCAGATGCTAAATATGTTGCTGTTGCTTTGCTGGATTGCACTGTGAAGGTAGAAATAATATGGCTTATCCTTCTCTCCTTTGAATTTTTTTTGTCCACTTTTATTTGTCTTGGTGAATTTTTTCTGTTATTGTTTTTCTATAATTTGTAAATGGAAGCATCACGTAGTTTTCTGCTCAACTTTTAAAACACAAAGTCGATTATTATAATTTAGTTCCTCCATCTCACTTCTTCACTGTATGGAACCTTTTTTATCCCATGTTTTATATGTGAGAGCTAGAAGTGATATTGCATCCCCTCCTGCACTTATCATGTCTTACAAATATTGACTAATGTGTGCTAATTAAATCTGCTGATTTTAAAAATTTTTGTTTTCAGATTCTGTCCAAACATGTTCTGATAGAAGCTTCTGGTGAAAAGAAAATTAAAGTTCAATAAACTGAATAGCATTCTCTGCAATTTAACTTCATTATAGCATGCATGACATTGTATTATCCTCTTATCATTTAGGATTTGCAAGTCAACTTGTTTTGCATTATCATGAGCCTATTTGATAATGACGATTTTCTTTTCCCTTTTATGCAGATTCTTTTTATGGACTCGCTCAAATTTTTCCTTTCCTTATACGGCCACAAACTTCCTGTCCTATGTATGGATATTTCATCTGACGGAGATTTGATTGTAACTGGATCCGCAGACAAGAATTTGAGGATTTGGGGCTTGGATTTTGGTGATTGCCACAAATCCATCTTTGCTCATGCTGACAGGTTTGTATGATGGTAATTATCATGAAATGCAAGAGGTTTTTGCTGAACATTTTAATCACCAATTCTGATGAGGTATTTTATCAGTGTTATGGCAGTTGAGTTTGTCCACAACACACATTACATGTTTAGTGTGGGGAAAGATCGCCTTGTAAAGTACTGGGATGCCGATAAATTTGAGTTGCTTTTAACTCTTGAAGGGCATCATGCAGATGTTTGGTGCCTTGCAGTCAGCAACCGTGGTGACTTTGTTGTTACAGGATCTCATGACCGGTCCATTCGCCGTTGGGATCGTACTGAGGAGCCTTTTTTTATTGAGGTACTTTCAAACGTTTTTTCTGTGTACCAAAAGTTAAGTTCTTGGCTGAGGAAGGAGAATGCTGTTGTTAAGCTAGTTCTACTTACTGCATTTGTGATTTTCTTTAGAGCTGGATTCTCTTTTTGTGTTTACTGTTGCTTGAATGTGCAGGAAGAAAAAGAGAAAAGATTGGAAGAAATTTTCGAGGCTGACATTGACAATACATTTGAAGACAAACATATACCAAAGGAAGAACTTCCAGAGGAGGGAGCTGTTGCATTGGCAGGGAAGAGAACTTTGGAAACCCTGACAGCCACTGATTCAATTATTGATGCACTAGATGTGGCGGAAGTTGAGTTGAAACGAATAGCTGAACATGATGTATTTTTCACTTACCTTGTTCATTTGTTCTAAATTGATATGTTTATGGCTTTAACTAGCTTGTTAAGTTGGGAAAAAAGTGGTATCTATCTTTGAATGCCAAATTTGTATTTTGACCCTCATTAATTTATGATTTTAATAATTTTCTCTTCCTCTAAGGAAAGAGAAGAAAAGAAAAAGAAAGTTGTTGCAATTTATATGTTTACTATGTTGTATCTCAGGATGAGAAAGCCAAAGGAAAAGTTGCTGAATTCCAACCAAATATGATTATGCTTGGGTTGTCCCCATCTGATTATGTTCTTCGTGCTCTTTCAAATATTAGCACCAATGATCTGGAGCAGACTTTACTGGTAATTAAGTGTGTCTTAGGATTGCAGTCCATGATTTTCTACTTGTTTAGTTAAATATATACCTTATAATAGGACCAAATACCACGCATATGCTGAAAATTTAGCAGCTTTAAACTGAGTTTCTATTCATATTCCAGCCATGTCAATAGCCAAGTTAGTAATTCAGCATCTCACAATTAATATTAAAAAATCATATATGAAAGCTGGACTGTCTTTGTTTTGTCTAGAAGTTAAATTGAACTTCACTTCAGGATTGCGGTAGATTATGAATAGGAACCTTTCATTTTTTACGCATCTTATTGTTTATCTTACTGACTCAAAGTTGTTCTCTGCCCAGGCATTACCATTCTCAGATGCTCTCAATCTGCTCTCTTATACAAAGGACTGGACTTCAAATACAGACAAGGTTGGCCACCTTGCGTTATAAATGTGTTTATGGTTGGATGTTTTTCTAAATAGATGTGTGTCATGTACACCATACATTCTCTTTGAGATAAACACTAAAGCTATTGATGTTACGAAAGCATATGTTTTATGCGTTTGAGCACTCATCATTTGGTACTTACTGTTGTTAGTTACAATATATCTTGTTTGCACAGGTTGAGCTGGTTTGCAGGATTGTTACAGTGTTGTTGCAGGTACATCATAGTCAGTTAATTAGTACCCCATCTGCCAGACCAGTGTTGGCTGTTCTTAAGGAGATTATTTATGCACGAGTTAAGGTAAATATGTACTTTGGATTAGACTCGTCTTGAACCTGCATATACCCTTGGAACAAGCACGGTCAGTTCTGCAATTAGCAGCCCTTAACAAATTTTAGAAAACTTTAAGGATCCATTTCAATGACATAACCTTTATAATTTCCCAGGAATACAAAGATACTCTTGGTTTCAACCTTGCAGCAATGGATCATCTAAAGGTTTGTAAAATGGCATTTCCACTATCATCACTTAAATTTCTAATAAAAAGGCTAAAACTTATTTTTCACCCTTATGTGTCCTTCGTTTTCAGCAATTGATGGCTTCAAGATCAGATGCTCTATTCCGAGATGCAAAGTCAAAGTTGCTAGAGATTCGATCGCGGCAGTCGAAACGTTTAGAAGCAAGAACAGAGACCAAAACAGAAAACAGAAAAAAGAAGAAACAGAAGAAATAGACTGATCTCCAACATGGGCAATACTTTCATTCTTTGTTTTTAAGGTTTAGAGAGTGCTTCCCCGAATGATCTTCATGCTTCAGGTAAGAAGCATATTTTTGTATTCTAAGTTCTCTTATTTGCCTCAGTTGTCTGTAATATACGAAGATCATCATCCAAGTGAAATTTTGAAGTTTTCATGACCGGTTTGCTTATATTTATGGGCCAGAACGACTACTAAGAAGGGTTTTGTTATTATTATAACAATGTCTATAATACAATTATGGCTGTCCAATGGATTTTGACTAGACTGCTTAATAGTGACTCAATCATCTGATGTAACAGAAATTGTTCATTGGTATATATTAGTACAAAGGGGGTTGATCCTAATAAAGGGGTGATCGATGTTGGATTCAAACTCAATAATCTATTCGATGTCATTTCGGTATGTATTCATTTTTTTTTTATTTCAACAATATTAGGGTTTTAAGGTCATATGAAAAAATGATCATGTTTGAGGTATGTGGTTTGAGATATCTATATTCTATTATTAAAAAAAACTTAAGTACAATAATCTTTTCTTTCATGAAGTGTTTTTGTTCTTGTAAGTATAATCTTTTAATGATTATGGTTTTCCAGAAATCTTGCAATAATTATGGTTCTTACAAATAAAATCCTGAAGTGTTCTTTTTCATTTATAATATTGTGGGATGGGGCAACATGATTTCAATTTGTGTCAAATTGAGTGTTGGTAAAAGTTATAATAACTAATCTATGCAAGTCAATTTTGAAATGTTTTAGTATGCAAGTCAATTTTGAAATGTTTTAGTTTTGGCTTAGGAGGTTTTTTTAAATAATATTTGAAACATTATTAATAAAATTTTAAAATTTTCAAGATAAAGAGTTGACAAGTGTTTAACAAAATTGAAATAAAACATAAAAAAAAAAAAAAAAGAAAAGAAAAGGTAAATGACAATTTTTTAGGGTAAAATATCCAAAAATACTAAAAAAATAAATTATTTACGAAAAAAGTTTAGTTTCAAAAATATTTACGGAAAAATGCCGTTTCACTCCAAAACGCTGCTCACGTCGGCGCTTTTGGGGATATGCCAAAGAAAGCGGCCTCCTCGGCGGTCAGAGCCCTCAACAGTAAAAAAAAGACATTTTTTGACCGTTAGAGCCTAACGAAAAAAAAAAATCTATAAAAACTCCCCAACCCTTTTTTTTTTTCACACTTTAATCCTACTCATTTTTCTCTCAATTTCCTCTCAAATTCCTATCAAAATTCTCTTTAAGTCCCTCAAACTTCCTCTAAAATTTCGAATTAGTCCTTTAATATTTACAAAAAAGCCCTTTTTAATTTTTTTAATATATTTTTTTGAAACTTTTAAAACTTTCGATCGTATTACAAATGTCCGGGGAATTACTTCGTCTAGACAACAAGCACATCTCCGTCGAGCAATTGCAAATGGTAAGTTTTTAATTTAAATTTTTCAATATGCAATTTTAATTAATTTTTATTTTATAATTTTTTAAACAGTCTGTAGATCGGGTGTTGGAATGTTATATTCGCAACATGCATGGTCCCCCATCGCCGTTGATCGAGAATTACCTGTGAGAAGCGAGTTTTTGGCACGTGGCCACGATAGGTCGAGAGTTCAAGTTGGAGTCGCCTTTGATCAGTGCGTTGATAGAGAGGTGGAGACCCGAGACGCACACTTTCCATCTTCCATACGGAGAGTGTACCACCACTCGAAGATGTGCGATTGCGAGGGATTGCCGGTGGGCCGGTCCCAGAGTCACCGGTCCGCAACTTCTGGTGATTGGGGAGCCGTATGCTACGAGCTTCTGGATGCTATTCTGGATAGAATTCAAGGAGCTTGGATCGAGATGGCCTGGTTACGAGACACATTCCCGGAGCCGAATGAGTGTTCGACCGAAATAGAAAGAATACGGTATGCTCGGGCATACATTCTTCAGATAATTGGAGGCTATCGATGCCGGACCTTTCTAGAAACCTCAGACACCGAGATGGTCTTTGAAACTTGTTGATTTCAGAGTAGCCGGTGAATTGAGTTGGGGGTCTGCCATGCTATCGAGGTTGTATCGGGAGATGTGCGGGGCGACGCGGCCAAGTAAAGTGAAAATCGGAGGTTGCCTATCACTACTACAGTCATGGGCATGGTTTCGATTTCCATTTTTACGACCTCGACTCGACCACCCATATTCATTCCCACTGATAACGAGGTAAATTTAATATTATATTTTACAATTATTTCGTAGATTTATAGTATAATTGTATGCTAAAAATTTATTTAATTAGGTGGAACCATTCGGCGAGTCATGTTAGAATACCTACCTCGCTTGAAGATATACGGCTTCTATTGGACCAACGGTCGGAATCACATGTAAGTTTCGAATTTCATATTTATAATTTAGTATTTCGTATTTAGTGTCTAGTATTATGTATATAACTAATATTTTGGTAATGTTAATATAGTTTCAATGGACACCATACGAGGATCCGGAAATTTGGGCAGTAATTCCGGAGTTCTTCCAAAATCCGAACAGTTGGCACGTGAAGGTCCCATTGATCACCTATGCGACCGTGGAGATGCACCAGTTAGATCGGGTTCTGCGACAATTTGGATTCCGACAGCCAATTCCCGTGCCACCTGAGGTGTTCGATGATGAGCACAAAGTGGACTTACGACAGCTGCACACGGATTGGCCAAGATTTTGGTCAGCACATATCGAGACGTGGGAGAACCTGTACAACTATTTACCTATCTGGGAACTGATCATCGTTCCTGAGTTAGCATGCGTGCCGGAATACATGCCATGGTTTAGGATCCATGGTAAGTCGTATCTGATGTCAGAAGAAGAGAGGCGACGGCAACTTCGTGAATGAAAGGAACGTCGTGGCCCTTTAAATTCAAGAAGAAGAGGTGATGAGACGAGGCCATCAACGGCCGACATGACCACACGGCCCATCGATTCAAATTTGACACACCGACATCACAGCCTTTACCCTTTATGCTAGGTGCGTACCCTACCCCTTATATGTATCCTCCTAACTCATATGTGTTTCCTTTTTCCAATCCCACCCCAGGTTGGAATGCATGGCCGGGTTCGAGTTTGTTCCCGACTACTCCCGCTGCCTAGCCGATCTTTAGGCCGTCGTCGCGTGAGGGACCACAGGAGGCGCCGTCGGGGAGCACTTCTTTCTACCACCCTCATTCGCCATACGGGATTCAGACACCCCCACCGTGGTTTATGCAAACACCTCCGGGGTCTTTATTTTATCAAGGTGGGTCATCCTCGCAACACCCACAACTAGACCCAGTGCCGGAGGAACCGAATTCTCCGCCCGAGGTTCTACGACCCCCGCCGGAAGCTAGACGAAGGAGGAATCCAATACAGAATCGCTAATCCGCCTCGTGGCAATCGATTCCAACCGGCATCAACACCGATTCTGATGACTTTTTATTTTTTAATTGTAATATAATTTTTTAAATTTTAATTTTTTATTGTAATTTAAATTTTATATATTTAATAAAATAATGCTTTTTATTATAATTTGATTTTTATTTTTTAATGTAATTTAATTTTAATATCTTTAATAAAATAGAAATGATTTAATTTTTTTATTGTACTTTAGTTTTTATATATTTAATAAAATAATGCTTTTTTATTTTTATTGTAATTTAATTTTTTAATGTAATTTAATTTTAATATCTTTAATAAAATAGAAATGGTTTAATTTTTTATTGTACTTTAGTTTTATATATTTAATAAAATAACAATTTTTATTTTTTATTGTAATTTGATTTTTTAATGTAATTTAATTTTTTAATGTAATTTAATTTTAATATCTTTAATAAAATAGAAATAGTTTAATTTTTTATTGTACTTTAATTTTATATATTTAATAAAATAATAGTTTTTATTTTTATTGTAATTTGATTTTTTAATGTAATTTAATTTTTTAATGTAATTTAATTTTAATATCTTTAATAAAATAGAAATGGTTTAATTTTTTTATTGTACTTTAGTTTTATATATTTAATAAAATAATGCTTTTTATTTTTTATTGTAATTTGATTTTTAATGCAATTTAATTTTTTAATGTAATTTAATTTTAATATCTTTAATAAAATAGAAATGATTTAATTTTTTATTGTACTTTAGTTTTTATATATTTAATAAAATAATGCTTTTTATTTTTTATTGTAATTTGGTTTTTATTTTTTAATGTAATTTAATTTTTTAATGTAATTTAATTTTAATATCTTTAATAAAATAGAAATAGTTTAATTTTTATTGTACTTTAGTTTTTATATATTTAATAAAATAAAAGTTTTTATTTTTTATTGTAATTTAATTTTTAATGTAATTTTCTTTTTTAATTTAATTAATTTTAATATCTTGAATAAAATAGAAATGGTTTAATTTTTTATTGTAATTTAGTTTTTATATATTTAACAAAATAACATTTTTTTATTTTTTATTGTAATTTGATTTTTTCTTTTAATAAATTAAAACTTGAATAAAATAAAAGTTCTTGTACAAAAGTTCACCGTTGTCATAAAAAAAATAGAAATTACATAGCCACGAAGAGACAAAAAAGCTAAGAACACGGTCAACTATTCCGATTTGGACACGAGCGAGATGTATGCCCCGGATTCCTACACCATCCGCACAGCCTACTTTGGTTGCTCATTTCTCGGGATATCCATATTGTTGCGTATTCTACTCGAGAAAGGTCGAACTTTTGGTTTGCGCCTCAATTGTCTATCCGCAACAACTTATACGGTTGCAAGCGATCTCGATGACCACTTACGTTCATCTGGGACTGGTGGGAATACGTGTCTCCACACGTTGTACATGTTTTCTAATTTATACACTTCGTCGACATAGCTCATGGGATCAAGACGGAGATTTTGACAAGCCACAAGTACATGAGCGCATGGGTAACGAAGTGCATCAAATATCCCACAGTCGCAGGTCCTATTTATCAAGTGTACACGATACTGCCCGCCAACAATACCTTGGTTCGGTCTGTCAAACTCTGCCACACGAAACCATAGGCTGTCGCCATCGTGACACACTGTGTGCATGGTGTTGGCCCGTGCCTTCCCCCTGTTTATTTCTTACAAGACCTTTGGGCTCCATACATGGCCTCCTTGCATCTGCCCTCTATAACTCGCTGCTCGCTTTGAAAATAGTGCCGCTAAACGAAAATATGTCTCTTGCACAACTGATGTAATCGACAGATGACGGGTTCCTTTTAGAACAGAATTTATACATTCGGCTAGGTTTGTGGTCATATGGCCATATCGTAGGCCGTCGTCGTATGCTTGTATCTACTGTTCGAAAGGAATATTGTACAGGTAGTTTGCGCCTTCTTCGTTATCTGAGCGCAAACTCGCAAACATCTCCTGAAAACGGTCTTTATTGATCTCGTACCCTGCTAATATAAGTTGATAGTGAATATTACATACCACTCTTCAATTGAGAATAAATTGAATATTACAAACGAAATTATATTAATAGATATTACATACCCATATCAGTCACTTGCCGTCGCTGACTTTTAGATCGATGTTGCCCGTAGTAGTTGGATGCAACATGCCTTAGGCAATATCGATGGTGTGTGCGATGCCACAGGCTTCCCTGACGCTCTATTGCAGCTAGTATTCTAGGGCCCCGATCCGATATAACGTATATATCAGGTTGGGGGCAGACATGCCTCCTTAACCTAAATAGGAAGAAATCCCAATCATCAGCTGACTCCCTCGGTGTTATTGCGAACGCAATCGGAAGGATTCTCCCACAGCCGTCTTGTGCCACAGCTAGCAATAGCCGATGCGTATATCTACCATACATAAAGGTACCATCAATTTGTACCAATGGTTTGCAGTATATAAAGGCATCTCGGCATTGCTTAAATGACCAGAACAGACGCTTGAACACCGCGCATCCACAGAGCAAACGATCATTGTAGTACGCCGATTCCATTTCAAGGTCTGTTATGTTGCCTGGGACATATCTCTCCAGCACCTGACACGACTGCCACACTTCATTATATGAAACGTCCCATCGACCATGCAACTTTTCTAACGCCTTCTGCTTGGCTATCCAAGCCTTTCTGTAAGAGGGCGTGTACCCTAATTGGCTACGAATATTGCCAATTAAGGCCGGCACTGTAATCTTGGGATCGACCTTCACCGTCGGGATTATTAAGTCAGCCAACATGTCTGAATCCATCTTCGGATGATCTTGTATAACACCTGTCAACAATGTACGTTAAATAATGCAACATTACATAATATTAGTATTATTCAAAAACATTGAACACATAGTGGTACTGTACCGGAAAGACATGTATGTGGACCTTTGTACTTTTTGATCTCCCACAAGCCTGTCCTTTTCCTCAACGAGGCCATGATTTTCCATGAACATGTACCGTCTTACACTGCACACTTCGCCTCATACTTATCGAGCTTGGATTTAACCACGTTGTAGTTAACCCCGTTCCTGATGCTGTATTATTTCAATGCAGCAAGAAAAGTATTCTTGTTGGAAAACTGGTTACCAACTTCTAATTGGTCCGAATCCAACGAAAAAGTTGTATGGTCACGCGTCCGGTGTGGTAGCTCAGGAAACTCCAATGCATCATCTTGAGATAAATCGACATTATGCATGTGGGCTGGAGGCGAGTACGCCCTGAATAGCGGATCTTCTTCTTCTTCGTCTGAACCGCCCTCAACATCTTTAGGTACAATTGGAACAGGCTCCGGTTCAGAAAATAATCCAACTTTTGTACCATCGGGCCCGGGCTCCGGAGGTGGATCCATATCGGATTCATCTTCCGACCTTCTATAACCTACAACAAACGAGGGTCCCTCGCCGGTGGATGTCATGGGGAGTACATTATCCCTCCTTAAACATCTTTCGTAATGTTCCCAATCATATGTGGATTGCTAACCACTAGAAGTTGATGATGTCCCCCAATACGTATTTCTATCATCGGACATCGAAGGACGGATATGCATGTCCTATCCACCAACCGTGTGTCGTGCAGGGGTTATGTTTTCCATATTACCACCGAACATGGGCACTTTCGTGTTTTGCCTCCCACTAACAGAGTGTCGGCTTAGGATCGTGTATTCCCCTCGAACAGCAGTAGATGTTGAGGTCGCAAAAAGATCACTTGGAGATGAAAATTGTAGATATACCTCGAGATAAGGTGATCCACTGGCAAGATGAGTCTCCACCATTGCCTCAAAGCTCCGAGGACCTTTGATGTCGAATGAGTCATATCTCACCGGATCAACCGAAGCGCAAAATCTATACTTAATAGACTGAACTTTCATTGGCGTTATTCCAAATATTTTACGCCTAATTCTTTTCGGTTCTACCAAATCGACGTTCGATTAAAACTCGATCGCTACCAGTATTCTCCGATAAGAAAACAACACCATTTTCGTGTCACAAACCTCACCATCGTAGTAAATAACAAAGATTAATACGTTCACTCATTTTCATTTTTTTTTCTTTTGCCTCAATTTCTCTTATGCAACCTGAGAATGAAATTTCCCTGATTTATAGTCTAATTTTCCCGGAGACTCATCAGTAGTAAAAGAGCATCCACGTGGGAGCTCTTTTCAAGATTAATGTCGACAAAGGCACCTCTTGGAAGCGTTTTGCCATCGTTTGTTCGTAAACGTCTTCTCAAAATAATTTTCTGGAGACTACTATAGCAAAAAGCGCCCACGTGGGAGCTCTTTTCAAGATTTTTGCCGACAAGGCACCTATTTGAAGCGCTTTGCCACTGCTTGTTCGAAACGTCTTCTCAAAATAATTTTCCGGAGACTCATCAGAGCAAAAGAGCGTCCACCTGGGAGCCCTTTTCAGTAACCATGATGGCAGTGCACCCTGCTGGAAGCGTTTTGGCCACTGTTTGTTCAGAAACATCTTCTCAAATAATTTTCCCGCAGACTACCGTAGCAAAAGAGCGTCCACGTGGGAGCTCTTTTCAGTACTCTTGCTGACAGTGCATCCTTCTTGAAGCGTTTTTTGGCCACTGTTTGTTCAGAAACGTCTTCTCAAAATTATTTTGCCACATATAACTGTCAAAAAAAATTAATTAATTTTTTGAGCTAATATATTTTGCCTAAAACCCTATATATATATTTACCCTAGCCCAGAAACCTTAGAATATCATATTGTAATCGGACGGGGAGAGAGGGCAAAAACGCGTCCACGTCGGTAGCGTTTTCTCAGTGATTCATCAAAGAAAGCGCCCTGGGACGCGCTTTGTCAGATATCCTCCCAAAACGCGCTGACGTGGACGCGTTTTGGGGTGAAACAGCCCTTTAATATTTTTGAAACTAGACCTTTTCCGTAAATAAGTTATTTTTTTGTATTTTTGGGTATTTTACCCAATTTTTTTAAGGTGGTTTACTTACTAAATATTAACACTTCTTTTTCATTATTACAAGCGTAAGCTTGCAATTACAAGTTCTTTTTATGGATTTATCTTTCCAAAATGAGAAAATTATGGCAAAACTTTACTTAAAAAATATTAGATAGAAAACTAAAAGGCAAGTTAGATTAATATATCATTATCTTTTATGAGAGATCGCAAAGTTTTCTAGAGCAATCCATCAAAATTTTATTTGTTATTTTTACAATTACTAATTGAACAGTAATGATTTGATTGTATATAGAATTCTTAGACTTTTCAAACAAGATCACGATAATCTTTTAAATTTATTTGTAATCGATGTATCAAATACTAATCTTTAAAAAGTTTGTGAAGCTTAAAATTTATATGTATTAAATAAAATAATAATTTATTAAGTTTACTTGTAAAGCTTAAAATCTACATTGTTTATGCATCATATAATAAGTTATAATGAACTCATTATTTTCGCGTATTGAATACATATCGAAAATTTTATTATTTTGTACTTTTCTATTCTTATTAGTTTAATTCATCAAAACTTAATTAATTGATGTCAAACCATGACACTGATTTTAGAACGTACTTCATTTCAAAAAGTTCATTTTAACTTAAATTTCAACAATGGTAATACTGTGAATAAATCTTCCCCTTATAAAAGACGAAGTCCTTCAACCTAGAGAAATGGATTAAGTAGCTTAAGAAACATAACGGAGATAAACCATTATTCTACAACAAAATGTTGCATATATAAAAATGTAAAAGTAGCCAACACCCCAAAGTTATTAACCATGATTAGCATCATCTATCAATTTATTTCCTCATAATTGCATAAAGTGGAAGAGTGACAAAACTCCTTACACTTCCCCCAACTGCTTGGATATTGATTCATCAACTTAATAACGGTGAATAAGTTGTTTGTATGCTTCCTTGTTCTTCGAATAGTACTCAATTTCTGCCTGCAATGCATTAGATGTATTTCGATTTAGGCATCGAGGCAGAACATGGAACAGATCATGCATGCATGCATGGATTTAAAATTTTCTAAGATGAAACCTTCAGGTAAACGTGGATGGAAATTACCTTCCGAACTCCGGTTATAGCAACAACAAGCTTTTCACCAATCAGCTCCTTCAAGACATTGTCTTTCTGAAGAGCTTCTAAAGATTCAGAAAGTGATTTAGGAAGTCTCGATAGTTTCCCTTCTAGTGTAGCTGGATTTGCATCTGTTTTATTCATAAAAATTGCATTAAGATAGTAACGTCAGAGTATAGATTTCAAGTAGTAATGGAATATTCAGTCGAAGACCATTATTTTCTGCAGATTAACTTTTTAACCAATTTATGCAGTGTATATGTCAAAAGCTATGTTATTTGGACTTTGACGTGAGGGTTACATATGATATGTGTCCACATGAGTTGGCTTCAATATTTTCTAGGCTTTTCAATACCCGTGTCCAAATATGTGTTAACAGTGGTACTTCAAGCAACATGAAGAGTTTGAGCACAATCTGTTTAAAGTTTCTGATAACAAAAGTGTAGAAATTTAGAGAAATGATTGATATGTATTTCTGCTAGTTAGCATACAAATATAAAGAGAGGAATTATCCTAGTGAAGGAAGCAATCCCTAAAAAGAAGTAACATCTTAAGAATCAGTAACTAAGATTAGTTTCTATTTACAGAAGATCTCCTAGTGATAAGGTAAGTAATCTGTCCTTAATCTTAGGAATTCCAACACTTCCCCTCAAGCTGGAGTGTAGATGTTTATCAAACTCAGCTTACCAACAAGTTCCTCAAACATGTTTCTGTTCAAACTTTTTGTTAACACGCCTGCAACTTGTTGTCTAGTAGGTAGATAGGTAATGCACACTTCTCCTGAGTGTATTTTTTCTTTTATAATGTGACGATCTATCTCCACATGTTTAGTACGATCATGATGCACAGGATTATGTGCTATACTGACAGCTGCTTGGTTGTCACAATACATCTTCATAGGCCTAGTATAAGGTTCCCCCATAAGTATCCAAACTCCTTCGCATATCCCATGAGCTACTGCTCGATACTCTGCTTCTGCACTGCTGTGTGCTACAACAGACTGTTTTTTACTTCTCCATGTCACTAGATTATCCCAAACATAACTACAATAACCACTTGTAGAGCGTCTGTCGTTGATAGAACCTGCCCAGTCAGCATCAGTATAGACTTCCACATTCTTGTTGGCATTTTTCTTGAAGTATAGGCCTTTGCCAGGAGTCCCTTTTAGATACCTTAGTATTCAATATGCAGCTTCCAGGTGCTTCTCCCTCGGGGCATGCATATATTGACTGATAACACTCACACTAAAGGTTATGTCTGAACGGGTGTGAGATAGGTAGATAAGTTTTCCTACTAGACGTTGATATCTCCCCCTGTCGATTTCTTCTCCATCCTCATCAATGCCCAATTTAAGATTGAACTCCATAGGAGTTTCAACTAGTTTGCAACCCATCAAACCAATTTCTGATAGTAAATCGATAACATATTTCCTTTGGGAGATGGAAATACCTTTATGAGACCTTGCTACCTCCATACCAAGAAAGTATTTAAGATTCCCCAAGTCTTTAAGTTCAAACTCTGTTCCAAGGAATTCTTTCAACTTCACAATTTCGCTTGTATCATCTCCTGTCACTATTATATCGTCCACATAGACAATGAGGATGCAACATTTTCCTTGTTCCGAATGCTTGTAGAACATGGTGTGGTCTACCTGTCCTTGAGTGTAATTTTTGCTCGTCATAGCTTTTGCAAATCGACTGAACCACGCCTTTGGAGATTGTTTCAGCCCGTACAATAACTTCTTCAATTTACACACTTGGCCCTTGCTTTCTTCAAACCCAGGTGGGAAATCCATGTATACTTTTTCATTTAACTCCCCATTAAGAAAAGCATTTTTAACATCCAATTGAGTCAAGTGCCAACGAAGATTGACAGCAAGAGATAGGAGGACTCAAATGGTGTTTAGTTTGGTAACCGGAGCAAATGTCTCGTCATAGTCAAGACCATAAGTTTGGGTGAAGCCCTTAGCCACAAGTCGAGCCTTGTATCGATCAATATGGCCATCGAGTTTAAATTTCGTAGTAAAAATCCATTTGCAACCTACTATTTTTTTTCCTTTAGGCAGATCCGAAACTTTCCATGTTTCATTGTTTTTTAGGGCCTCCATTTCTTCCATCATAGCTTGTCTCCATTTAGCTGATTCAAGTGCTTTTTCTATAGTTTTTGGAGTTTTTACAGAATCAACATTAGTCACAAAAGCTTTGTAAGACTTAGATAAGTTCCCATAAGATACAAACCGAGAAATAGTGTGTTGAGTGTAGCTCCTTGTGCCCTTTCTCACTGCAATTGGAAGATAAATGGATGGTGACGGAGGTGAGACTTCTGTTTCAGAACAGTCCTCGTTGGAGATGAAATTGGCACTGCTGTATCAGTTTCAGGACGCCGATTTCGTCGAGAGTAAACTTGCAGTTCAGGCACCTGTTCTTGCTGCTTTTCTTGATTAGAAGGCTGTTCGGTGGGCTGTTTGGTGGTAGTATTGTTATCGGGTAGGATGCTAACTTCTTGCTGCATAGGAGAAACAGTAGAAACAGTATTTAAATGGAGGGTAGCACCTTGGTTGTTAGGTTTGTGATAGTAATGGTAGGATCGTGAGGTATGATGAGGAGAGTATTAAGGGTCTCACCTTCATTGAAAGTTTCCCCCTGAATATGAGAAGCTCCAAAATATGGTTCATTTTCAAAGAAGGTAACATCCCGAGAGACAAACATTCGGCTCAAGATTGGTGAGTAACATTTATAGCCTTTTTGAGTGGGGGAATACCCAATGAAAATGCAGGTGTGGGCTCGAAGATCAAGTTTGGATTGACTTAGTTGATTATTATGGACAAAGGCTTTGCAACCGAATATTTTTACTGGAAGGTTAAGAACCTGAAATAGAGGAAAGGATTTTAGAAGAGTATTTAAAGGTGTTTGGAAATTTAGGACTTTTGATGGCATTCAATTTATAAGGTAGCAGGCAGTAAGAACAACTTCTCCCCACAAATATTTTGGGACATTTATGGTGAACATTATGGCTCGAGCCACAGCAAGGAGATGCCGATTTTTCCTCTCGGGGATCCCGTTTTGTTGTGGAGTGTCTAGACAAGAGCTTTGGTGTATGATGCCTTGGTCCAAAAGGTATGGGCTTAGGACAGAGTTAAAGTATTCTCTCCTATTGCCAGTGTGAAGGGTATGTATGGTAGAGTTGAATTGGGTTCGAACCATTGAGTAAAATTTTTGGAATATTTTGGGTGTTTCAGATTTTTCTTTTAGTAGATAGACCCAACAGACCCTAGTGTGGTCATCAATGAATGTTATAAACTATTTAGCCCCTATAATATTTTTCACTCGGCTAGCTCCCCATAGGTCACTGTGGATTAATGAAAAAGGTTGGGACTGGATATATGGTTTTAAAGGGTATGGTACACGGGTATGTTTGGACAATTGACAAATTTCACACTTCAAGGAACTGATACTTTTATTTCGAAATAACAGTGAAAGATATTTTTTCAAATACACGAGATTTGGATGCCCTAACCTACGGTGCCATAGCATAATAGTGTCTTCTTTTGAAGTGGATAGAGCCAATCCCCCTTGTGTGCTGTCTTTATTCCAAACATATAATCCATCATCAACTTTAGCAGTGCCAATCATCCTCCCTGATTTCTATTCCTGAATCACACAACCAATTTCAGAAAATTCAGCAAACATTTTTCCATCCTTAGTAAGTTTACTTATTGAAAGTAAATTACAGGACAAGTTTGGGACATGTAGAACTTTATCAAGGGAAAAATTCTCAGTTATTTGTACTTTTCCTACTCCAGCCATAGGTGAGTATGAACCATTAGCTATGCGGATTCGGGACTTGTTATGACAAGTTGTGTAGGTTTGAAACAGTTTGGAGTTACCTGTCATGTGATCTGAGGCACCCGAATCGAGTATCCAAGAGGGTTGGTTATTAGATTCAAGGGCAATGTTGAGGGCAGTACCTTGAGCAGTAGAAGTACCAAGTATCTTATGGAGAGTTTCGAGTTGAGTTTTGGTAAGGCGAACATCAAGTACATCATTTGCAGCATTGGAAGATAACAGGGCAGTCTTCTTATCTTTTTGTTTTTTATCTGGATAACCATGGAGTTTGAAACACTTTCCCTTTGTGTGACCAACACGGTTGCAGTGGTTACACCATGGTCTGGTTGATCCAGAATCATTTCCAGCATGTGGTTTTGTGTTTGTGATCCTTTAGAGATGAGAGCAGAGGATTCAGTAGGCAGGTTTCCAGAAGATATAATTGGTTTAGGTTCTCCCATCATGACAAGACGACGCTTTTCTTCTCTTCTCATTTCTGCAAACGCTTCACCAATGGTTGGAAGAGGTGATCTGCCTAGAATTTTACCCCGAACCTCATCTAACTCACAGTTCAGCCCCGCTAGAAACTCATAAAGTCGTTCATTGTTGAGGTGAGTCATAAACTTAGTGTGTTCTAAGCCTTCTCTCCAATCCGCCTCATAGTACATATCCAGTTCCTGCCACAAAATTTTCAGATTGTTGTAGTAGTGAGTTACTTCGAGTGTCCCTTGTCGGATATCTTTTAACTTGAGTTTGATCTCAAATACTTGGGAGGCGTTTCCAAGATCCGAGTAGTTTTCTTTGACTGCATCCCGAATGTCTTTTGCAGTTTTGAAGAGGAGATAGGTTCGGCTGATGTGGCCTTCCATCGAATTAATTGGCCACGCCATTACGATGGAGTTGTTGAGTTCCCAAGTAGCATAAGTAGGGTCGACTGTGTTTGGTCGTGGAATTTCTCCATTAATGTATCCTAATTTTCCACGACCACGAATCACCATAAGGACAAGTTGAGACCATTATAAGAAGTTTTTCCCATCTAGTCGATGACTGGTGATTATCAGTGAGGAATTGATAGTGACTCCCTGATGGACATTCTGAGATATTTGTGATATTTCAGTTTCGGACAGGGTTTCATTGAGATCACCCATGGGAGAAAAAATTCAGAGGGATTTTTAGGAAGAGTTTTTTCAAGATAAATGAGAGGGATCGAATGGTTCCTAAGGCTCTGATACCATGTAGAAATTTAGAGAAATGATTGATATGTATTTCTGCTAGTTAGCATACAAATATAAAGAGAGGAATTATCCTAATGAAGGAAACAATCCCTAAAAAGCAGTAACATCCTAAAAATCAATAACTAAGATTAATTTCTATTTACAAAAGATCTCCTAGTGATAAGGAAGTTATCTATCCTTAATCTTAGGAATTCTAACAAAAAGCTATTATGCAGTGAAAAATCTGTAAATACCAACAACAAAAAATGCAATCTTACCAATAGGTTGAGGCAGATGAAGATGCCGTCTTAGACCATCAATTCCAGCAGCAATTATAGCAGCCAATCCCAAGTGTGGATTTGCACATCCGTCAAAAGATTTGATCTCAAAGTTGCTCACAAATCCATTTGGAATCCCAGGTGGGCATGCAGTCCTCAAAGGCGCTTCTCTGTTTTCTTTGCCCCAGCATTGATATGCTCCACTCCATGTATTAGGTTGTATGCGATCATAACTGAAGAAAAATAAAAGTTGAACATAAAATCAAAGGGGATTTAGAATACATGAATGCATTACAGTAATATTATCACGTGCAGCAAATACACATGTGTGCAAGAAGTAGAGAATAAACCTATTTGGAAGTGGTGCTGTGAATGCCAAAATTGAGGGAAGATGATCTAAAACCCCTGCCATGAACTCCTCTCCAACTTTAGACATTCCATGCCGAGAAGATGCATCAGATGCTTGGAAAACATTTTGTCCATTCTGCCACAAACTGAGATGCACATGGGATCCAGAACCTATGTCATCCAAAGCATACCTGGGCAGAGAAACATAGTTAAAATGTTGGGTATTCCAAGTTTCTAACGTTAAGGGCAAAACATGCATGAAAGCCTCACAGAATTGACTAATATATGAAGTTTAGCTCAATTCAAATGATTATCAGACGAGTCTCCCATAATATCTATTTGTTACTATATAATCAGAAAGATTCACTAACTCAGTTGGGAATGATAAAGCATAAATTGGTATACTAGTAGACATTCAATAAACCCTCCATCTGCAATACCACTACATGACAAAATAAATATTTTAATGAACCATTTGAGTTTCATCCAAAGCAAAAGCGAAAAATATCAGAAACTATAGGCCTTGTCCAGAAGATGAGGTAGAAAGCATTGATCAGAATGAGAAAAAGTTACAACTTACTTGGGGACAAACGTTGCCAACAGCCCATGTTTATTTGCAATAGCCCTAACAACTTCGCGCGTGAAAATCAAGTTGTCAGCGGCATATGTACAAGCAGTGTACCCCAAAGCCATTTCATACTGACCATTTCCAGCTTCTGCATGCATCTGTAAATTTTGAAAGCTAAAGTAAGACAGGAGAATCAAGTAATACTCAACTTTTCACTTCCTAAGATGCACAAAAAAGCAGCATTCAGGAGAGGGAGGGACGAAGGAAACCAGAGAAAATGATGGCTCCCCATTAAGGAAAAAGAATAAAACCACTGGATCTCCACTTTTATTTGTTATTATAGAAACTTAACATAATTGAGAAAAGAAACAAAATTTCTAGATAATTATTACATGATAAAATGCTTATACCATCATCTAAAGTTGTTACCATAGGGATCCATTACCGATGATTGTTTATTAATTGTTTTCTGCAAGCCTGGCAACTCATAAAAGGTTCAAATAGTAGACCTTTGTTCTTAACCACTTGTAAGAAAAGGGATGCATTTAGTGTGTTGAAATTTATTACATTTTAGAAAAGGATAACACAACCAAAGATTCTTTAATTTGGAAGTAGGCTACATGAACAATTGCAATGATCTCAGTATATCTCATGCACTCACTAAAAGAACACCTGAATGGGTACTTGGGCAAACTCGGTTGATCTCTGCACGTTTATTCTTATCTTGGATTATGTACTTGTGGCTTAATGCAGACACACAACTAAATAACAGACATAATGACGACAAACTAATTGTCAGGTAAAATATGAATAAATTTAATGACAGCCGCATAGTATCAGTTGATGAAAGTCCCTCCAATGATAGTGGATATCAAGAACATGACTTCCCATCTATACCTGCTCAACAGCAACATTCAAGGAATTTAGAGCCGCAACAATTTCTTGAAATAAAGTGGAGATAGCATCAAATCCAGAAGAGGAGCAATAAGGTTTTGAGTCGATTGGCACCCACTCCTCTTTCCCCTCTCTGCAAGTTTTCAAGGGGAAAAATTCATTATATTTAAGCAGAGCTAAAGGCTGCTAAAACAACAAAAAGGAGGGAAGTGCCTATGTCACCCACCTTTCTAGCTTTTTCAAGAGATAAAATTCATTTTCAAATCCTGCATTCATTACCTGCATATATAGAATTCATTAATTGAGCGTGAATTCACCATTATCATATGCATGACAGACCACCTGACGTACCAAGTTGAATTCATCTTTTAGAACTTTTGAAACTCTTCGTAGGGCCTCTCTTGGGCAATATTCCCATGCATCCCCAGGTTTAAGATGCATGTCAGCCAAAACCATCTCCTCTTGTTTTTTCCTATTGAGGAAGAGGGTACCAACATTATTTTAAAGGCATAATGAAAATTAACAATGTTAGCAACGATAACCAAGAGATATTCATGTCAAAGATATGAAAGCAAAACAGGAAATACTAAATGATGCAAACGCATGTAAAATTGTGAAGGTATTGAAGGGGCAGATAGAAATATTTCCCAGTGTGGTAAACCAGATATTATTCCTCAAAGATACAGTACCATGGGATTTTCCTCCAAGTCGATAGGTCAGGCATCAGTCTAATCTCACCCGTCCCAGTTAGATTAGTCTCATCAGCTGGACCATCAACAGCAGAACGCATTGCCATACATGCAAAAGTCAAACCGACACCATTTTTCCTCACAACATCGTTAAAGCGTTTCTTGGGGACAACCTGAAATGTCAAATAAATTAAGAAGAAACAGCTAAATTGCAGATTACCCTTACAGTCACAAATAGTCAAGAACACTCCATGTACAAATGACATCTACAATAGTACTATTCAGTACATACCATATAATTATAGAACCTGATAAAAGAAAGAAAATATAGCCTAAGACACAATTATATAGCATGAAAACGATCTCAATCTTTCCTCCAATGTGCCATTAAGGCATCATATTGTTATTAGGATCAACCAAACCATTAGCTTCGATTTTGGAGTAATAAAGTCCAATTGCTGGCAGAATAACTACAACATAAAACTTGCAATAGGAACTAACAGGATATAGAAATTCAAAACAGATTAATGTTTTTGCACTATTAAGTGAATGATGCATAAACCAGCCAGCATATGATCCCTAAGGTAGCATCAGAAGAATAGAGGGAAAAGGAAATTAATTTGATTTTTAGAAGTTATAGGTTTGCTCATCAGAGTTGGTAATTCCCTTTAGTAAAGTTTTTGAGTTTCCTCGTTTTTCAGAGAGTGGCAAAGGAATAATTTATATTTCTTCCTGAGAGTTGTGATGATGAACTTAATCAAAGAATGAATAACTGATCTATACGAAGAAAAAGAAACCTTACTCGGCATCTATGCTGTCCGGAAGCATCTGCCCATAAAATACGAACAAGGGAAACACTATGTTCTGGAACATTTGTCCCTATCACGTAGCTAGGAGATTCACTAGCCTTTAAACCTACTAGTTCCTCGCCTATATTAATCTTGTATAATTGTATAGCAGTCTGGGCAAAGATGTCCTTAGATGCTTCAATAGCTTCAGTGATCGAAAGATCATGATCAATGCATGAATCACGTAGAACAGAAAAGACAACTTCACGCGCTCTTTTGGCACCTGAAACAAAGGAGTAGGTCTAGGCCTCGTCATCACATGGATTCTATTTTGAGTAAGACAAGGAAATCTAATAATTTACTTCAGAAGTTGTTTTATCAAATAAACCCTCAAACAATTGAAGGCTTCTAGACTTTTCCAATGCTTTAACAAATTAGTCCTATTTTTGTCAATACAGTGAAGGGTGAGGACCATGCCAAATACATGCACCTGCACAGAAACGAACTCGTTCCTCAAAGGAATAAAATTTATGTCTGCACCTGCCAATTCCGAGACAAATTCACACAGCAAAACCTCTACGTGTACATGAATATATAAACTTAGGAAAAAACCAGCTTCTATAAGGGAGTAACTATTTCTTTAAAGATATTAAAGGGCTATTTTAGATGGTAATTCAGTGTTTTCTAATCAGAATTTTTAATGAATACCGAGAATATGAAAAATTGAAAATTTCTAGCACTTAGAACTGTTCCTGGTGCAATGCAAATTTTTAATCGCCAGCAGTACAGACAGACAATAATAATGTAAAAGAGAGAATGACACCCATCATGAAAAATGCTTTTAAAGGCATGATGCGAGTGATCAGGTTTGGACATGATATTCTTAAAAGTAGAATGAAATACAATCAGAAGCATCATTCTCCAGCCATTCTATGAAGAATGAAATACTATCAGAAGCATCATTCTCCAGCCATTCTATGATATGTGCGGATGGAAACTTCGACTGACCTAAGTAGTATGTTTCAGGAGTTGCAACTGCATCAGTGCTGAACATGACCTGCAATTTTTGCGTTTAAGATCAATCAGTAATAAAACAAACTTAGAGTGCATATAAAAAGAACCAACCGTGTCTATTGACAGATTCCTCACTGGATGAACTAGTATAGAGCTCTTTAATAAGTCGTGTGATTATCTAAAAAACAAATGTTCATTTTCTTAAAAACTTCTGTACACTGAGTACGGATTCTCAATATTTCCTTTGGGAGACTATTCTCACCTTCTTTATGGGAGCTAGCTCCAAAAGTTCTTTGACTGAGGATATCATCCCATGAAAACTGAGCTTGGGAATTGCCAACCCAAAGTCAAGGTAAACCTGAAAGTACGACTCATTACATACAAAGGAACATGGAAGACTGAATAAGTTTAAAGAATGAGGTGATCCACTAGAGAGTAGAATTTTCACCTGGGGATAAATAGAGGCTAGATATGAAGCTTCCTTTGAAAACGGGTAGGATGCATGCAAAAGAACAATGCGACACCCGGAAAATCTTTTATCCTCCAAAAGGGTTCGAAGATGAAGAGGATTGGCTAGCAGTAAATCCAAATCTTTGTCTCCAAAGCTAGTTGTGAGAGAAATGAAACACGAGAAATAAGGAAAAAGATGCTAAAAGTGCATTCGGGTTGCATGCGTGCAACCTGATAGCTCACTTTTAAGGAGAACAACTTGGAATAGATGAGCTGCCTATTGGACCTTGCTAATTTCAACATAGAGATCAACCACTAATTTGATATAAACTTTAATTTCATCTGCCAGGGCCCCTTTCAGATTGCTATCCAATCCAACTCAAGTTCATTTCCTCCCTAGCAATCGACAAGGGTTTAGTTGGGGAACATTTAACAATGTAAAAGCTTATCTTACCCCGTGTGTATCTGCAACGGCAAATCAAACTGTAGAGCTACCTCCAAACCATGAATGAATATATGGTCAATTAAGCTTTTATTTGTAATTCGTACAGGTTTCCCACCTGAAATGGGAAATTGTTATATCCACTGATAAATGCAAAAAGTCCAATTCAGAGGCTATAGTATACTTACGTTGTAAAACTTCAGAAAGACCAATCTCAGCATCCTCTCTGGTGACATGTGGATTGATTTCCAAACCACTGCGGTATGCAGCTATGCTTTTCAACCCAACAATCTCATTTGCAACTGTAACAGTGAGTTAAGAAATCCAGCTAGGACAGCAAGCTATTCTTATCTATTCATCCTTACCAGTTAGGGTGGGTGGCCAACCTCAATAATCTTTCACTGGTAGTCAGCCGAAGTTACATGAACTGTCCCTAAAGCTTCAATTAGATGTTGCAGATGATGTGTTAATTTCAAATCAACAGAAAGAACAATGGAAGTAGATGTCTTTCAGTTAGAATGAGCAGGTCACAGGATGAACATAAAAGTGGTAAAGCCGTGATGGTAAATATAGCTTCTACAAGCCACATATGTGTGAGTAATGGAAAATGACTATTACAAACATCTATAACTATCTGAAAGGATATGAACTCAAGCTTTTCAAAAATGTTTCGGTGAATGCATCCAATGTCCAGGTAGATCCATCTGGCATCTCCTGTAAACATATGTAAGTTGTAACAACACCAAAGATATAAAAAAATGTGAAAAATGAACTTGCCATCAATGATAATATTTACTAGAATTTAATATAAAGTTAAAAAGAAGGTTAAGAAGGGATCCTACCCCATTAAGGATCTCCTCAGCCAGGGATTCAATTCTGAGTATCCTACCAACAAATGGAACAAAATTCTTATGCCACTGAATGTCATGTTTCTTGTCAAGCTTCAGTCCATCATCAATAAGAATAGTAGAGATTCCTGCAGCTTTAAAGCACTTTGAGCTAATGGCTTGCAATCCAGACAATCTGCGATATTGTTCTACAGCATCCAATGATGACTCCGTGCCATAGAATTCTGCAATCTCCCTCAAATTCCTCTGTCGAAACCAAACTGTCTCAGAACAAAAGGTTAGAGCCCTACTTTTTCAAAGTTATCAGGCAATGACGATTGACTTTATTTACAATTATAGCATAGTTGGTCTATGATACGTCAAACCAAACACTTTTGTTATTCAAAAAGCTGCACTTTTACATTTTGAATCAAGGCTTTGTTTGAACAGATATTCATTTATTCATTTTCAACTTTCAACCAGCAGATTTAACGATCCAAGAAAATGTCAAAGCAAAGTCAAACTATTTCAGATCTATTATTAAACTGAGAACCAAACAAGCTTAAAACGTAAGATTCATAAATCTATGGAATAAAATTAGAAACAAAGCATTAAAGAAATAGATAAATAGTAAAAGGAAAATTGAATTTGAACGTCGCTTCAAACGATCGAAAACAATTTCACACAAACAGCAATACTTAACACCAAAAGAAAAAGAAAAAAGTCTCCACCACTGTTTTATAGTATTAAGTCAAAGAATTAAAAGACATTAAGTCACCATTGGAAATAAAAATAAACTGATTGATTTATAAGATTAAAAAATAAGAAGAATAAGAGGAGGAGGAGGAGGAGGAGGACAGTGGTTGCCATTGCCTTGAAAGAAAGGGAGTAAGGAGCAAAGGATAAGGCGTCGCCAGCTGCTTCAGACAGTGAATTGATGAAAGCAAAAGAGGAATCTAGAGGAACAATACTGTGCGCATGAGAATCCACCACCTTCATTTTCTCTATGGCTTCTCTCAACTCTGCAAACTCCATTCTTTTTCTTTCCCTTTCCCGCAAAATTTTCTTTTTCTTATTCTGCCGGGAAATCAAATGACGTTAAATTACTTCCCAATAATTAGTTTTGCGAACCATATGAGGTTTGACTACAATAAAATGGCTTTTAAGCATGTTCCTTCTTTGACTTTCCTTCTTTTTCAACTTTTCCCCTTTTCTAAATTCTTGTAAATTTTTTTTCATCCATGGTGACCTACTCAACTATCAATTTTTTAAATTTGGTCACTCAATTAATCAAGTTTTTTTTTTATCTATTTTTATCAAGTGATGATGTGATAGTTATAAATTAGTATAATAATAAATTTAATTCTAAATTTTAATCTATTATATCGATTTACTTATAATTAAATTTTAAGGGTTAATTTTTTAAATTATAACTAAATCGATATAATATGTAAAAGTTTAAAATTAAATTTATTATTATACTGATTTTAATTATCACATCACCCTCCTATCACATATTAATAGCACTTAATGAAAATAAGTAAAAAAAAAAACAATCTCAATTAGTTGAGTCACCAAATTAAAATGATAGTTGAATTGAAAAAGAAAAGGTGTCAAATTAAAAAAAATGATAGTTGCAAGACCAAAAAAGAAAAGTGGCTATAACTGGGTGCCTGTGGTTGAATTTACCCTTTATTAGTAACTGGAAGTCTGGAAATCTCGAATTCATTTTCCTTGATCTACGGAATTGGAAAAGGAAAAAGAAATAGCCTATTATTTTTTATTATGAAGAAAAATAACTTCTCGAGGACATAAATATTTGGTAGTATTTAATATTTTAACTTCACAGGATTTCTTTTTAACGAAGGAAAGCTTCAAATATCACTTTTTTACGACCCGAGCTCTACTAGGGATTGGGGTCTCCGACCAGTGATCCGGATAAGTCCCACCAAAAAATTAAGTGCGAAGCAAGCCATGAAGAGAATAGTAAGACAAGTTCACAGACCCTATTTGCAGAGCGAGCTTGTGGACCCAGCTTGCAAGGCAAAGCCAATGACAAGGCTACCATCTTAGCTTGTATATACCCAGGGAGCTCGCAGAAAGGGCCTCGTGCTCCACAAGCCACCTAGACGCGCGTCCAGCAAGTCCAGAGCCCATCCAGAATGTTAGTCCCACAAACAAAAATGACCGCGTGTTTTATAAACATGTGCCCAGCAAACATGTAGTTCGCAAAGAATGTCAAACTAAGGATAGAGAATGCCAGTACTAGAGGCAGTGGGGTCAAGACAAAATAGTGGGGCCCTATCATGAGTTGTAATAGCATTTGTAGCAACATGTATAAATACCTGAACATTCCTCTCAATAGTACACGAGAAAATATTACTCAACAAATCTTAATCTCAAAATTACATATAAATTTTAGTTTAACATATAATATTATATATGAATTTTGATTTTGTGCAATTTTATACATTAAGTCTTGATCGATTCAACTTTATACAATATAGCATCGTTTTAAGTTTTGATATTATGTACACAAGTAATTATATTTATTATAAAAATAAATTGATGTATTTATTTAAGTGTTTATAGTTGATTCAAAACAAAAGTTTCATGTATACTTTTAAACTATAATCAAAGTTTTTTTTGAACAATCTCGTTATAGGTTCTAATCATATTTGTTCTTGTTAACACAATGTATAAAACTACCCATATCCCCTTCCTAACCCATAAATAGGAAGATAATGCACTTCAGCATACTCAAACTCATGTCGTCTTGCATTGACAATAATGCCCATGCCAATTAAGCTAATACTCAATCGACAAAATTCACACTACAATCAAAGTTTTATATATATAATTGCACTAAATGAAAATTTATGTATCAAATTACACGTTCATTTATAATTTTGAGATTTATCCCACTTGTGTTTCAAATAGTTTTTCTACTTTTTACTCATATCACTCTCTATATAATCTTGATAAGATTTATTTTCTATTTGATCATTGTTCATAAAAACATATGATATTGGTTTTAGTAAATATAATAATAGGGAGTGATCCACGTGTAAAATTAAATTAGTTTTATACCCTTTCGTATCTCTTTATACTATTAATATTTTAACAATCCAATCGTCATATATTATATTTCAATCATATAAATTATGCATGTCAAATTTGATGTAAATTAAAATTTTCTAATTATTTTTATGTAAAAAAAATTTAGTTGTTCAATAAATATTAATATATATAGTTGTTGGGTAATATTTTCTCGTATATTATTTATAAGAGTGTTCAGGTATTTATACATGTTGTTACAGATGTTATTACAGCTCATGATAGGGCCCACTATTTTGTCTTGACTCCGTTGCCTCCAGTACTGACATTCTTTGTAAACTTAAGGTGTGTTGGGCATGTGACTACGGAGCACACGATCATTTCTATTCTTGGGACTGACATTCTGGGTAGGCTTCGTACCTGCTGGACATGTGTCTAGGTGGCCTGCAGAGCACGCGACCCTTCTAAGAGCTCTCTAAATCCTTATAAGCTAGATCTGTGGCCTTGCGTTACGAGCTGGGTCCATGGCTTTGCCTTGTGAGATGAGTCTGAGAGCTTGCAATGCGAGCAGGGCCCGCACACTCGTCTTGCTGTCCTCTCGTAGCTCACTTCACACTCAATCTTCTGGTAGGACCTATCCGGTTCATAGGTCAGATACCTAGGTCAATAGTAAGGCTCAGGTCGGTGATTACTAGTGTACAATAATCTATTCCCCCTTAGTGGGCCTAAGGGGTGCTGTAAAGTAGCGCGCCTTAGGTCTATCATGGTAAGTTTTAATGCAGCTTGTTGGGTACGCTTGCGAGCTATGATACGTAACAATAATTCTATCGCGTAAGCGAGTGGGTTTTGAGTGTGCGCACCTATCCGTTGAAAGTTGAATCATTTCCATCTGTTCGCATCTAGATCGCTGGTTTTCCTTGGTTATACGAATCGTCAAAGAGTAGGATGAGAAATCCTTCTTTAAAAGGGGGAGCTTTCGGAACCCTAAATCTTTCACGCTTAGCATTTCCAGCAACCTGAAACAAAGGTATTTTCAAACATTTTTTCTTTTTAAATTTTTTGTTTTCTTCTTTTACTCGAGTTATGATGAGGATGAGAAGGATCGATGATCGGATAGTTCCAGGTTGTCCATTGCAAGAATGATTGTCTCCGGTTCTGGTGACAGAGAAGATTTATCCCTACACCACTAAACAGGAGGAACTACAAAGTGTCTTGGCCGTTCGAGGAATAAAACTTCCCAATTTTGCGCACAAGTTCTCTATCCTAAAAGGGTCACCTCAGTTGTGCGAAACCATCGAAGATAGCTTTCTTTCTTCTTATTCACGCGCTTGAGGTTGGGTTCCACTTGCCACTTCACCATTTCTTCTACAGTCTGTTCAAAGACTACAAGATTGCACCTGGCCAACTCTCGAGCTTTTCTTGGTAGATTATTGTGGCGTACTTTATCAACTGTTCTTGGTGTAGTTAGGTTCCCTTGCTCGCCATTTTTCAATATCTATATCAGTTGAAGAGCCATAATCTGGAGAACTTGTCGAGGTTCTATTACTTCTCTCCTCGTAAAAAGGTGAAGACGATTATGGTGAACTAATGTTCCAACCTTCGTTTGAATCGGGGGAAGTATGTCCAAGTTTGCAGCAGACTTAGCGAGGACTTTGGGTTTCCAATCAAGTGGTCTTTGCTGAGCCAAGACATGTGTTCGTTCCAATGGACTCTCTTTACAGACGAAGCTGTGGCCCAGTTTCGAAAGCTTTGCACTAGGCGTCTGTTAGTTTTGAAGGATTTTATCACGGTGATGAATGTTTTTCAGTACTACTTGGAAGGTTACAACCCTAACAAATGGAGGTCAGGTGATAACGTGGAGGTTAGCCGATCCTTCGGTGTACTGCTTGAGAGTTGTATGTGGCATCATGACTCCTTTAACGAGTTAGGCATGGTATTGTGGGGTGCCACGGAGGAACTAGTGAATTTTTTCTATCACTTCTGTGAAATGAAGCTTCGCTTATTTTCTCTCATCGAGTATTCGCAAGGGGAAGGTGATAAGCAGAATGTAAATTTGTTAACTGCTCTCACTGATCATAGGGTTGTTGCTGAAGCAGGGATCAATCACAACTCTAGGGATAGTTCAAGTGAAACTGATAGTATATCCCGTGAGATTAATGAGGCTATGGATATTGACTCTTTAATAATTGGTGCTCATAAGAAGCATAAGCCTGCCGCGAGAGCTGTGCGCATCAGTTCTACGAGTGAGGAGGAGGGGAGTAGCGTACAGTTGGAGCATCACAGTAAAAAAAAGGAGGACCCTATTGGTCCTATTGTTGTTGTGGTTGGATATCCCAATCCTCCAGTGGCGAGCTCGCTATCAGTCCCCCCTGTTAGCTTGTCAATTGCCATTAAGGATATTCCTCCAGTTGTTTCTCATGTTTCCCTTCTTGTACCCCCTATCGAAGAAGTTCTAGTTGGAAGCGATAGGGGTTTATTTCCATGGCGCGAAAACTTGAGCGCGCAGGAATACCCTTACAATCCTGCTGATATGGCCCAAGGATGGAGGGCTTCTATACCAGAGGCTACGAGGGTAAGCAGTGTACAAGCACCCCCTGCATCAAGCTTGTTCTCATCCTTATAATTCCTATTTTTTGAGGTTAACATGGTGGAGTTGAAGACCTGCCAAAGTGAGCTTATCGAGATTAAGGCAAAGTTGACTAGAGTTGGCGAGCTGTATCTTAAGGTGATGGAAGAAAACGAGGTTATTAATAAATAGAATGAGGATCTTATAGAGCGTCTAACTGTTGCTGAGATTGAGATGGAAGGGCTAGCCTGCGAGGTGGCCGCTAAAAGGCAAAGTAATGAGGCTACTCAAGCTGAGGTAAAAAGGGTCATAGTATAATAAATGACCACTCTTAAAAAAATCATTAGGGAGTGCTAGAATCAAGTTGAGGCCACTATGCAAAAGTAGTCTAAGGCCCTGGAAAAGTTTAAAAAGAAAAAAATTGAGAATGTTTTGAATTATATTTCGAAGTTAAAAGTGGTTATACTGCTGCACGCTCAGGTTGCTAGTGGCCCATTTGATGTTCGTAAACTAGACTTCGATACTCTTGACAGAGTGGATATGAGCTAGCTAGGCGTTGATATGCTATGTCCCTCGAATGTTGCATGAAACTCATTTGTCTACGGGGAAGAACTCTCAAAACTTATACTTAGAGGAGAATCCAACTGAGAGTGAGGAGAATAAGGATGTGGTCCCTTTCGTTGGTGACGTTGCCCCTCCTGACAATATTGACCAATATGCTGACGGAGAAGATAATGCATCTTAGTTTCTTTTTATTTGTTATTGTTTTTTTTTTATGAAATGAAAATTTGAGATTGAAGAAGTCTGCTTTTGATAGTCTATTGCCGTTGTGTCTTTTGCAAGCTCACATTTGTCACATAGCTATACCTTTGTTATAAAGGCTTTAAGTAAAAACCTTCGAAAATCATAAGCTGTGAGTTGTTTAAGACTTAATGAGATTCTTAGCTAGGAATATTAGTCTGCAAACAACTTTATACTTGAGCAACTTTCGCTAACTATGTTAGAGGCTACCGTTTTTATCCTACGAGCCTTAGTATGACAGGTGGGAGCTTTGCTCCCACTAACTGTGTTAGAGGCTATGATTTTGTCCACCGAGCCTTAGTATGACAATTGGGAGCTTTGCTTTCGCTAACTATGTTAAAGGCTGCTATTTTTATCCTGCGAGCCTTAATATGACAGTTGGGAGTTTTGCTCTCGCTAACTATGTTGGACGCTGCTTTTTATCCTCCAAGCCTTAATATGACAGCTGGGAGCTTTGCTCTCGCTAACTATGTTGGAGGCTACGGTTTTTATCCTGTGAGCCTTAATATGATAATTGGGAGCTTTGCTCTCACTAACTGTGTTGGAGGTTGTGATTTTTATCCTATGAGCCTTAATATGATATAAATGTTGTTAGGGAGAGATTCTTCATTCATAGGGAAGGGTTTACACATAATACTTTTTGAGATGTCAAACATTCCAAGTTCGCAGTATAGCTGTGCCTTCCATTCTCGCTAGCTTATATGCTCCATAACCTATTTTTTTCTATAACCTTGTAAGGCCCCTCTAAATTTGGAGCTCTTTTTCCCTGCTATGAAGTGGGTAGACTAGCTTCGGTATTTCTTAAGATAAGATCGCCAACTTGGAACTGTTTATTTTTTACCTTGGAATTGTAGTAGCAAGCTACTTGTTAGGTGCGTGCTACATTTCTAATTTCAGTTGTTTCTCTGAGTTTATCAGTCAAGTCAAGATTGAGCCTAATGGCCTCCTAATTAGCTTCATCGTCGAAGTGCTGTGTTCTGTGCGACCTCAAATCGATCTTTGTAGGGATTACAACTTCTGCACCATAGACAAGAGAAAAAGTTATTTCTCCTGTTGTGGTATGGAGTGTAGTTCGCAAGGCCGATAAGATTTTAGGCAATTATTCTAACCAAGTGCCCTTAGCTCGCCAACTTTTTTCTTGAGGGCTGTTAGAATTTTTTTGTTTATTGCTTCCACTTGTCCATTAGTTTGTGGCATTTTCATTAAGCTTTGAGCTAGAGCTATCTGGAAGTTAGTATAAAATTTTTTGAACTTTCCCTAAAACTGTGTACCATTGTTTATAATAATCATACGAGGTATACCAAACCTACAAACAATTGATTTCCATAAGAAAGACTCTATTTGTTTCTCTGTTATAATTGCCAATGCTTTAGCTTCAATCTATTTGGTGAAGAAGTCCACAACCACTACTATAAACTTCTTTTATGCCATGGCTATAGAAAACGTGCTAAGGATATCAACCCCGCAACTTGTGAACGTCTAAGGAACTGACATGACTTAAAGAGGCTCCACTGGTTTTCGCTAGACTGTGGCATTTCTTTGGCAAGAATTGCACATGCGAACCAGCTGGTGTGTATCTTTCTGGACTATAATCCAATAATACCATTGTCTAAAGATTTTTTGTGTGAGCAGTCTACCCCTAGGTGACCACCACAAATCCCCTCGTGGATTTCTCGCATGACATGTTCAGCCTCAGGTGGTGATAGACACCGCAGCAGTGGATGTGAAAATCCCTCTCTATATAGTACACCCTTCAAAATGGTGTGCCTAACAAATGTAGGATAAAATACATTGTCTTAATTCATTGTGTAGTCAGATGAGTTCGTGACATTCAAATATTCGAATCATATATTAGGAATTTTGCAAATATTTGTAATTTATAATGTTAACATACCTCACTGTTTTGCATTGTAGTTTTGTGAGCTCTTTCTTGTCTCGTTTATCTAGTTCATATTGAAGGGTGCGAATTGTTAATGTCATCTAGGTCTCCGCCTGATCCACGTATAACATTTGCGATATGTCATAGTTGGGGGTCTCCCTAAACTCGAGTAGGATTTTCCCTCTTTGTTCAATAACAATAGAGGATGCTAATTTGGGACAAAGCATCAGCACGCATGTTGTCACTTCTCAAGAGCTACTTAATTTGAGCTTTGTTGAACCTTGCAAGCAGCTATGCTGCCATTGCATGATATTGTTTCAGTATCGCTTCTTTCACATCCTATTTTCCATTCATTTGTTTTGCCACCAATTGCGAATCTGTATGGACAATCAGGTCTTTTACTCCTACCTAGCGTGCTAATTGCAGTCCCTATACCAAGGCTTCATATTCGACGATGTTATTGGATGTTTAGAACCCAAATGACAATTTGTACTGCCATTCATTGCCACTGGGTTGATTATGAGTGCACTTGCTCCCGATCTTATTTTGGCTGTGGAACCATCGATATAAACTAGCCAACTTTTTGAATTATCAATTGCATGTACACTTTCTAGAGGTAGGTTAGCTGCTAAATGACTTACAACAAGCGAAAAAGCAATTTTAGTATAAAATACTAAATACATGGTGCTTTATCATAAAGTATAACATATGGTATTGTTAGCATGTTATGCCTCCTCAAAAAATATAACTAATAAAACTGCTAATCTCCATCAATGTTCATACAACATACAATTTTTATAGGATAGTTATTGTCTGACATTTCAAGTTGTAACTCACATTACCTGCTGCGTCTTCAGTTCTTTCAAAGGAGCACTCTACTATGAATTTGGCTAGCACCTATCCCTTTATTGTCGTTCCCAGGGCGAAGTCTATTCCAAGTTCAGCAAGTTTAATACTTCACTTCGTTACCCTTCTTGAAGTGTCTGCATTGGATAGTGTTTCCTTCATGGTCTGATTGGTAACCACAACGACTGGATGGGCTTGAAAGTACGGATGTAATTTGCGAGCTGCAATTATCAAAGTATAGATACATTTTTCTATTTTTGAATACCTCAGTTTGCTGTTTTGAAGTACCCTGTTGATGTAGTATACCGGGAATCGATGGACACCATCTAACTTGACCAGCGCTGCTACAACTGTCTCTTCTAAGTGTCTCCTACCTGGGGTGATTTTAAAAGTGGAGGGGAAGTAAGGTACAATCTCAACTCCTTTAAGGTCGCTTGACATTTTTTGGTCCATGAAAAATGTAATAGCTCGTTTTTAGTCAAATCAGAATAGTGGTTTTGGGACCACAAATCTGAAGTAAAAATAATAATTTTATTATTATTTTAATGTCTACAGCATGATAATATGATTGTGTGAAATTTCGTTAAGAAATTTTATCGTTTGAATACTCAATTTCATAAAAAGGACTAAATCGCGTAAAGTGTAAAACTTGTGTTCTAATAGTTAAAGGTGTCTAATAGCTATGGAATATTAAAGTGAAGGTCCTTAAATGGTAATTAGACCATTTATGTTGATAGTGGATGTACATGGCTCGGTATAAGTGAAAATTTTAATAATTTTAAAGGCTAATTAAGTAATTTGGTAATTAATTATAATTAAAAATAAGTAAAACAAAGTTACCATCATTTTTTTCTTCTTCAACCGGTTTCACAAATAAAGAATATTCATTTTTGAAGCTAGGGTTCGGCCAAGCTTGTGTATGCAATTGGTGAGTGATTTTTGTCCCGTTTTTAATTATTTCTATGTTTTTGAGATCGTTGCAGCTTAATCTAGCTAGCCACTTTTTTGCAAAATTTTTAAAGGTTTAGGGTTTTTCCATTGATGAATCTATTCCATTGATGAATCTATGTGTGTTTTGATGTTTGATGATAGAAAATGCATGCTTTTTGTTTGATAAACAACATTTGTAAAGTGATTTTTAGTAAAATGTTCAATTAGGGATTAAATTGTGAAATATGTAAATTTTGTAGTTAAATTGTGAAATAAATGAAAAATATGGACTGCTAGGGACCTAATTGAAATCTGGCTAGCATGGGTTGTTGTTGAATTGCATCAATTTGTGATTTTATGAAATAAGGACTAAATTGTAAAAATGTGAAATATTTGGGGCAAATGTGTAAAATTGTCTTAATGTATAATTTGGAAAAAATTGAATATAGAGATTATTAAATAAGTTAATTTTGATTATATTTAGATCAAGAAACGTGAAATACGAATTTAGATCGGGGGAAAAATAATATTTTGAACTTGTCGATCCGATCTGTCGTTTTAGCGATCGAGGTAAGTTCGTATTTAATAAGCTTTATTATAATTGTATTTTAAATGTTTTGATATTGCATAAACTGTGAATACGACTCTACGAACATGTAACAGCCCGATTTAGGGGCTAGTCGAAATAGTGATCTCGAGATCACTAATCCGAGGTTAGAGAAATTATTTTCATGTTATTTTATGTGTTGTAACATGTTTATAAGGGTGCATGAAAATTTTGATGCTTTAATTTTAACGATTTCTTGCTTAATCGCGAAAAAGGACTAAATCGCATTGAGTGCGAAAGTTCTATTTTTTCTGCTAGAGGCGACAAATAGCTATAGAATGTAAATTGGAGCTCTTTAAAGTGAAATTATACCTTCTTAAAAGTGATGGACGGTCAAGGGGACAAGGAATTAAAAATTTGACAAGAGTTGGTGACTTTTGTTGACTAAATGAATAAAATAAGAGGAAATAAGAAAAGGCTATCATCTTTTCATTTAGTCTTCTTCTCCAACTGAAAATATCAAAAAAGGGAGGGCTTTGAAAGCTTGAAAATTTTAACAACTCATTTTCTCTACAAGTAAGTGATTTTGATGGTTTTAGTTGATAATTTTTGTACTTTTGGAGTCCCCAAAGCTTGAGCTAGCTAATGAGGGGACTAATGTGCAATATGGTTGAAAGTCTAGGGACTTTCCATGAGAGTGTTTATATTGGTTGCTGAGTTTTTAACGAAAAAAATGAATGTTGGGAAGTTGAGAAACAACTTTTGTGAAAGGTGTTGTCATGAAAACACCTAATTAGGACTAAGATGCAAATGTTGTAATTTGTTCATTAATGCATGAAATAGTTGGGATTACGAATAGTTGTAAGAGGATTAAATGTTCAGCTAGGCTTTTTTAATAAGAAAAGGTGATGAAAAGTGATTTATGAGCCTAGGGGCAAAATTATAATTTTGCCAAAGTATAAGGGCGAAATAGTCATTTTTGCCTAAGTGTAGGTTATGATGTATTATGATTTACAAGTGATTAAATAAGTAAATTGTATTGTTCTAAATCATAGAAACGAGATTCAGACCTAGAACGGGAGAAAAAAGACATATGGACAAATAAGTCCCTTTCAACCCTTTCGTTATTAAGGTAAGTTCGTGTGCAAATGTTGCAATTACATACGGGTTATTTAATATTCCAATGCCGTATGGAATGTATATTTACGATATGAATGTGTTAAATATGTTTTGACGATATGTCAAGAGAATTAAATCTAAGAATAATAGGAAATGCAAATAGCATGATATGATGATAGTTAAGGTCCCGTGTAAGACCATATTGGAATATGGCCTTGGTGTGAGATATTGAATAAGACCATGTCAGGGACATGGCATCAATATGTTATTTCGTGTAAGACCCTATCGAGGGCATGATGTCTATTTGATGTTATGTGTATGGGACTCAAAAATGTTATTTAACAATTTGAGTGATTCAATAGGTATGTTGAAAATGAGAAAGTATGTGGTTGTACCATGAGAGGTACAGGTATGTGTTAGAATTAAATTAACGTGAATTCGATATATGAGGAACCCGTAATGGTTTAAGTGTAAATGATGCCTTTTATATGCAAATTGTTGTTATTGAGTGGTGCATGGCATGATTGAGAACATGTATGATTCAAGTGGAATGAATTTGATAGTTATTGTATAGTTTCGTATGAATGACGATATATTGATGTAAATGTGTAATAACAACACATGACAGTGGGCTAAGTGCGATACCACCTTGTTACTTATCTACGATGGCCTAAGTGTGATACCATCGTTTAGATTATTATTTGGTGGGCTATGTGCGATACCACCGTAACTATCTATTTGGTGGGCTATATGCGACACCACCCTATTAAAGATTGATGGTGGGCAAAGTGCGAAACCACTGAGTGATTTGGCATTGAGTTGGCTTAATGATAAATTATGATGTGTTGTATCATGAGAAATTGTGGTGATAAGTGTAGAGAATGTATGTTAATGAATGTTAGCATTAAGCTTGAGATATGGTTAGAATGTGGTAAGAGACAGAATGAGTAAGCGTTATGAGTGATTGAATGGGTAACCATGAGTTTAAGAGTAAAACTCATTATAATACCTTGTGATTGAGTATAATAAATGAATATCAATAATTGATTATTATTTGCATATGAACTTACTAAGCATTATTGCTTACTCCTTTTCTTTTCCCATTTCTTATAGGTTAGCTTAACTAGCTCGTGTTGGAGACCGCTGGAGATGTTTTCACACTATCGAGCAGTCACTTGGTATGAGGTTTCAAGTCCTTATGAGTTATGACATGTATAGGGATATTATTTAAAGTTGATTAAGTCATAGTTGATATAGCCAAATGTGTTGGCCTAAGAGAGTTTATGGTTCAATTGTGTACAGCCATAGATGATGGCTTAAGTCAGTTGTAATTATACCAGAAATAGTTCTCTCTCGTGTATGGGATGAAAACTTCATTTTATAATTTAAATGTGATAATTCAAGAGTTATAATTGATGATATGTGAAGTTTATGTGATGGTGTATGAATGTATGCAAGTGAGGGTGGCTAAATGGCTTGGAAAATAGCCTTGAATTGGTCCACACGAGTAGACACACGGGAGTGTGTCTAGGCCGTGTATGACACACGGCCAGCCCCATGGGTGTGTGACTTGGCCATGTGTCCCCTGCATGTTAGTGTTGTAAGTCAGTGTCGACCACGGGCTAGCCACACAGGCGTGTTCCTAGGCCGTGTGACCCTTGTGAAGCTGCTGACGTCACAAACAGAATACCCAAGTTTTTACAGACGGGCGTGTCTAAGCTATGTGGAACACATAGGCCAAGAACATGGGCGTGTGTCCGGCCGTGTGAAAACCCCTGTAGGTTCGAAATGAAAATAAATCCCACACGGGGTAGGGACATGGGCGTGTGTGACCACGCAGCCTGCCCGCACGGACGTGTCCCATTTCACACGGGCTTGTGGCCTTTATTAAAGGGTCTCATTGACCTATGATAGGGACGTTCCGATGATAGGGACGTTACGATGGTGAATGAAAAATTTTAAATTGGAAAGAATTTTTATAGCCTAAAGTGGAATGATCAAGCAAGTCAAGTCCGGTAATGCCTCGTGCCCGATTCCGGCATAGAATCTAGGTAAGGGGTGTTACAAGACATGTTCGACGATAATTCAGCAAGTGTGAAATCCCGATTGAACCTTAGGAATAGATTAGGATACGAATGACATGCCATTAGGGGTTATTATGGTTTTGGGTGCTGGTTCATACGTCCTATCGGTGGCTGAGTTATCCAGCATGTGTTGCAGATTCTTGTCAACTTGTGTGAGCAGCACCGTGTAGCTACGTCATGACCATCAGCTTGTGTGAGCAAACCCGTTTATAGCTCGAGAGTGAGCATTATTGAGATATGATATTGAGATAGCTTCGACTATATATAGTGGCACTTAGGGTGCGAGATTCCTGAGTATCCTGTATTATTCCAAATGGTTCAACGGGTATATCGAGGATATAAAATAGTGAGAAATAGATACGTATTAATAGAGGTTTGTATGAAAATTGAATATGCATTGAACATATGAAAGAATTGAGTTTATGGTTAAATAGATGATTGAATTTATGTTAACATTGTGGTTATATTTATTTTATAATATGTCATATGCATATTTTGAATGGTAACTAAATGGTGAGTTTTGCTTATTAATTTCATACGAGCTTACTAAGCTTTATAGCTTACATCGTTTATTTTTTCGTGTTTTATAGTGAAATCAAGCTAGCTCGGATTCAGGGATCGTCGGAGACTTCATCACACTATCCAACTATCATTTGGTACCTTTGAACTTAAGTATTTTGGGTATATGGCATGTAGAGGATTATGGTCATTTTGGTTTGTATGTTGCTAATGAATTTAGTCATTTGAAATGGCTTGTAAATGTTAAATGTTTTTAGTTTTGTATATAGCCATGAGAGTTGGCTTAATTTGGTTGGTATGGTTGTGTACATATTTGTGTATATGGCTTGTGTTGTGAGTATATGGATGAATATATGGTACTTGTGGATTATAGATATTGTGGTTGTCAAGTAGTTGATATTGGATGAGTTATATGCTTGTGAGTTTGAGCATAATGGTACATGTTTGAAAATGTCTAATTAGTTGAATTGTATATGTGAATTTGGTATAAATGGAATGGCTTATTTTGTGACTTATGTGTATTGTGGATGTTGGTATAAAACTAACATGAATTAGGCTTGAATTATGCTTGATTGAGAGTAGATGAATGCTTATATATGCCATGTTTTGATGCCAAAAGGATTGTTTTGGGTATGTGCAAAGTTGGCTGGCAAATTGGCTTGGTAAATAGCCTATTTTTGTCCACATGGGCAAAGACATGGGCGTGTGTCTCAGCCGTGTGTGACACACAGTTATGTCACACGGTCGTGTGTCCACTGGCATTGAATTGAAAATCAAGTCAGTATGCTCCACACGGCCCAACACACGGGTGTGTGATTGGCCGTGTGGCCTAAGTCAGTATACCCTACATGTTTGGCACGGCCTAGACACGGCCTGGCACACTGGCATGTGTGGCCATTTTTAGGGCACACGGGCGTGTGTGTTGGCCATGTCACCCAAGTTAGAGAGTTACATAGGGTCAGACACGGGCTGGGACACGGCTATGTGATCCCATTTTGAATGTCCACACGGCCTATGACACGGGCGTGCCTTTGGCCCAATGAGACACATAGCCGGGCCACACAGGCATGTGTCCCCTAAAATTTAAAAAAATTTTTAAGTCTTGTAAAAGTTTCCTAAGTTAACGGTTTAGTCCCAAACCACTTCGAATGCATGCTTTAGTCCTCGTAGGCTTATACTAGGGACGATATGTATGTTGTTGAATGATGATTATATGAAAATTGAAAATGTATGTGAAATGCATGTTTAATTATATAGTAAGTCTGGTAATGCTCTGTAACCCTATTTCGGCATTGAATACGGGTGAGGGGTGTTACAAGAATGATGTCCTCAAAGCTTTGAAGAAAGGGAGAGACTTATCCGCTATTCTAGAAATGAACTTGTTAAGTGCCACTATTCTACCTTTGAGGCGCTGTATGTCTTTTATAGTTCGTGGAGAAGGCATTTTCATGATGGCTTGGATATTTTCCTGGTTCATCTCTACCCCTCTTTTTAAGATCATGAAGCCCAAAAACCTATCAGTTCGCACTCTAAAGGCGCACTTCTCCGGGTTCAGTTTCATGTTGTGAGCAATTTAGACTACGAATGTCTCTGATAGGATTCGCACATGTTCCCACATTGACTCGCTCTTTACTAACATGTCATCTACGTAGACCTTGAGCCCACGACCTATCTGGTTCTTGAATATCCTACTTACTAGTTTTTGATAGGTTGCTCCCGCATTCTTGAGGCCAAACGACATGGCTTGATAACATAAAAGTCCTCTCTCGATGATGAAGGCTATTTTTTCTTAGTTGTCTTGATCCAACAGGATTTGATTGTATCCCAAGAAAGCATCCATGCAACTCATAAACTTTTGACTTGTAGAGGTGTTCACCAATCAGTCAATTAATGGTAGGGAAAAACTGTCTTTAGGACATGCTTTGTTGAGGTTGGTGAAGTTAATACACATTCTCCATTTTTCATTTGTGTTCTTCACCATTACTACATTTGAAACCCAATATGGGTATTCCACCTCTTTGATGAATCATGCTGATAGTAACTTAGCTACTTCCTACCTCATTGCTTCCAACACTTGTGGTGCAGACTTCCTTTTCTTTTGCTTTACTGGATTTGCCTCCGGGAGTACGTTCAACTTGTGCACAATTACTCGAGGGTCCACACCCGGCATATCTGCTGCAGATTAGGAAAAAACATCCGAGTTCTTCTTCAAACACTGGATCAACATACTCTTCTCTTCCTCTTCCAATGCTGACGAAATTTTGACAGTTTTTTCCCTGCTATCACAAAATAGTTGTAGGGTCTCAATATGTTTTGTAACATTGGGTTTTTTACTCCGATGTTCATATATTACATCCAAACTGTCTAAATCAAGAACTTGGCTCACCAATTCAACCCCCCGTAAACTCTTTCTTTTAGCTACAGGCTCTCTCGCTTGCTTGACATACAACATATGGTACTGCCTCGCAGTTCACTAATCAGACTGCAGGAATCCAACTCTAGTCTTTGTCAGAAATTTAATTTTCATATAGAATGTGCAATTACCATCTTTTCCATCCTCATTATCAATCTTTCAAAGATAGCGTTGTATGCCATTGGGTGATCTACCACATGGAACTGAACATATTTAGTAGTTGTATGCTCGCCATCCCTTAAGGTGGCTGGAAAAATGATTGATCCTTTCACCTCAATGGGACGGTTTTCAAAACCATACAATGGACTAGCCTTGGACAGCGTCTGTTCATTTAGCCCCATCTTCCGATACGCATCCTAAGATAACACTTCCACCATGCTCCCACTCTCTACATGTATTCTTTTGACCTTGAAATCCGTGACTGTTGCTAAAACCACCAACGGATAGTTTTCTTCCTCATCTCAGACCAATTCTTCATCATTACTGCTAAATTTAACATTCCATTTTTCCAACTATCCTGACTTCTTAGGAGCATTGACTGACATCACACTTCTCATGTGTGTCCTCCTCTTCGCATTGGAGCTTACCTTATCTTCGTCTGTGCCTACAATCACATAGATGGTGCTTTTAACTTTTTGCTTGCCCTTGGGATCTTTGCATGAACTTTGGCCCTATTGGGAGCCACTCCGATTTACGAATTCCATGAGCTTACCATTTCGGACTACTCCTTCTATAGTGTATTTCAGTGTGAAACAATCTTCGATTTAATGTCCCATGTCATCATGGTAAGCACATCGATCTCTTGAGTTTATCCTTCTCCAGATGCTCCTCATTGGAGGTGGCTTGGGTAAGATGCCAATGCTTCTAACTTGGTTGAGAATGTAGGTACGAGTGGCATTTAAAGGGGTATAAGCTTCAAACCTTCCTTGAGAAACGTATCTTCTGGCGTGGTCTTGTTGAGGTCTCTGGGGAGCTCTGGGTGTATCACCATGGGGTTGATTCCTTTATTGCCTATCGCTTCTTACTCAAAGTGATTGGCTAGGGGCCTTGCTTGCTGTGAGGTTCCTCTCTATTTTTGAATTGTCTATCTTCCCTTTGGAAGGTGGCACGCGATGCCCGCTTGATCTCTTCCACTTTAGCAAAATTGTGAGCTCACTTGTAGAGGTCAGCTAGACTTTGTGGTCTGTTATTTGTGAAGGAGTATTGTACATGGTCATTATTTACTTCCATGATAAAGGCGTCTATGAACCACTAGTCCTCCAAGTTCTTTGTGTTTAGGGTCGTCATGTGGAACTTCTTTACGTAATTTTGAAGGGACTTGCCCTTCCTTTATTTTATGGACCTGAGTCTCATGGGTGTATTCATAATTGTTCTGCAGGCCTTGAATCTGCCCAAGAACATCTGTCCCAATTATGAGAAGTTTTGAACTGAACCTTGCGAAAGAGACAAGTACTAATCCTTGGCGCTCCCCTTAGGCGTTGTGGAAAATGCTTTGCATTTTGCTACATATTATGCTCCCAATACGTTCATGTAGTCATTGTACTGCATCAAATAAGCTCGCAGGTCTCTTCTTCCTTTAAACATGTCTTTTGGGATCTTGAAGTCACGTGGTAGGTTTACTACTGCGAGCTTAAGGGTCAGTGGGTTATTGGAGCAAAACAACCAATCTATGTATTATGATTTAGGATGTAACGCTCATACGTCTTTTTGTAACTCATCTATCTCATTCTGCAATTCCTTAGCTTGGGTGCTTGAGGCCTCATTCTGCGTGATTACATTGTCTTGAAAACTGGGGTTATCAGAATGTGCCTTCCTTCACATATCCTCATTCTACTTCAACAGCTCCTACTGAACAACTTGTTGCTGTTCGAATTGCACCTCCTAAGCACCTATCTGCTCCCTTATAAGTCTCATTTGCTCCTGAAGGGCTAAGAACTACTACGGGAGTGCCTCTTGGTTGAGAAGGAGTGGCAACCCCTGATTGGTAGAGATATTCAAGTCTAAAGGACCAGAAGCTCCCCGATAAACCGTGTTACCGAGGTTTTCTAGTCTATCGATGAACTATCCAGTGAATAAGTTTGTTTCGTTATGTTGGTCACTGGAACCTGATGCTCCAGCCTGTCTTGATGAAGAGTTGAAGGGGAAATTTTCACTCGGGTGGGACATTTACTTCGAAAACTGAAGAAAACTTAATCAAACTCAAAAAAATCTAATGATCAGAAGTTCATCCATGCTCACCGCACTAATTGTTGGGTAATATTTTCTCATATATTATTGATAGGAGTGTTCGGGTATTCATACATGTTGTTATAGATCCTATTATAGCTCATAATAGGGCCCCACTATTTTGTCTTGACTCTACTTCCTCTAGTACAAACATTTTCTGTCCTAGTACTGACATTCTTTGTGAACTCCAAGTGTGCTGGGCTTGTGTCTATGGAGCATGCGGTCCTTTCTGTTCCTTGGAATGACATTCTGAATAGGCTCCGTACCTACTGGGCACATTTCTGGGTGGCCTATGGAGCACTCGACCCTTTCTGCGAGCTCCTTAGGTCCCTGCAAGCTAGATTTGTTGCCTTGCATTATAAACTGGGTCCTTGACTTTGTCTTGAGAGCTAAGTCTGCGAGTTCACTGTGTGATTAAGTCCAGCGGACTCGATTTTCTGTCCTCTCATGGTTCGCTTCACACTCAATCTTCTAGTGAGACCTATCCAGGTCATGGGTCGGAGACCCAGGTCCCTAGCAAGGGTCAGGTCGGTGATTACTGGTGTATAATAATAGTATTTTATATTGATATGATAAAAATATCGGTTCGGTTTAAAAATTTACATGTATGATTAGTACAATTATATTAATAAATTCTATGAATGAATCGTTAGAATATTAATCATAAAAAAAGATATAAAATAGTGTAAGTTTGACACTCATGCGAGTGTTGTAACAGCCCGTTTTTGGTCAATTCGGAACAACAGTTTTGGGACCACAAATCCGAAGTTAAAATATTTATTTTATTATTATTTTATTATTTACAGCATGAACATATGATGGTGTGAAATTTTCGTTAAGAAATTTTAGCATTTGAATGCTCAATTAGGTAAAAAAGACTAAATCGCGTAAAGTGCAAAAATGTTGTTCTATTAGTTAAAGGAAACAAATGCCTAAGAAATTAAGTAGTTGATGGATTTATGCTGCAATTGTCCTATTATATTAATAAGTGGACTTTCATGGACATGGTTTATGTGTTTTTAAAGTTTAATTAGTAAGGTTAAATTAGTAAATCAATAATTAAGTTAAGTAAAATTTGTAATAATATAGTATCATCTCCTTCACTTACTATTTTCCACCGAAAAAAAGGGTTTGAATAGCCATTAGAGAGCTTGAAGCATTCTGCACTTTCAATTGCTAGCATGTAAGTGATTTTGACTCGGTTGTTAATGATTTTTATGTTTTTGTAATCGTTGCTTCGTATTCTAGCTAGCCCGTGCCTTAAATTTCGAAACTGTTAAAGATTTATCATGTTTCCATTGTTGAATGATTGAGTAATTTGATGATTTATGATAGATTTGGAAGGTTTAATGTTAGATTAATAGCTTTTGTAAAGTGATTTTTGACAAAAATGTCAAAAAGGGATTAAATTGAGAAAATGTGAAATATGGTGGTTAAAAGTGTGAATAAATTAAAAATATGGGCTGCTAGTAACATGTATTAAATTCAGCTAAGCATGGGTTTGTACTAAATTGTATGAATTTGCAATTTTATGTGATAAGGACTAAATTGTGAAAATGTGAAAGTTTAGGAGAAAATGTGTAAAATAACCCTAATATGTGTTTTGGATTGAATTGAATAAATAGAAGAATAAATAAGTTGATTTTTATTACTTATAGATCAAGAAAAGATGAATTTGGACTTAGATCGGGGAAAAAGCAAAGTAATTGAATAGTAGGTTCGTTTCGTCATATCCGTACACGAGGTAAGTTTGTATAATTGAACTTGAATGTGTAATTATTGAATTGATGGATGGTATTGAGATTTTATTTATTCTACGACTAAAAGTGATGAATTTGATTTAAATGTACGGTTTAAGTCAATGAGATACTGGATAAGACCATAGCTGGGCTATGGCAATCGGATAATAAGACCATAATCGGGTTATGGCATGTGAATGAAAGACCACGATAGGGCCTTGGCAATGTATGTGTAAGACCATAGTTGGACTATGGCATCGGAAAATCGACGTACTCATATCGTAAGCATTTAAAAATTTGAAGTGATTTGATAAACGAATTGGTGAGAATAGATATGTATCAGTACAGGTATGTACAGAAAACTATTCGAATGATGAATTAAAAGAAGATAAGAACTTATGAGTTGCTTTGTAGTTAAACTTTATGTTATCTCATTGATCGAGGTTTTAATTGCAAATTATGTTATCTATTTGGAATTGTTAATGAATGATGTTGACTATTTCATATTTACATACGAATTTACTAAGCTTTATAGCTTGCTTTGTTTATTTCATTCTATGTTTTATAGTATATCGAAGCTAGCTCAGAACCAGGGATCGTCAGAGACTTCATCGTACTATCGAACATCTATTTTGGTACTTTTGAGTTGTGTATATATGGTATTTGGCATGTATAGCCTTGAGTCATTTTGGTATGTTTGATGAATATGTATTTTGGGCCATTTAAGTTGGCATGTGTTGATGATTTATTTAATGTATAAAGATGTGTAAATGACTTTGTTTTGAGTTAGGTAATTGACCTATAATGAATGAATGAGGTTGAATTGATAATGCATATTTGGAATGGTTTTATTAAATGAATCATATATGTGAATTATGTCTAGTAAAGCAAGTTGAGTTGATAGCTATTTGAATAGGTAAATGGCATTGAATTGAGTATTGAAATGGTTGAAATGGATATAGTGTCATTGTATGTTGGTTGATGACTTTTTGCTGCATATTTGTGTCTTAAATTGGTACCAATTGAGCGTGTATAGGTATGTGCAAAATGGGTGGCAAAATGGCTTGGTAAATAACCTATTTTTGTCCACATAGGCAGAGACACAGGTGTGTGTCTTAGCCGTGTGTGACACACGATCATGTTACACTACCGTGTGTCCCCTAGTGTTGAATTTGAAATCAAGTCAGTATGCTCCACACGGTCTCACACACGGGTGTGTGCTCGGCCGTGTGGCACAAGTCAGTATACCCCCTAATTGGCACACAGCTTAACACACGGGCGTGTGGCTTGGCCGTGTTGCATAAGTCAGTATACCCTACAGGTTTGGTACGACCTAATACACGGCTTGGCACACGGAGGTGTGTGGCCACTTTGAAGGGCACACGAGGGTGTGTGGCCACTTCGAAGGGCACACGGACGTGTGGTTGGCCGTGTGACCCAAGTCAGTATGTACCCCCTGTTTTCACACAGCCTGTGACACGGGAGTGTCTGGTGGCCGTGTAAGACACACGGCCAAGCCACACGGCCATGTGTCCTCTGTTTGAAGCAAAAAATTTCTAAGTTTCACAAAAATTTCCCGAGCTATCGGTTTAGTCCCGAACCATTTCTAATCAAGTTTAAGGCGTCGTAGGCTCGATTAAGGGACACTATCATTGGTTGTGATTGAATTGTACTTGACATGATAAATTGTATATGAAATGTATGTTTATAAGTGTTGTAAGTCCGATAATACTCGTAACCCTATTCCGGCGTTGAATACGGATGAGGGGTGTTTCAAACGTATCTCTTTCCGTAATAATCATTTGGAGTTGAATTTGAATCTAGTAACTAACCTATTAAAAAAAGCGATGTGAGGTATTGATTGTTACTTGCCTAACTAGAATTTTTCATATTTTGGGAAGTATTTAATGAGAATAATAGATATTGCACATCAGTGAGTGAAAATTATCAAAAAAAAAAATTATATTTTATTTTATAAAATAATTTTATTTTTTATTTTCTTCGAAAATTGAAAACAGACTTTAAATAAAATTTATTTCTAAAACATGTTTGGTATTTTTTTATAATAAAACATGAGAAAAAGATAAAATAATCATACATTATATTGATTAGAATTAAGGTACCAAATTAACATATAAAATTATTATTTCTTTTGAATTTATATAGGTTTTAATTAGGGCAAATTTAAAACTCTTATTTTCATCATTTTCAATTTCACAAAATTGTTTTAATGAAAATAATTTTTATTTTTTCTAATTTTTCTTCCTTATTTTCTATTTTTCAAAAAAATAAAAAGGAAAACGGAAATAACCTTGAAATTAAATGGAGTCTTGTATTTATTAATTAGGGTTAAAGATAGTTATCCTCTCAAATTTAGTATAAAATGTCAACTTTCCCCATAGTTTTGTTTCTTGTCTGGGAATCCTCAATAGGTTTGTTTAGCTGTCAATAAAACAAGTTCCTTGTATTCTTTAAAATGCTGAAAACAAAATGCAGATACAAGTGGAGCGACACCTTGGTCGAAGTGAAAAACTACCTTGGGCTTCACCTTTAGTTGGCGATCGCTTGCAATATATATTAAAACAACTAAGGGTCTCATTAGATGAAAATTATGTGCTACTAAGGGTTTAATATTTGTAAAGAAATTGAGCTTGGAGATAAAAAAGATGAAATTGATAATTTTACCATGTAAACTCTTATCCAATTTCAAGCATTTTGAGCTTGGGTCTTACTGAAATCAACTCTTAAATTTGATTTTGAAACTAACTTAATTTTAAAATTGGAAATTAAATAAAGTTGGGGTTGATTTAAAGGATAAAAATTGGATTTATTTTTACTTCCATTTTGGGTTAAAAAGAAGTCGATTCTCCCATTAAATTGATTTACTTGGAGCACAAATTCTGTTTTAAAACTTAAGTTTAATTGTCTCAAAATCAAGCCCAATTTCCAGTTTGAAACCTAACTACACGATTAAGCCCCTCTAGAATCCAAAATTAGATTTTAAGTTGGAGTTATTTGAAATTATGTCTTGAATATTGCTTAGAGGGATAAATAAGGTCTATAGGCCGATTTTAAAATTATTTAGGGGAAATATGTCAATTTTGAGAGAAAGTTCGTCTAGCTTAGCGAGCTTTCTAGAAAGTGCATTCAATTGAGCGAGCTTTCCATACACGTGTCAGGAAAGCTCGCCTAGCTGGACGCGCTTTCCCTTTAAATTGTAATTTTTGATTTTCTTTAATTTAATTAATTTCTTTGGTTGAATGGTTAAATGCTTGTGGTTTTGTCCTTGAGTCTTAGGTCCGATTCCTTTCACACTCACATTTATATTTTTTATTTCATGTTGTTTTAATCTTCTTTTTTTAATAAATATTTTTAACATATTAGCTTCATTAGTTAAATGGTTAAATAATAATGATTTCATCCTTGAGACCAGTTTAAATTTCTCTGCTCTAAACACATTAAAAGAGTTATTAATTAAAAGATGAATAAAAATTGAAAAAATACATTTATTAATTAAAAAAACTTGAAACAACATAAAATAAAAATTTAACCATTTAACTAAGGAAGCTAATTTGTTAAAAAAAATTCATTAAAAAAAGAAGAAAAAGCTTAAAACAACATGAAATAAAAAAAATATATAAATGTGAGTGGGAGAGGAATTGAACTTGAGACTCAATAGCAAAATCACTAGCATTTAACCATCTGATAAAAAAATTAATTGTATTAAAAAAGTAAAAAATTACAATTTAAAGGGAAAACATATTCAACTGAGCGAGTTTTTCCTCAAAATCAGTTTATTTCCTTAAATAATTTTTAAACCGGCCTAAAAATCTAAATAAATTTCAAAATCGGCCGATAAATCTTATTTAGTCTACTTAGAGCTTAATTCGGTCCAATTTTAGCCCCCTTTTTTTTTTACTTTTTGAGTAGGCCCCATTAGAAGCCCACTTTGGGTTTGTTTGGATTTTGCTGTTGAAACCTGTGCGTATTGAAAATTCATTTTTTAGCACAGCGACCCAAAAGCTCGTTTTATATTTTCACCAAGGCCCCTCCATGTGCCGCATAGTGTGAATGAAAAAGGTACTTTTTATTAACGTAAACTAGATCCATTTGCCCAAAAAGACCCATTTCCAAACAAAATTATGGAAATGGGTCAACTAAATCATTATTTATAGAAAAGGATTAGTTTGGGCAAAACGCGCCTACGTGGTTGCCTTTTAGGAAGAAAAATCCAGCAAAGCTCGCTTTTGGGGGAGCGCTTTGCTGGCACAACGGCTATTTTTTTGAATTTTTTGACTGTTAGGGGGATCCAATGATAAAAAAAACTATAAAAAACCCCATTATTATATTTCACACTTAATTTCTTCAAAATTTAGCCAAAAATCTCTAAAAATTCTCCCTAAAGCTCTCAAATTTCTCAAAGCTCTTTATAATTAGTTATTTACTTCATTTTTTAAATTAATATTATTTTTTATAATTTCAAAAATATTTGATAGTGTTAACAATGGTCGGGGAATTAATTGTCTTGATCATAAACATATTTTCGTCGAACAAATGAAAAAGGTAATGGTTTATTTTAAATGTTGAATATTATTTAATATTTTTTCATTTATGTAATTTTAATTAATTTTAATTTTTGAATATTATTTAATATTTTTTCATTTATGTAATTTTAATTAATTTGTATTTTATAATTTTTTATAACAATTTGTAGATAGGGTGTTACAATGTTATATTCGTAATATGTCTAGTCCGCCATCATCGTTGATAGAAAATTACTTGAGGGAAGCGAGTTTTTGGCACGCGGCCACTATAGGCTGGGGGTGCAAGTTGGACCCAAAACTCATCAGGGCGTTAATAGAGAGGTGGAGACCCGAGACGCACACATTCCATCTTCCGTGCGGAGAGTGTACTATCACTTTAGAGGACGTCCATTTACAATAAGGATTGCTGTTGGATGGGTCCGCACTCACTGGGTCTGTTCAATCTGCTGATTGGGGAGCCATATGTTACGATCTTTTGGGTGCGATTTCGGATAATATTGACGGAGGTCGGATTGAGATGGACTAGTTATGAGACACATTCCCAGAGCCGGGGAATGATTTGACTGAAGTTGAAAGAATACGATATGCTCGGGCATACATCCTTGAGATGATTGGAGGTTATCTGATGCCAGACTTGTCACGAAACCTCGTTCATCTGAGGTGGCTGCTGAAACTCGTTGATTTTAGAGCAGCTAGCGAACTTAGTTGGGGGTCTGCCGTGTTGGAAACATTGTACCTGGAGATGTGCGGGGCGACGCGACCAAATAAAGCCAAAATCGGAGGTTGCCTATCACTACTACAATCATAGGCTCGGCTTCGCTTTCCATTTTTAGATTCTCAAATGAACCACCCATATACATTCCCACTCATAAGAAGGTAAAATTTTTATTTGATTTTACAATTATTCCATATATTTGAAATAAAATTGTATGCTGAAAATTTATTTAATTCGGTGGAACCATATGACAAGTTATGTTGGAATACCTACCGCTCTTGAAGATATACGGCTTCTATTAGACTAACGGTCGAAAGCGCAAGTAAGTATTAAATAAAATATATATACATAAAATAGTCGTTTCATATTTAGTATTTAGTATTTAGTATTTATTATTATGTATATATCTAATATTTTTATCCCGTTCATATAGTTTCAATGGACATCATACGAGGATCCGAAAATACAGGCAGTAATTCCGGAAGAATTCTTTTAAAATTCGAACATTTGGCATGTTAAGGTCCTATTAGTTCAACTATGCTACTGTCGAGATGCACCAGACGGATAGAGTGTTGCGACAATTTGGATTCTGGCAACCAATTATTGAGGAACCTGAGGTGCTCGATGAGCAACACAAAATCGACTTACGGCTAACGAATACGAATTGGCCATTATTTTGGTCGGAATATATCAAAATTTTGGAAAATCAGTACGATCATATACCTGATCACGAACCGATCATCGTCCCAGAGTTAGCGTGCACCTTAGATTACATGCCATGGTTTAGGATCCATGGCAAGCCATATTTGCTGTTGAAAGAGTAGAAGTGTCGACAAATCCGTGTGGAAAGGGAATGACGGGGCCCTTTAAATCCAAGAGAAGGGATGATGGGACGAGCCCATCAATAGCGCCCACACAATCACCGGGCCCATCAACAGTACCCACACAATCACTGTGCCCAATGCCTCAATCTACGACACCCACATCACAGCCCTTTCAGATTATGCTAAGTGCATATCCTAGCCCTTATATGTATCCTAACCCTTATATGTTTCATTTTCCTAGTCCTATGGTAGGTTGGAATGCATGGCTCGGTGCATCTCCTTTCCTAATGACTCCGAAGACTCAACCAATGATATATAGGCCATCGTCGCCGGAAGGATCGCACGAGGCACTATCGGCGAGCTCATCTCCTTACCATTTTCCATCGCCTTATGGGATTCAAACACCTCTGCCGTGGGTGATGCAAACACCTCCGCATTCTTTATTCTACCAAGGTGGGTCATCCTCCCAACACCCACAATCGAAGCAACCACAACCCCTGTCGGAGCAACCAATGAGGAATCCAACACGTAATTGTCGTCCACCCCCACGTGGCACTGATTTCGACTAGCATATACATTATTTTTTTAATGTATTTGTATACGCTGTTTCTATATTGTTTCATTTAATAAAAAAGAAGTTGTTTTTAATATTTTAATTGTAAATTAATTTTATATTTTTAATAAAATATAAGTTCTTTTGAATAAAGTGGAATAGAAACAATGCAACATCGTTTTATTACAGTAATTATCAACTATTTTGGTTTGGACATGATCGAATTGTATGACCTGGGTTCTTACACCATCCACACAAATTTCGTTGGTTTGTTCTTTCTTGGATATCTATATTATTACGTATTCTACTCGAGCAAGGTTGACCTTTCAGTTTGCGATGCAATTCTCTATCTTGTAATAGCTTAAATGGAGCAAGCGATACAGACGACCACTTATGTTTATCTAGGACCGGTGGGAATACATGTCTCCACACATTGTACATGTTTTCTATTTTGTACACTTCGTCAACATATCTTATGGGATCTAAACGAAGATTCTGACAAGCTGCAATTGCATGAGCGCATGAATAACGAAGTGCATCAAACGTCCCACAGTCGCAAGTCCTATTTATCAAGTGTACACGATATTACCCACCGGTAATACATTGGCTCAGTCTATCAAACTCCGTCACACAAAACCATAGGTTGTCACAATCATGACACACTATGTGTATGGTGTTGGCCCACGCCTTCGCCTTGTTAATTTCTTACAATACCTTCTGGGACAATAAATGGCCTCCTTGCATTTGGCCTTTATAACTCATTGCTCTTTTTGGAAATATTTCTGCCAAACGAAAATATGTCTCTCGTACAATCGAGGTTATCGGCAAGTGACGCGTTCCTTTTAGAACAAAATTTATGCATTCAACCAGGTTTGTGGTCATATGACCATATTGTAGGCCGTCGTCATATGCTTGTGTCCACTGTTCGAAAGGTATGTTACAGAGGTAGTCTGCAGCTTGATCATTAACTGAACGCAAATTTCCCAACATCTCATGAAAATGGTCCTTATTGATCTTGTACCCTGCCAATATAAGTTGATAGCGAAAATTACATACCAATATTCCATTTAGAATATATTGAATACTGTAACCAAAAGTATATTAATAGAGATTAAATACCCATGTTGGTCACTTGCTTTCATTCAGTCGTAGACCAATATTACTTGTAGTAGTTGGACGCAACGTGTCTTAGACAATATTGATGATGTGTTCGATTCCATAGGCTTCCATGTTGCTAAATTTCAGCTAGTATTCCAGTGCCCCAATCCGATATAATGCAAATATCAAGTTGGGGCATACATGCCTCCTTAACCTAGAAAGTAAGAAATCCCAGTCCTCAGCTGATTCCTCCGGTGTTATTACAAACGCAATTGGAAGGATTCTCCCACCGCCATCCTGTGCCATAGCTAGAAATAGCCTATGGGTATATCTACCATACATAAATGTACCGTCAATTTGTACCAATAGATTGCAGTACACAAATGCATCCCGTGTAATATATATTGGTTATTATATAGATATTTTATGTTTAATAATAATAAGAAAAAGAAAAAGAAAAAGAAAAGAAAAGAATAGAAAAGTTATAGGGAGCAAATGAAAATTGGGGAAGAAAGAAAGGAAAGAAAAGAAAAGGGGGAAAAACTAAGATTTTGAAGCTTAAAGATGAAATTTGAAAAGTTTTAAAATGAAACACAGAATTATCTCTCAATTTACTTGTTTATTAGCGTTTAACTTCGGTAATACCTCGTAACCCTGTTTTGACAATAGTTTAGGGTTAAGGGGTGTTACATCCCGACATTGCTTAAAGCTCCAGAACAGACGTTTGAACACTTGGCATCCACGAAGCAATCGATCGTTGTAGTACGCAGGGACCGTTTCAAGGTCTGTTATGTAACTTGGGACGTGCCTCTCCAGCACTTGACACCACTGCCAAACCTCATTATATGAAGCGTCCCACCCACTATGCATCTTTTGTAAAGCCTTTTACTTAGCTATCCAAGCCTTGCGGTAATATGGCGTGTACCTCAATTGGCTACGAATACTGACAATTATGCATGACACAGAAGTCCTGGGACCCGCCTTCAGCATCGATAGTATTAAGGTAGTTTTCATGCCTGAATCCATCTTGGGATAATCTTGTTAAACACTTGTCAACGAAGTATGTTAAATAATGCAGCATTAAGTAATAACATTATTATTCAAAACCCTAAACACCCAGTGATACTGTAACAGCAACACAGGTATGTAGACCTTTGTGTTTTTTTATCTCCCACAAGCCTGTCTTTTTCCTAAGAGAAGCCATGATTTTCTATGAACATGTACCGTCTTGCACTGCACATTTGGCCTCGAAATTCTCAGATTTGGATTTAACCATGTTGTAGTTAATCGGTTATTAATGCTATATTATTTCAAAGCACCAAGAAAACTATCCTTACTGGAAAACTCCTTACCAACTTCCAAATCACCCGAATCGAATGACGAACTTGTACGATCAAGGGTTCAGTGTGGTAGCTCTGAAACTCCAACACATCATTTGCCGATATGTCGATATTATGCATGTAGGCTGGAGGTGAGTATACCCTGAGTCGCGGATCTTCTTCTTCTTCATTGAACCCCGTTTAACGTCTTTAGGTTCGGATGGAACAGGCATTAGTTTAGAAAATAAAGTAACTTCTGCACCATCGGGGCTGGGTTCTCGAGGTGGATCCACATCAAAATTATCATCCAACCTACCATGATCGGCAACGTATGAGGTTCGCTCGCTGGTGGACGTCGTAGGGAGTACATCGTCCCTTCTTGTGGAAGTTTCGTAACATCCCCAATCAGATGTGGGTTGCCAACCACTAAAAGTTGATGTCATTCCCCAATATGTATTTCCAGCATCAAACATTGACCCACCGATGTGCTTGTCCCATCCACTAACTGAGTGTCGTGTAGGAGTTGTGTTTTCCATACTGCCACCAAACACGGGCACTTCCATATTCTACCTTCCACTAATAGAGTGTTGGCTAGGGGTCGTGTATTCCCCTCGAACAGCAGTTGATGTTGAAGTCGCAAATGTTTCATTTAGGATGAAAATTGAACATAATCTCAAGATAGGGTGATCCACTAGCGAGATGAGTCTGCACCATTACCTCAAAGCTACGAACACCTTTGATATCAAATGCATCATATGTCACAGGATCAATCGAAGCACAAAATTGATACTTAATAGAAGAAACCTTACTTGGCATTGTTCCGAAGATTTTATGCCTAATTCTTTTATGAAATTCTATAAAATCTATACTCTGATTAAAAACCATTCGCGCTGTGTTCTCCGATAAAAAAATGACACCATTCTCGATGTCACGGACTTCACCATCATAGTAAATAACAACACTAATACGTTCACTCATCTTCAATTTCTATTATTCTTACCTTCTCTAATTTTTCTTGCTGTAACTTATGCAACCTGAGAATGATATTTGCCTCGTTTATAGCCTAAGGCCAAGCATGAACTACTGTAGAAAAAGAGCGTCAACGTGGGAGATTTTTTCAGAAATTTTGCTAACAGTGCATCTTTCTTGAAGCATTTTTGACACTATTTGTTCAGAAACGTCTTCTTAAAATTATTTTTTCAGGAACTACTATGGAAAAAGAGCGTCCACGTAGGAGCTTTTTTTAGAAATTTTGCTGACAGTGCATTCTACTTGAAGCATTTTTGACACTATTTGTTTAGAAACGTCTTCTCAAAATTATTTTTTCAGGAACTACTGTAGAAAAAGAGAGTCCACGTGGGAGCTTTTTTCAAAAATTTTGCAGAAAATGCATCCTGCTTGAAGCGTTTTTGACACTATTTGTTTAGAAACATCTTTTCAAAATTATTTTTCAGGAACTACTGTAGAAAACGAGAGTCCACGTGGGAGCTTTTTTCTGTAAGTTTGTTGACAGTGCATCCTTCGGGTTTTAATTATATGTTTGGCCCTTTCGGGTGGCTGGTCCCTTTCGGGTTTTAATTATAAGTTTGTCCCATCAACAAGTCCTCATAATTAGAGTGAACAACAACTATGCACCAGGTAAGATTCCAGTGAAGAGGAGGTGAGTCACTAGGACTATTTAAATACCAAGCTCTTCCGGATCTATTCCTAGACATGCGTATGCCTGTTGCCACACCCTAGTCTTGCGACTCGTTCATGAGTTTTGTTTAGTGAGATTAAGTCTTATGAAATTTAAGGAGTTGTTTCAGCTAAGCCTAGAGTCCATAAAGTTCTAGATCTAATTAGTCTACGTCCCATAAAGCCCATCAAGCCCATATAGATATATAACACACAGAGAGTTCAGAATACTTTCCTGCGTGGATTGGGTACCGGTAGACTCGAAAGCCATATCCTCAAACCGAACATTTTTCTAAATTTTTTCCAAAACACCTCTAGGCCCATTTCATAGCCCGAGTTTTGAACTGGGCTCTGATACCAAAATGTAACACCCCAAATCTGGCCCATGTGTTTCGACCAGATCTGGCGTGTTATGGAACACATAACACTTTATCGAATTTTGAAAACACAAGTTAATTGTTTAAAATTTGAATAAAGAAGTGACTTTTTGGAAATAAACCTCTTTGTATTATTATTATGTATAAATAAACCTTGTCATAAATTCATAAGTTGCATAACATTGAAAACTACTTAGTTGAATAAAAACTAGGGGCCTTATTACATAAATATTCCTAAATAACAATAAAATAAACTTAAAGAAATCCCAAAAAAATAATTTGTAGATATAAAACTTGATGGCCCCTCGAGTCCGTCTCGGCTCTCATGTCCACGCTATACTGCTCATCTGGAAGAGTAGAAAAAAGGAAAGCGTGAGTCACCAAGACTCAGTGTATAAATCTCAAAACACATAGCAACCTGAGCCCACAAACACATTATGGGCCCTAGCCCATACATAAGGCAACAATTATAATCACATGGTAAACAATAAATAATGAATAACCCAACCCATCCTAGGTTTCCATCCTCTATACACCAACCCGTACCAACCATCACACCTTGGGGATTTCTACAATCAACCCTCCATCTGCTACACACCAAAACGACAAACAAGACCGCCTATTCCTATTAATTAGGAATCATTGAATGTGGCATAGCCACCGATCACTTTGTGACTAACATTTGTATATGTGGGATTTCCACCACCGATCACCAAGTGACCTATCATGCACTTCCCCTTCAATATCATATTCCCACCCCATGCATTCACATAAAGAAAACATCAGGGAGTTCTATGTTTACGTACCTGGCATCCTTGCCTAACACTTTTAGGGTTCCATTCGACTGTCTATACAGCCTCTTTCTGACTTTTTAGCCCATAATACATATATATAATCATACATACAGGATTAGTAGTGTGTTAGAGATCTACACACCTGATTACCGATAAGACGATGCTTTCTATGTCGACGCTATCCTTAGTCGACACTACTACTATCTGCCTAAGGTGTTGTTCAGAAGCTAGTCCACAACCAAGTGGCCAATCTCGAATGACAGATACTGCTCTTTTCTTAAACTTAGGGATTTTCTCCTTTGCCTGATCCATATTTAATTCTATCCCAAGTCCTTATCAAAACTACTATCACAATATTTAATCCTTAATTCTCATTATAACCTTAAGATCTTGCCTATAATGATCAAATCTAATAGAAATCTAGGGAAATCTTCTTGCCTTAAAAATCCCGAAAGTGGAGACTAGCTATTTTCAGCTTTTAGATCTAATTGACCAAGCTTCCTTCAAATCCCGAATTGCCGCCCATCATAAAACCATTAAAATATTAGCTTTCGGCTTTTTCCTTTCAAAAATCGGGAATAGATCATGAGAACTAATCAAAAATCGACACTTACCTTAGCATAGGAGATTCAGCTAGCACTAGGAAGAGGATTCGATAATGCCAATGGAAGATTTAAATGCCGAAAGTATAGAACTAATTCTCAAATAAGATGAATAAAATAGAAGACTATGGATGCTTTGGCTTTTCAGAGAAATCGGCACAAGGAGGAAAAAGTGGAGAAGAGTTTTGGCTTTTGAAGAAATTGGAGAAAAGAAATTGGAGAAGGAGAGGCTAAGGAATTTCGGCACAATGGGAGAAGAAATTAGGGTCTTCAATGTCAGAATCAAGGAGCCATCCCCCCTATTTATAGATATTTCGGCACCTACTGCTAAAAATCGAAAACGCCTTTAAATTCAAGCTAAAAGAGAGGGGAAATTTGGCACCTTCTTTGCCATGCAGCAGCCAAATTTTACACTCCTCTAGGCAGTGGATTTTCGGCCATCACCTCCCTTGTAGATAAGCTCCTAACTTTTCTCCTTTTTATCTACTATTTTATCAAATATAAAATCCATCTAAATCTTCCTATTTTTGAGCCTTGTAGCCGTCCACTTCATCAAATCTTAATGCCTAAATTTAACTCACTTAAATTAAAAGATTTGGGCTTTATTAAACTTAAATTTTGGGCCCCTAACTCCTTGTGTGTGGCGTCACTCCTTGCTTCATTTTAGGTGCTTAAAATGGCCCTAAAACATGGGCTCCTTCGTCCAAAACTTGGGCCTCTTTTATTGTTAATGACGCCACCTTAAAATAATTCAATCAAGGCCTTTGCCTAATCCTAAGCCCAATTTTGAACCACTATCACTTAAATTAACAAATTAAACATATCCCCACACTAAATGCATAGGCCCATAAATTTAGGATGTTACAGTTCTACCCCCTTAAAGAAATTTCATCCTCGAAATTTCCAATTAACTAGTAATCAAACTACCTAAGTCTCACTACCATGCTTTCGCTGCGCACTCTTATTCTAAAGCCAAAATAAACACTTAGTATACCATGGTAGGGTATGCACCGATATTCATATCTAGAGCGTCTTCGTCCTCTTGTACTCATTCTTTCGGTCGACGTTTATCTGATTAAGAATTTTTTGAATAATTAATTCTTCCCACTTATTAACCGCGAACAATCTTCTGTAAAATTATTTCGATAGTAGTTCTTTCGAATTCGAATTCACAACACAGTCTCAAGTTCATATCCTCTAGGAAACACATACATTCAATCATCAACATCCATGAACTTACGTTCATCACAGAAAAGTGTTATTGTTGTTGCATTTTATTATTATTATTTTTTTCCGAAGGGGTATTCTGAAAAAAAAATCTAGTTACTCTTGTAAACATACGATTTTTGGGTAAATTTTCAAAACATAGGCATTTTACAAATTCACTGTTGGTTGGAAATTTTCACAAATCAAGTGTATTTCTTTGGAAATTTACAAAACTTAGGGGTTTTTGTTTGCAAAATAGGGTGGCTAGTCCCTTTCGGGTTTTAATTATAGGTTTGGCCCATCAACAAGTCCTCATAATTAGAGTGAACAGCCACTACGCACCAGGTAAGATTCCAGCGAAGAGGAGGTGAGTCACTAGGACTGCTTAAATACCAAGCTCTTCCGAATCTATTCCTAGACATGCGTATGCCTGTTGCCACACCCTAGTCTTGCGACTCGTTCATGGGTTTTGTTTAGTGAGGTTAAGTCTTATGAAATTTAAGGAGTTGTTTCAGCTAAGCCTAGAGTCCATCAAGTTCTAGATCTAATTAGTGTACGTCCCATAAAGCCCATCAAGCCTACATAGATATATAACACACAGAGAGTTCAGAATACTTACCTGCGTGGATCGAGTGCCGGTAGACTCGAAAGCCATATCCTCAAACCAGATATTTTCATAAAATTTTTTTCCAAAACACCTCTAGGCCCATTTCACAGCCTGAGTTTTGAACTGGGCTCTAGTACCAAAATGTAACACCTCAAATCTGACCCATGTGTTTCGACCAGATCTGGCGTGTTATGGAACACATAACACTTTATCGAATTTTGAAAACACAAGTTAATTATTAAAAATTTGAATAAAGAAGTGACTTTTTGGAAATAAACCTCGTTGTATTATTATTACATATAAATAAACCTTGTCATAAATTCATAAGTTGCATAACATTGAAAACTACTTATATTCTTAAATAACAATAAAATAAACTTAAAGAAATCCCCAAAAAATAATTTGTAGAAATAAAACTTGATGGCCCTCGAGTCCGTCTCCTGGCCCCATGTCCACGCCTCTCGCTCATCCGGAAGAGTAGAGAAAAAAGCGTGAGTCACCAAGACTCAATGTATAAATCTCAAAACACACAACGACTGCTACCACAAACACATTATGGGCCCTGGCCCACACATAAGGCAACAATTATAATCACATGGTAAACAATAAATAATGAATAACCCAACCCATCCTAGGTTTCCATCCTCTACACACCAACCCGTACCAACCATCACACCTTGGGGATTTCTACAATCAACCCTCCATCCGCTACACACCAAAACGACACCATGACCGCCTATTCCTATTAATTAGAATCATTAAATGTGGCATAGCCACCGATCACTTTGTGACCTAACATTTGTATATGTGGGATTTCCACCACCGATCACCAAGTGACCTATCATGCATTTCCCCTTCAATATCATATTCCCACCCAATGCATACAAATAAAGAAAACATCATGCAGTCATATATATTTTCTGATACATATAGGGAGTTCTATGTTTACGTACCTGGCATCCTTGCCTAACCCTTTTAGGGTTCCATTCGATTGTCTATACAGCCTCTTTTTGGCTTTTTAGCCCATAATACATACATATAATCATACATACAGGATTAGTAGTGTGTTAGAGATCTACACACCTGATTACCGATAAGACGATGCTTTCTATGTCGACGCTATCCTTAGTCGACACTACTGCTATCTGCCTAAGGTGTTGTTCAGAAGCCGGTCCACAACCAAGTGGCCAATCTCGAATGGTAGATACTGCTCTTTTCTTAAACTTAGGGATTTTCTCCTTTGCCTGATCCATATTTAATTCCATCACAAGTCCTTATCAGAACTACTATCAAAATATTTAATCGTTAATTCTCATTATAACATTAAGATCTTGCATATAATGATCAAATCTAATAGAAATCTAGGGAAATCTTCTTACCTTAAAAATCCCGAAAGTGGAGACTAGCTATTTTCGGCTTTTAGATCTAATTGACCAAGCTTCCTTCAAATCCTGAATTGTCGCCCATCATAAAACCATTAAACTATTAGCTTTTGGCTTTTGTCTTTCAAAAACCGGGAATAGATCATGAGAACTAATAAAAAATTGACACTTACCTTGGCATAGGAGATTCGGCTAGCACTAGAAAGAGGATTTGGCAATGCCAATGGAAGATTTAAATACCAGAAGTATAGAACTAATTCTCAAATAAGATGAATAAAATAGACTATGGATGCTTCGGCTTTTTAGAGAAATCGGTGGGCTTTTGAAGAAATTGGTGAAAAGAAATTGGAGAAGGAGAGGCTAAGGAATTTCGGCACAATGGGAGAAGAAATTAGGGTTTTCAATGTCAGAATCAAGGAGCTATCCTCCCTATTTATAGATATTTTGGCACCTACTGCTAAAAACTAAAAACTCCCTTAAATTGAAGCTAAAAGAGAGGGGAAATTCGGCACCCTCTTTGCCATGTAGTAGCCAAATTTCACACTCCTCTAGGCAGTGGATTTTCGGCCATCACCTCCCTTGTAGATAAGCTCCTAACTTTTCTCCTTTTTATCTACTATTTTATCAATTATAAAATCCATCTAAATCTTCCTATTTTTGAGCCTTGTAGCCGTCCACCTCATCAAATCTTAATGCCTAAATTTAATTCACTTAAATTAAAAGATTTAGGCTTTATTAAACTTAAATTTTGGGCCCCTAACACCTTGTGTGTGGCGTCACTCCTTGCTTTATTTTAGGTGCCGAAAATGGCCCTAAAAACATGGGCTCCTTGCGGCCAAAACTTGGGCCTTTTTTATTGTTAATGACGCCACCTTAAAATAATTCAATCAAGGCCTTTGCCTAATCCTAAGCCCAATTTTGAACCCCCATCACTTAAATTAACAAATTAAACATATCCCCACACTAAATGCATAGGCCCATAAATTTACGATGTTACACACTTAGTATGGAGTCTGCCACAAGAAGTGTCCTTCATGATTTATTCTTGAAAGCATGTCAAGAACATGCCATAGGGGTATCCTTTTTTGTGTGTGCATTGTGAAAGCTTTCTCTATAGGATTCACTATAAAGGGATATTCCTTCGTAACTCGCTGCAAAGGCATATTCTTTATTCTTTTCCACGAAGACTCTAAATCCAAAATTAATCTTTCATATTGTTCCTTCCTTATTCGTTAAGAATTCCCCCTTCATAATACATCATGGAAATCATTTCTTTCTTTTAAGGTTCGCCATGGTGGTGTTTCCTTTAGAAGGTTGCCATAAGGGCTTTTCTTTATAGTGCACCACAAAGGCATCCTTTCTTTATTTACAACATAGCTTCCATTTCTTAGATTGCCATAAAGGCTTCCTTTTTTTTGGCTTGTTCACGATAGGAATTCGCCTAAACTCACATGTTGTGAGGTTTCCCTTCATCGTCTTGAGTTACACAAAAAACCTCATTAGGTAATAACCTTCCTTTAGTTCTTTTCATATGATGCCATAACCCACTAGTTATGGTCTTATACGATATGGTGTCATGGACTTTTCCTTTTAGAGAATCATGTTTAAAGTCTCGAAGGACCCCTTTAGACGACTCCGCGGAGACAGACACAAACTCACTTAACAAATATTTCATGTTTTGACACCATATAGAAAATAACATACATTTCATTTCACACCATCTCATACATTCTAGAAGCACTCATATAGTCTATTTCATCATTAGAACATCCATCTCATACTTAACCTATTATATTCCTCACGAACTATACATGCACGAATCACTTTACGTTCATAGTTTGAACATTATTTATAGAAACATTTCAAATACTACCTTACATATGAGAGTCAGCTTGGGGACTCACCTAACAAGAATGTATAATAGCTTGAGCTCCAGATCCAAGATTCTTTTAGGAGTTATAACAACCACCGCCTCTTAAAATAATAGAACACTATAAAAATCCATTCGGATAACCTTTCCATCATCTTAAACACAAATAACCCATGAAAAAATCCTTACTTCTTCATACATTCATGCAGATATACTTTTCAGAGTCATAAAACTCACCATGACATGGAGAAAATTCTAGAAGAATCTGGAGTTTCAGATCCAGCTTAAAGAAAAATGCTTCTCCTTTCCTCTAGCCTTAGATTTCAATATCTTCAAAAGAGAATAAGAGAACTCCCTTTATTTCCACTTGAATACCTATTAAAATAGTCCAAGTCTTTATTGGAACTTTACAAATGTCACATCACTATTGACTTGTCTTATCAAGGGTCTACAACTTCCGAGGAAACTAGTTGAGTACTTTCCCCTTCTTTTTAACTATCTTGGTTCATGTTTAGTTAGTTCCTAACAAACTTACCTTATAACTTAACCTGTATAGTATAAAAGGTAAACGGGTGTACTACTCCTAATGTGGGATCATACATTCAATATCTATTTACCTGATCACATCCTTCTTCCAACATCACAATAATCTAGTGTTGAGCTCTTAGCATCTTGAACACACAACTGTGCCCACCCCCATTATACACCAAAAAGAGCACTTGGGCAATTACCAATTTGGTAATAGGCAAAAAGTTGGAACTTAATTATAAATCATTTGATCCTCAATTGCATAGTCTAATCAGTCCCTCTGCTAGCTTGTTGAAACTAGAAATGAATGCATGTTGAATCAAATGACCATAAATGAATAAAAATGGTGAAAATGGAGAAATGAGAAATATTGGGAAATGATTATAGTTTTCTCCAAAATAAAAATGAAAATGGAGAAATGAAATCATTTGAAAGTGATATGGTTTTCTCCAAAATTAAAATGAAAAATGAAACTGAATTTGTGTTTTTTGAATTAAATGAAGTTCTAAAATGGAAATAAATAATTTGGTCATAGTGAAAGGTTGAAAGTAGAAATATTAAATATATTTTCTCATAGATTCTTTTACGGTAAAGTCGTCATGATTTTAATGGAATTAGAATTGGGTTGAGAATTGGAAATAGAAAAGCAAATATCAAGTTTGATCAAATTATAAAGTATTAAGTTAAAGCCTAGGAAGTACTTATAATTGAACTCAATATGGGAAAGACCTAAAAGCCTCTCATGGTAATGAGGGGGACAACAAACCCTAGTGTTATTAACTAGTGTTGTCGCCCCCTATACTCCTAGATAGACTAGGAGTTCATTTTTCTACTTGAAATAAATTCTACAATTCAACAAGGGTTCTACATCCTCTCCTTATAAATAGATGGCATAGGTAGGGCTATTTACACAACTTTAAGATATTGTCACATTGCCCGAAAATGGAGAGAATTTATTTTCAACTATTAAATCTATTTTTAGGAATAAAAATTTCTGTATGTTTTTATTTGAGAAGAGATTTTCCATTTTCACACTTAAATAAAAAAAAAAACTATTTCTAATTCTTTGTTTTGATTTGAACCGTTCGAGCCACGTTCGAAGTAGTTCATGGTACGAGAATAGCAGAGAAGGCCGTAAGGTTGAAAGCCGAGAACGACAAGGATTCGTCTATCTAAAAACACAAGTGCGAATTCCATTTAGGGTTTATTGCTATAAATATCACAAACCAGCTCGGTTTTTAAATTTTAATTTTTCGCTGTGCAATAAAATTGTTTTTGAACTGCATTTTTCCAACAACACTATGTGTGCCAGTATATTTGCTTTGGTTTATTCGATGATGCATTCCGGTGCCAGATTAGGATGTAGGTTGACTAATCTGCATATTCGTCTTGAACTCTGAGTCAAGTTAATAGGGTTATATAAACATGATTTGGCTTTATGGTTCATTGAAATGAAATGTGAACTGATTTGGTGTAATTGCACATATACAAAATGTGATTTGATTGCATGTGAAAAACCATGCATGTAACAACCCATTTTCAGTGAAATCGGAACAGTGGTTTAGAGACCAAAAATTCGAGCTGGAAAGAAAATTTATTTTAATATTATTGCATGATCTTCATTGTAATAGGAATGTCATATGAAAATTCTAATAAGAAAATTTTATCAATTATATGCTTAATTTTGGAAAGGACTAAATTGCATAAAATGAAAAAGTTGAATTCTAGTAGCTAGAAGGATCAAATAGCTATGGAATTCAAAACTTGAGGTTCTTATATGGTAATTAGACCATTAATGAAAAGTTAGTAGATATTTTAGGATGATTCATCCATGGAAATTTTAAAAAAGGGGGCAAAGACTAAATTGGAAATTGAATTAATTAAAAGATGATAATAGAAAATATCATCTTATTTTCATCTTCTTCCTCAATATTTGCATGGAAACCTTTGGAGAGAGAAATGAAACTAAGCAAGCTTAATTGGGTAAGTATTCTTGTCCCGTTTTTAGTAATTTTTATATTTTTGAGATCAGGATAACCTAATCTATTTAGATTGGGGATCAATTTGAAAAGTTATCAAAGTATAGAAATTTTTCCATGGATGAATATCATGAAAATTTGAAATTTATGGTAGAAAATGAAAGGTTGTTGATAGATAAAGAACTTTTACAAAGTGAATTTTGATGAAATTGTGATTTAGGGACTAAATTATAAAGTTGTGAAAATTGAAGAAAAATTCTAAATTTTATAGAATACATGTGCTGTAAATGTTATACTGAAATTTTAGTTAGGCTTTGTAACATCTCGAAATTGGGCTTAGTAGGATTGGGCCCATCGGGCCTTGAGCACGGAAGCATTTAAAATTTTTGAGAACAAGAGAACGACATTATTTCAAGTTGGGTGTTGTAAGGAACTCCCCCGATAACCCGGACTTATTGGGAAGGTGATTTTGGAAAGTTACGGGGTTTCTAGGAAGTTCCGGGTTCAAGTTAGGCCATAGGAAAATTTTAGTGTTGAAGCATTTAAAAGGGAGAAGGCTAGTGGCGTCTAGCATAAGGGAATAATTGGGCAACTTGTTAGCACAAGAGGAGCTTGCGGCTTAGTGGCAAGTGGCGTGACTGGCAGAGGGGAGAGCTTGGGTTCGAATTCCACCTAATGCACTTATTTTGGATTTTTTTTTGGTGCTTTAAGGTAAGTGTCAACCATGGCATCAAAATGGAAAGGGAGACTTTTTATTGATGGAAAGATGGCTAAGGATTATGGTAAGGAGGAAAACAAGGGAAAATGAAGGAAATAATCAAAAGAAAAAGGTAAGAGAAGGGAACATGTTGGCCTATTATGTGGAGGATGTTTTGGAAAGAATATTTTGGGTCAACACTCATCTTTTTGGCAAAGATGATACAAGGTTTGGTAAGGGGGGAACATGAGCCAATAGAGTTTTGTAAGTTTTAGGACATGTAAAGTTTTCTTCTTTGGAGCATTTTGAGTTTTCTGTTTTCCCAATTTCTTTCCTCTCTTGCCAAAACTCTAAAGCCAAAACTGTGCTCCTTTCTCCTTTGTTTTGCCGAAACTATCAAGCCATCCTTTGCTACTGAAACACCCCAAACCCGGCCCAAAAAGTCCAACCGGATTTGTTATGTTCCTCGAATCTAACTTTTCGCAAACTCTAAAAAATTTTTTTGACGATTTTGTAGAAAACAGATTTAACTTAATATATTAGGTTGAAAACAATTGTAAAGTAAATTTTGTCTTTTAAAACATTATTTTTAGAAGGAATTAAAAGGAAACCAAATTTAAGAAAATTACTTTAAAACATTTATATATTAGTGACAAAAACATTTTAAATTATTTATCAAAAACCATTTAGTTATTTACTTAGTAATTGTTCATGACAAAATAAAAATAAATAAATTCAAACACCCAAAAATTAAAAATAGTTTATAGTGGCCTTATTACATAAAAAATAGCAAACCCATAATAAAGTCTAATTAATCAAATTAAATAAGTTTAAATTGGAAAATCTCCAAAATACTTGATATGAGCATTGGCCACCTCGAAATCCTTGTCGATTCGATCCATCGCACTACTTAATCATCTCAAAAGTTTATCCCACAAAATGGGTGAGTTATAAACTCAATGTGTAACACATACATCAAAAAGCCCATTTTTCATAACACATTTATTCATAGGCCCATTTAAGTCATATTTGGCCCAAAAGCCCATTTAGCTCATATTTAGCTTAAAAGCCCATTTAGCTCTTATTTAGCCCAAAACCCATTTTCATAGAAGATCTAATAATAATCATTCAATATTACATGGTTATGTACATGAAATGAAATGCAAGCCCTACCACCTAATATCCATCCGCTACACACCACCGTACCAACCAACACACCGTGGGATTACTAAATCGACCCTCCATCCGCTACACACCATCGAAGGCGCTTCTTGCAGCCAACATGCACATCGCCCTTATAATTTTGTGGCAAGGCCACAGACAAAATTGTGACCAAGTCACCGGATATCAAATATGTGGTAAAGTCACCAGATTCACATATGTGACCAAGTCACCGGATTTCATATTTGTGACCAAGTCACCAGATTTCAAATATGTGACCGAAGTCACCGAAATGTGGTAAAACCACCGAATACTTCCTCCTTTATCAAATATACCCATATGCCCATGCACATACATATCATTTAGTTTTCATGCGATTTACCCCAAAATCATAATATAATCATACTTATTTCACATTTTATGCATATAGAAAAATTAACGAAATATTGGGGTAAACATACCTGAATATCGTATACCACTGAATGGTATCCAAAAATCATTATTAAACACATTATCATAAAATCACATATAAAAATAGATCTATGAGTTTTTAATGTAGGGTTACACAGCTTATGACAGTGAGAACAATACTCTCTCGCTCGTCAACCCCTAGTTAATTAACACACTTGGTTAGTATAAACTTTTACTAACAAAACTATACTTATTGATGATGGATCTAGATCCTTACCCTCGGATTCTCGAACGACAGTTATTTGTGGTTTTTCTCCACTAGATGGATCAAAACTCGCTGATATCCCACCAACGTAAAGTGGTTCGGTTGTACGTACAACTTCAAATAACCGATCCTCGTTAGCAGAGGGTCCACAACCCGGTGGAAAGTCTCTTACACCCGATACTACCTTTCGTTTGTAGTTTGATGGTAAAAGAGTACCTCCTCTCTTCCAAACACTCCGTACGGCTCTTTTCTTACCTATCTTGTTAGTCTTAAATCGCCCCTAAAATAACGTTGATTAGTGATCCATTCTAAAAGAATTGATACGATCGAAATTAAAAATCCTTACCTTGATGATCTCGAAAGATCACTTCTTAAAAGTTGGCTTCAACAAAGATCTTTAAAAATCCTTTCCAAGGATTCGGCCTAGAGAGAAAAATAAAAGATTTATTTTCTAAATCAACTATAGTAAAAGGAAATAATGAAAACTATTGACAAACAAAAACCTTACTTTGAGCACTTGAAGATTCTACCTTGAACAAGAAAAGAAGAGAATAAAATTTGATTTGGTGGTTTCGGTTTTCAAAGAAAGAAAAGAAGAAAGAAAATGAAAAATGAAAAGAGAAGGAAAGAGAGAAGGAAGAAAAAGAGAAAGAGAAAGAGAGATTAAAAGAAGATGATGATGATCCTCAAAAGAAAAGAGATAGTTTTGGAACCTATGCACATTCGGCCAAGGGAAAGAAATGAAGAAAATTGGTTCTAGAACTTTTGTAGTTTCGACAATGAGAGGGAAAGAGAAGAGAGAAATAGAATGAAAAAGAAAAAGAAAATGAGAGAGGATGCTTTTGGTGAAAGTTGAATTCGATACTAGAGAAAAGAAAAGGATAAGTGTCTTCAAAAGTGACAATATTTTGGTATCAAAAGAAGATAAAGATTTGAGAGGAAAAGAAGAAATAAAAGTACCTATTTGGTCAAAATGCAAAGGCCAAAACAAAGCAAACTTTTACCAAATGCCAATAGACAAATTCGGCTAAGAGAAAAATATTGGACAAGGAAAAAATGTACAAATGACAACCTTTTGGTCAACAAAAATCTTCCTAATCCTATACCAAAATTCGGCCAACACAATAGCCTACACAATCCCCTTCTTTCCTCCTTAATTCTTCCCTATCAACTCCATAATTTCCAACACAATTAAACCACTCCCTTAGCCCCTTATGCTGTCTAGGTTCATGGTCAAATGACCATGAAAAACTTCCAAAACATTGCCCACATATCAAGCCTTTTGTCCCCCCTTCTTACCATCCTATCTTGATTCCATACCATAAGTCCTTAGCTTGCCTTTTTCATATAGTCAAATAGCCAAAATTAAAAGAATGCTCATCCACTCTAGAAAGTTCTTGGCCGACACTATGGGGAAGGAAACAAAAAAATAAAATTCTCCCACTTCCTAGCTAGGGGATTCGAACCTCTCCCCTCAAGCACTCATCCATGCATCCAAACCACTTTGCCAATTACTCAACTTATGCTTTAAACTCCTTGTCATTAATTCTTAAAGCCTAACATGCTTAGCTTCATCTTATTTATTAGAATTTAAAAGTTTCACTAAGCATTCACTTAATTAATGAAGCTCAAAAATAACTTCCAAAACACACTTAACATATTTAAGCATGCAACATCAATTAATTAAGTAAGATGCATAACCCCTATTTATTAGGATGTTACAGTTCTACCCCCTTAAAATAATTTCGTCCTCGAAATTACCTGGTTGGAATAAGTGAGGGTATTGTTTGTCGATCGCTTCCACCGGTTCCCACGAAGCTTCTTCGATCCATGATTACGCCATAATACTTTGACGAGAGGAATCGACTTTCTCCGTAAAACCTTTACATCTCGCCTCGAATTTGAATTGGCTCCTCTTCAAAAGACAACTGGTCTTAATTCCACCTCCTCAACTGGCACTACATGAGATGGATCCGACCGGTAACGGCGTAACATTGAAACATGGAACACATCGTGCATTTGCTTCAACTCCGAAGGTAATTCTAACTGATATGCCACAGATCCGACCCGCTTCAAAACTCGATAAGGTCCAATGAACCTGGGACTTAGCTTCCCTTTGCGACCAAATCTCATCACCTTTTTCCAAGGTGAAACCTTTAGGAAAACTTGGTCCCCCACAGCAAAATCTATTTCTTTCCGCTTTAGATCTGCGTAAGACTTTTGCCTGTCAGATGCTTCCTTTAACCGAGCCCGGATTACCTTAACCTTTTCTTCAGATTCAGACACTATTTTTGAACCCAAAATCTGACGTTCCCCTAGTTCTGTCCAACACGTAGGAGTGCGACACTTCCGTCCATATAGTGCTTCATATGGTGCCATCCGAATACTAGCTTGGTAACTGTTATTGTACGCAAATTCTGCCAACGGTAAGAATTCCTCAACTTCCCTTGAAATCTATCACACATCCCCTTAACATATCTTCTAAGATTTGGATTACTCTTTCAGACTGACCGTCCGACTGAGGATGAAATGCCGTACTGAAGTCCAATCTAGTGCCCAAAGCCTGATGCAATGCTTTCCAAAATCGAGAAGTAAACCTCGGATCTCTATCCGAAATGATTGACAACGGCACTCCACGTAATCTCACAATCTTAGCCACATATAACTTCGCCAGCTTCTGCAAAGAGTAATCAATCCGAACTGGGATAAAATGTGCAGATTTCGTCAATCGGTCCACTATCACCCAAATAGAGTCTTTCTTAGTAGGCGAAAGAGGAAGCCCACTAACAAAGTCCATGGTGATTCTCTCCCACGTTCACTGTGGAATCTTTATCGGCTGAAGCAATCCCGAAGGTACTTGATGTTCAGCCTTGACTTGCTGACACCCTACAAACTCCGCAACTTCCCGTTTAAGTCAAGGCCACCAAAACTAATATCGTAAATCTCAGTATAACTTGCTTCCTCCAGGATGCATAGCATAGGGGCTACCATGCGATTCCTGAAGAATATTTTGCCTTAACTCCCGATCCCCAAGATACAGACTTTACCTTTAAAACACAATACCCGTCACCGTTAATACCAAAATCTTCCAATTCTCCACTCTGCACCTGCCGAAGTTTTGTACTCAGATCATCGTCAACTAACTGCCTCTCTTTCACTTGACCTAACCATGTCGGCTTAACTTGTAATTCTGCCAACAAGCTTCCGTCATCGTAAAGACTAAGATGTGCAAACATCGCCCTTAAATCTGACACCACTTTTTAACTTAGAGCATCTGCCACCACATTCGGCTTGCCCGGATGGTACTCGATATAACAGTCGTAGTCTTTCAATAACTCTATCCACCTTCGTTGCCTCAAATTCAGTTCTTCCTGAGTCAGTAGATATTTCAGACTTTTGTGATCCGTGTATATCACTGACTTTTCCCCGTATAGATAATGCCTCCAAACTTTAAGAGCAAAGACTACAGCTGCCAATTCCAAATCATGCGTCGGGTAATTAACCTCGTGAGGTCTTAACTGTCGAGACGCATACGCAACTACCTTTCCGTCTTGCATCAGAACACATCCTAATCTCGTGTGAGAAGCATCACAATACACGACAAAATCCTTTCCTGCCTCAGGCTGAATCAAAACCGGAGCTTCAGTCAAAACCTTCTTGAGCTTCTCAAAACTCTCTTGTTGCTTATCACCCACATGAAAGGTACTTCCTTTCTCGGCAATTTCGTTAAAGGTGCGACTATCGATGAGAATCCTTCGATGAATCTTACGTAGTATCCGCTAACCCCAAGAAACTACGAACTTCGCCACGGACTTAGGTGGTTTCCAATCTAGCACGACCTCAATCTTCCGAGGATCCACCCTTATCCCTTCTCACGACACCACATGGCCTAAAATGCAACCTCTTTCACCAAAATTCACACTTCTTTGAATTTGGCATACGCTTTCTTCTCCCTTAAAACTCGCAACACAATCCGAGATGCTCATCATGCTCAACTTCGACTTAGAATACACCAGATGTCGCCTATAAACACCACGATTTAATTGATCCAAGTAGGGTGGAAAATCCGGTTCATCATATCCATGAACGCAGCTGGGGCGTTCGTCAATCCGAATGGCATTACCAGAAATTCATAATGCCCATATCTAGTTCGGAAAGCCGTCTTATGGATATCCACTTCCTTTACTTTAAGCTAATGATACCCCGACCTTAGATCAATCTTTGAGAATACCGCAGCTCCTTTGAGCTGATCGAACAAGTCGTCGATCCTTGGCAAAGGATACTTGTTCTTGATGGTCAGCTTATTCAACTGCCGATAATCTATACACATCCTCATCGATCCGTCCTTCTTCTTCACAAATAGGACCGGTGCTCCTCATGGAGACACACTAGGTCAGATAAATCCACGATCAAGCAACTCTTGAATCTGAGCCTTAAGCTCAACTAATTCCTTCGGTTTCATTCTATATGGAGCAATAGAAACTGGCGCCGTTCCAGGCAATAAATCAATCCCGAATTCTACCTCACGATCCGGAGGCAAACCTAGAAGTTCTTCCGGAAAAATATCTACAAATTCATTCACAGTCCTGACTTCTTCAACAGTCGCCTCCTTAGCCTCCAAGGCACTCACCAACATTAGAAAAGCTACACATCCTTTTCTAACCATCTTTTCTGCCTTAAGAGCGGATACTACATTAGATAAGTAGTTCCGTCTCTCCCATCACTACCACTTCTTTATCATCAAGAGTTCTTATGACATTCGCTTAGCAAAGACAATCCACATTTGCACGATACTTCACAAGCCAGTCCATGCCTAAGATCAGGTCGAATTCTCCGAATGGCAACTCCATTAAATCAGCCGAAAATTACGTTTCTTGAACTTCTAAAGGCACTTCCTTAAAAAGTTTGTCTATAACTCACCGCATCATCTAAAGGACTAAGTACAGTCATCTTCCTAGGTACAGTCTCAGAAGTTACATGCAAAGTCCCAGATACTTCACTAGCAATATAAGAGTGAGTTGACCCTATATCTATCAAAGCAATAAAGGGCAACCCAGAAATTAGAAACGTACCCATGATAACATCAAAAGGCCATCGTCTTCTCTCGCGACGAATTGCATACACCAAACTCGCTATCTCACCTCGTAGCTACCACCGCCTCACAAGTTCCACGACCTCTACCAGAACCATTACCCCTTCCATTTGAACCACGGCCCCTTATCGGCTGCTGTTCACCTCTGCCAGCCTAATTAACACCCTGACTTCCTGGGCGGTTCTTATCTGAATTCTTCGGGCAATCTTTGATCATATGGTCTTTCGACCCGCACTTGAAACATCCCCCGATCTTTTTCCAACATTCTCCCGAGTGCATTTTTCCACATTGGGCACAAACACAATTTTGTCCACCCGTAGCAGTCTGCTGACCTCGCGGTCCTTCATTTCTTGGTTTCTTCTAAAAATTCCCGGATGACCCTGAAGACCCAAAACTTCTCTTATTTCTATTCGACCTCTCCCGGCTACGTCTTTTCATCCTCTTAACCTCTTCACTATTCTTCCCTTTCCACCAAGATTGCAAAATCTCTTTCCTGTGTGGAGCAATCATTACTCATGATTCATCTCTAAGTCCATCTTCAAATCGACACACCATTCATATTCAAGAGCCACTATCCTCCGCATAACGGCTAAGTCGCAAAATTCTACTTCATATTCACTATCGACTTATTCCTTGCACTAGATTTAGAAATGTCTTCCTCTGGGAGTCGATGTAGCTAGCTCCAATGTATTTTCCTTGAATTTAATTTTGAAATACCCCCAATCTCGCCGATCCACGGGGTACTTTCCTTAATAGTGAGCCACCACCGGTAGGCTTCATCACGGTAGTGAAATAGCACCTTCGCTTTCTCTTGAGAAGTCAGCCTAAATCGTCCATAATCCTCTCGATCGCTTCCAACCAAGATTCCGCTACATTTGGAGCTACTCCAGATACTCCTCTGAAAACCTCAGCTCCATTCGATCTTAGTCTCTCACCATCGACTTTGAGACCCATTTCCAATACTAGCTTCTGCTACTCGTTCTAAAACTCGCAGCACAGCTTGTGATACTGCATCACCTCCTTCATTTTGCTCTTGAAAATCCACCCCAACAGCCGGTGGTGGAGCATCATTCTCGGAACCTTGACTAGATTGAACTGGTTCTGACACAGCCATTCTTCCTCTTCTACGTCCACGACGACCACGTCCCCTAAAGCTCATTTCTACTACGTGTCTTATCTGTTTTTACGAAAAGTCTTATGTATTAGAATCTTTTCACTTCTTATTAAAAGAAAGTTTTATGAAATAGATATTCAGTGGTTTTTCCGTAGTAGTGTACAAACACCTAGGGTCCATGTCTCTAAAGTTATAGTTTCCTTAAGCTTATCAGACTTTCATATCACTTTATCAATAAGAATACATACCTGATGGATCTGGGCTGAGAACTCCGAGTGCCATGCTCTTATAAAACCATTTTAACTTAAGAAAACTTTTAAAAAGTCATTTGGGCCATATTTTGAAAACGTTGTGGGCTTCACAACCCAAGGCCGAGAGTTTAAAACTGGGCTCTGATACCAAGTTGAAACACCCCAAACCCGGCCCAAAAAGTCCAACCGGATTTGTTATGTTCCTCGAATCTAACTTTTCGCAAACTCTAAAAAAATTTTTTGACGATTTTGTAGAAAAATGATTTAACTTAATATATTAGGTTGAAATCAATTGTAAAGTAAATTTTGTCTTTTAAAATATTATTTTAGAAAGAATTAAAAGGAAACCAAATTTAAGAAAATTACTTTAAAACATTTATATATTAGTGACAAAAACATTTTTAAATTATTTATCGAAAACCATTTAGTTATTTACTTAGTAATTGTTCATGACAAAATAAAAAAAAATAAATTCAAACACCCAAAAATTAAAAATAGTTTATAGTGGCCTTATTACATAAAAATAGAAAACCCATAATAAAGTATAATTAATCAAATTAAATAAGTTTAAATTGGAAAATCTCCAAAATACTTGATACGAGCATTGGCCAGCTCGAAATCCTTGCTGACCCGATCCATCGCACTACGAATCATCTGAAAAGTTTATCCCACAAAAATGGGTGAGTTATAAACTCAATGAGTAACACATACATCAAAAAGCCCATTTTTCATAACCAATTTATTCATAGGCCCATTTAAGTCATATTTGGCCCAAAAGCCCATTTAGCTCATATTTAGCTTAAAAGCCCATTTAGCTCTTATTTAGCCCAAAAGCCCATTTTCATAGCAGATCTAATAATAATCATTCAATATTACATGGTTATGTACATGAAATGAAATGCAAGCCCGGCCCACCTAATATCCATCCGCTACACACCACCCGTACCAACCAACACACCGTGGGGATTACTAAATCGACCCTCCATCCGCTACACACCATCGAAGGCGTACTGCTTGTAGTCAACATGCACATCGCCTTTATAATTTTGTGGCAAGGCCACTAGACAAAATTGTGACCAAGTCACCGGATATCAAATATGTGACCAAGTCACCAGATTCACATATGTGACCAAGTCACGGATTTCATATTTGTGACCAAGTCACCAGATTTCAAATATGTGACCGAAGTCACCAAAATGTGGTAAAACCACCGAATACTTCCTCCTTTATCAAATATACCCATATGCCCATGCACATACATATCATTTAGTTTTCATGCGATTTACCCCAAAATCATAATATAATCATACTTATTTCACATTTTATGCATATAGCAAAATTAACGAAATATTGGGGTAAACATACTCGAATATCGTATACCACCGAATGGTATCCAAAATCATTATTAAACACATTATCATAAAATCACATATAAAAATAGATCTATGAGTTTTAATGTAGGGTTACACACTTATGACAAAGAGAACAATACTCTCTCGCCACAACCCCTAGTTAATTATCACACTTGGTTAGTATAAACTTTTACTAACAAAACTATACTTATTAATGATGGATCTAGATCCTTACCCTGATTCTCGAATCAGCGTTATTTGTGGTTTTCTCCACTAGATGGATCAAAACCCACCGATATCCCACCAACGTAAAGTGGTTCGGTTGTATGCGTACAACTTCAAATAACCGATCCTCGTTAGCGGAGGGTCCACAACCCGGTGGAAAGTCTCTTACACCCGATATCGCCTTCGTTTGTAGTTTGATGGTAAAAGAGTACCTCCTCTCTTCCAAACACTCAGACGGCTCTTTTCTTACCTATCTTGTTAGTCTTAAATCGCCCTAAAATAACGTTGATTAGTGATCCATTCTAAACGAATTGATACGATCGAAATTAAAAATCCTTACCTTGATGATCTCGAAGATCACTTCTTAAAGTTGGCTTCAACAAAGATCTTTAAAATCCTTTCCAAGGATTCGGCTAGGAGAAAAATAAAAGATTTATTTTTCTAAATCAACTATAGTAAAAGGAAATAATGAAAACTATTGACAAACAAAAACCTTACTTTGAGCACTTGAAGATTCTACTTGAATAAGAAAAGAAGAGAATAAAATTTGATTTGGTGGTTTCGGTTTTCAAAGAAAGAAAAGAAGAAAGAAAATGAAAAATGAAAAGAGAAGGAAAGAGAGAAGGAAGAAAAAGAGAAAGAGAAAGAGAGATTAAAAGAAGATGATGATGATCCTCAAAAAGAAAAGAGATAGTTTTTGGAACCTATGCACATTCGGCCAAGGGAAAGAAATGAAGAAAATTGGTTCTAGAACTTTTGTAGTTTCGACAATGAGAGGGAAAGAGAAGAGAGAAATAGAATGAAAAAGAAAAAGAAAATGAGAGAGGATGCTTTTGGTGAAAGTTGAATTGGCACTAGAGAGAAAGAAAAGGATAAGTGTCTTCAAAAGTGATAATATTTTGGTATCAAAAGAAGATAAAGATTTGAGAGGAAAAGAAGAAATAAAAGTACCTATTTGGTCAAAATGCAAAGGCCAAAACAAAGCAAACTTTTACCAAATGCCAATAGACAAATTCGGCTAAGAGAAAAATATTGGACAAGGAAAAATGTACAAATGACAACCTTTTGGTCAACAAAATCTTCCTAATCCTATACCAAAATTCGCCAACACAATAGCCTACACAATCCCTTCTTTCCTCCTTAATTCTTCCCTATCAACTCCATAATTTCCAACACAATTAAACCACTCCCTTATCCCCTTATGCCGTCTAGGTTCATGGTCAAATGACCATGAACAAACTTCCAAAACATTGCCCATATATCAAGCCTTTTGTCCCCCCTTCTTACCATCCTATCTTGATTCCATACCATAAGTCCTTAGCTTGCGTTTTTCATATAGTCAAATAGCCAAAATTAAAAGAATGCTCATCCACTCTAGAAAGTTCTTGGCCGACACTATGGGAAGGAAACGAAAAATAAAATTCTCCCACTTGCTAGCTAGGGATTCAATCTCTCCCTCAAGCACTCATCCATGCATCCAAACCACTTTGCCAATTACTCAACTTATGCTTTAAACTCCTTGTCATTAATTCTTAAAGCCTAACATGCTTAGCTTCATCTTATTTATTAGAATTTAAAAGTTTCACTAAGCATTCACTTAATTAATGAAGCTCAAAATAACTTCCAAAACACACTTAACATATTTAAGCATGCAACATCAATTAATTAAGTAAGATGCATAACCCCTATTTATTAGGATGTTACAGCTTCTACCCCTTAAAATAATTTCATCCTCGAAATTACATTTGGAATAAGTGAGGTATTGTCGTCGCATCGCTTCCTCCTGTTCCCACGAAGCTTCTTCGATCCATGATTACGCCATAATACTTTGACGAGAGGAACCAACTTTCTCCGTAAAACCTTTACATCTCGCTCGAAATTTGAATTGGCTCCTCTTCATAAGACAAATCTGGTCTTAATTCCACCTCCTCAACTAGCACTACATGAGATGGATTCGACCGTAGAAGCGGCGTAACATTGAAACATGGAACACATCGTGCATTTGCTTCAACTCAAAGGTAATTACGATGATATGCCACAGATCCGGCCGCTTCAAAACCCGATAAGGTCCAATGAACTCGGGACTTAGCTTCCTTGCGACCAAATCTCATCACCTTTTTCCAAGGTGAAACCTTTAGAAAACTTGGTCCCCACAAAGAAAATCTATTTCTTTTCGCTTTAGATCTGCGTAAGACTTTTGCTGTCGGATGCTTCCTTTAACCGAGCCCGGATTACCTTAACCTTTTCTTGATTCGACACTATTTCGGACCCAAAATCGGCGTTCCCTAGTTCATCCAACACGTAGGAGTGCGACACTTCCGTCCATATAGTGCTTCATATGGTGCCATCCGAATACTAGCTTGGTAACTGTTATTGTATGCAAATTCTGCCAACGGTAAGAATTCCTCAACTTCCCTTGAAATCTATCACACATCCTCTTAACATATCTTCTAAGATTTGGATTACTCTTTCTGATCGACCGTCCGACCGAGGATGAAATGCCGCTTGAAGTCCAATCTGGTGCCCAAAGCTCGATGCAATGCTTTCCAAAACCGAGGCGTAAACCTCGGATCTCTATCCAAAATGATTGACAACGGCACTCCATGCAATCTCACAATCTCACCACATATAACCGCCACTTCGAAAGAGTAATCAATCCGAATCGGGATAAAATGTGCGATTTCATTCAATCGGTCCACTATCACCCAAACAGAGTCTTTCTTAGTAGGCGTAAGAGGAAGCCCACAACAAAGTCCATGGTGATTCTCTCCCACTTCCATTGTAGAGTCTTTATCGGTGAAGCAATCCGAAGGTACTTGATGTTCAAATTTTGACTTCTTGACACGTTAAGCACTTACCTACAAACTCCGTAACTTCCCATTTAAGTCCAGGCCACCAAAACTGATCTCGTAAATCTCGGTATAACTTGATTCCTCCAGGATGCATAGCATAGGGGCTATCATGCGATTCCTGAAGAATCTTTTGCCTTAACTCCCGATCCTCAATCTGACGACTTTACCTTTAAAACACAATACCCGTCCTTTATTAATACCAAAATCTTTCAATTCTCCACTCTGCACCTGCCGAAGTTTTGCACTCAGATCATCATCAACTAACTGCCTCTCTTTCACTTGACCTAACCATGTCGGCTTAACTTGTAATTCTGCCAACAAGCTTCCGTCATCGTAAAGACTAAGATGTGCAAACATCGCCCTTAAATCTGACACCACTTTTCGACTTAGAGCGTCTGCCACCACATTCGGCTTGCTCGGATGGTACTCGATAGAACAGTCATAGTCTTTCAATAACTCTATCCACCTTCGTTGCCTCAAATTCAGTTCTTTCTGAGTCAGTAGATATTTCAGACTTTTGTGATCCGTGTATATCACTGACTTTTCCCCGTATAGATAATGCCTCCAAACTTTAAGAGCAAAGACTACAGCTGCCAATTCCAAATCATGCGTCGGGTAATTAACCTCGTGAGGTCTTAACTGTCGAGATGCATACACAACTACCTTCCCGTCTTGCATCAGAACACATCCTAATCCCGTGTGAAAAGTGTCACAATACACGACGAAATCCTTTCCTGCCTCAGGCTGAATCAAAATCGGAGCTTCAGTCAAAACCTTCTTGAGCTTCTCAAAACTCTCTTGTTGCTTATCGCCCACATGAAAGGTACTTCGTTTCTTAGCAATTTCGTTAAAGGTGCAGTTATCGATGAGAATCCTTCGACGAATCTTCTGTAGTATCCAGCTAACCCCAAGAAACTACGAACTTCAGTTACGGACTTAGGTGGTTTCCAATCTAGCACAGCCTCAATCTTTCGAGGATCCACCTTATCCATTCATCGACACCACATGGCCTAAAATGCAACCTCTTTCACCAAAATTCACACTTGCTGAATTTGGCATACAGCTTCTTCTCCCTTAAAACTCGCAACACAATCCGGAGATGCTCATCATGCTCAACTTTGGACTTAGAATACACCAGGATGTCTTCTATAAACACCACGACGAATTGAGCCAAGTAGGGCTGGAAAATCTGGTTCATCATATCCATGAATGCAGCTAGGGCGTTCGTCAATCCGAATGGCATTACCAAAAATTCATAATGCCCATATCTAGTTCGGAAAGCCGTCTTATGGATATCCACTTCCTTTACTTTAAGCTGATGATACCCCGACCTTAGATCAATCTATGAGAATACCGCAGCTCCTTTGAGCTGATCGAACAAGTCATCGATCCTTGGCAAAGGATACTTGTTCTTGATGGTCAGCTTATTCAACTACCGGTAATCTATACACATCCTCATCGATCCGTCCTTCTTCTTCACAAATCGGACCGGTGCTCCCCATAGAGACACACTAGGTCGGATAAATCCACGATCAAGCAACTCCTGAATCTGAGCCTTAAGCTCAACTAATTCCTTCGGTGCCATTCTATATGGAGCAATAGAAACTGGTGCCGTTCCAGGCAATAAATTAATCCTGAATTCTACCTCACGATCCGGAGGCAAACCTAGAAGTTCTTCTGGAAAAATATCTACAAATTCATTCACAGTCCTGACTTCTTCAACAGTCGCCTCCTTAGCCTCCAAGGCACTCACCAACATTAGAAAAGCTACACATCCTTTTCTAACCATCTTTTCTGCCTTAAGAGCGGATACTACATTAGATAAGTAGTTCCGTCTCTCTCATCACTACCACTTCTTTGTCATCAAGAGTTCTTAAGGACATTCGCTTAGCAGCACAATCTACATTTGCACGATACTTCACAAGCCAGTCCATGCCTAAGATCAGGTCGAATTCTCCGAATGGCAACTCCATTAAATCAGCCAAAAATTGCGTTTCTTGAACTTCTAAAGGCACTTCCTTAAAAGGTTTGTCATAACTACTGTCTGTCCTAAAGGACTAAGTACAGTCATCTTCCTAGGTACAGTCTCAGAAGTTACATGCAAAGTCCCAGATACTTCACTAGCAATATAAGAGTGAGTTGACCCTATATCTATCAAAGTAATAAAGGGTAACCCAGAAATCAAAAACGTACCCGTGATAACATCAGGTGCATCACTGTCTTCTCTGCGACGGACTGCATACACCAAACACAGGCATCTCGCCTCGAGCTACCATCGCCTCTGCTCAAGTTCCACGACCTCTACGAACCATTACCCTTCCATTTGAACCACGGCCCTTATCATTCTTTGTTCACCTCTGCCACTGATTAACACCACGACTTCTGGCGGTTCTTATCTCAATTCTTCGGGCAATCTTTGATCATATGGTCTTTCGACCCGCACTTGAAACATCCCCCGGTCTTTTTCCAACATTCTCCCGAGTGCATTTTTCCACATTGGGCACAAACACGATTTTGTCCACCCGTAGCAGTCTGCTGACCTCGCGGTCCTTCATTTCTTGGTTTCTTCTAAAAATTCCCGGATGACCTTGAAGACCCAAAGCTTCTCTTATTTCTATTCTGACCTCTATCCCGGTTCTGTCTTTCTGTCCTCTTAACCTCTTCAACTATTCTTGCCCTTTCCACCAAGATTGCAAAATCTCTTTCCCGGTGTGGAGCAATCAACACTCGCAGTTCTTCTTTAAGTCCATCTTCAAATCTGACACACCGTTCATATTCAGTAGCCACTATCCCTCTGGCATAACGGCTAAGTCACAAAAATTCTGCTTCATATTCAAATTATCGACTTATTCCTTGCACTAGATTTAGAAATGTCTTCCTCTGGGAGTCGATGTAGCTAGCTCCAACGTATTTTCCTTCGAATTTAATTTTGAAATACCCCCAATCCAGTTGATCCACAAGGGTACTTTCCTTAATAGTGAGCCACCACTGGTAGGCTTCATCACGAAGTAGTGAAATAGCACCTTCGCTTTCTCTTGACATGCGCCTAAATCGTCCATAATCCTCTCGACTGTTTCCAACCAGTATTCCGCTACATTTGGAGCTACTCCAGATACTCCTCTGAAAACCTCAGCTCCATTCGATCTTAGTCTCTCACTCATCGACTTTGAGACCCATTTCGATTAGCTTCATTACTAGTTCTAAAACTCATGATCTGACTTGTGATCTCACGTCACCTCCTTCATTGTGCTCTTGAAAATCCACCCCAACAGCCGGTGGTGGAGCATCATTCTCGGAACCTTGACCAGATCGAATTGGTTCCGACACAGCCATTCTTCCTCTTCCATGTCCACGACGACCATGTCCCCTAGAGCTCATTTCTACTACGTGTCTTATCTGTTTTTACGAAAAGTCTTATGTATTAGAATCTTTTCACTTCTTATTAAAAGAAAGTTTTATGAAATAGATATTCAGTGGTTTTTCCATAGTAGTGTACAAACACCTAGGGTCCATGTCTCTAAAGTTATAGTTTCCTTAAGCTTATCAGACTTTCATATCACTTTATCAATAAGAATACATACCTGATGGATCTGGGCTGAGAACTTCGAGTGCCATGCTCTTATAAAACCATTTTAACTTAAGAAAACTTTTAAAAAGTCATTTGGGCCATATTTTGAAAACGTTGTGGGCTTCACAACCCAAGGCCGAGAGTTTAAAACTGGGCTCTGATACCAAGTTGAAACACCCCAAACCCGGCCCAAAAAGTCCAACCGAATTTGTTATGTTCCTCGAATCTAACTTTTCGCAAACTCTAAAAAAATTTTTGACGATTTTGTAGAAAATAGATTTAACTTAATATATTAGGTTGAAATCAATTGTAAAGTAAATTTTGTCTTTTAAAACATTATTTTTAGAAGGAATTAAAAAGGAAACCAAATTTAAGAAAATTCCTTTAAAACATTTATATATTAGTGACAAAAACATTTTAAATTATTTATCGAAAACCATTTAGTTATTTACTTAGTAATTGTTCATGACAAAATAAAAAAAAATAAATTCAAACACCCAAAAATTAAAAATAGTTTATAGTGGCCTTATTACATAAAAATAGCAAACCCATAATAAAGTCTAATTAATCAAATTAAATAAGTTTAAATTGGAAAATCTCCAAAATACTTGATACGAGCATTGGAAACCTCGAAATCCTTGCTGACCCGATCCATCGCACTACGAATCATCTGAAAAGTTTATCCCACAAAAATGGGTGAGTTATAAACTCAATGTGTAACACATACATCAAAAAGCCTTTTCATAACACATTTATTCATAGGCCCATTTAAGTCATATTTGGCCCAAAAGCCCATTTAGCTCATATTTAGCTTAAAAGCCCATTTAGCTCTAATTTAGCCCAAAAGCCCATTTTCATAGCAGATCTAATAATAATCATTCAATATTACATGGTTATGTACATGAAATGAAATGCAAGCCCTACCACCTAATATCCATCCGCTACACACCACATGCATTCAACCAACACACCGGGGATTACTAAATCGACCCTCCATCTGCTACACACCATCGAAGGCGATTCTTTGCGATCAACATGCACATCGCCCTTATAATTTTGTGGCAAGGCCACCAGACAAAATTGTGACCAAAGTCACCGGATATCAAATATGTGACCAAGTCACCAGATTCACATATGTGACCAAGTCACCAGATTTCATATTTGTGACCAAGTCACCAGATTTCAAATATGTGACCGAAGTCACCTAAATGTGGTAAAACCACCGAATACTTCCTCCTTTATCAAATATACCCATATGCCCATGCACATACATATCATTTAGTTTTCATGCGATTTACCCCAAAATCATAATATAATCATACTTATTTCACATTTTATGCATATAGCAAAATTAACGAAATATTGGGGTAAACATACACGAATATCGTATACCATGAATGGTATCCAAAAATCATTATTAAACACATTATCATAAAATCACATATAAAAATAGATCTATGAGTTTTAATGTAGGGTTACATGACTTATGACGGTGAGAACAATACTCTCTCGCTCGTCAACCCCTAGTTAATTATCACACTTGGTTAGTATAAACTTTTACTAACAAAACTATACTTATTGATGATGGATCTAGATCCTTACCTCGGATTCTCGAGCAGCGAGTTATTTGTGGTTTTCTCCACTAGATGGATCAAAACCCGCTGATATCCCACCAACGTAAAGTGGTTCGATTGTACGTACAACTTCAAATAACCGATCCTCGTTAGCAGAGGGTCCACAACCCGGTGGAAAGTCTCTTACACCCGATACTACCTTTCGTTTGTAGTTTGATGGTAAAAGAGTACCTCCTCTCTTCCAAACACTCCGTACGGCTCTTTTCTTACCTATCTTGTTAGTCTTAAATTGCCCCTAAAATAACGTTGATTAGTGATCCATTCTAAAAAAATTGATACGATCGAAATTAAAAATCCTTACCTTGATGATCTCGAAAGATCACTTCTTAAAAGTTGGCTTCAACAAAGATCTTTAAAAATCCTTTCCAAGGATTTGGCCTAGGAGAGAAAAATAAAAGATTTATTTTTCTAAATCAACTATAGTAAAAGGAAATAATGAAAACTATTGACAAACAAAAACCTTACTTTGAGCACTTGAAGATTGACCTTGAACAAGAAAAGAAGAGAATAAAATTTGATTTGGTGGTTTGGTTTTCAAAGAAAGAAAAGAAGAAAGAAAATGAAAAATGAAAAGAGAAGGAAAGAGAGAAGGAAGAAAAGAGAAAGAGAAAGAGAGATTAAAAGAAGATGATGATGATCCTCAAAAGAAAAGAGATAGTTTTGGTACCTATGCACATTCGGCCAAGGGAAAGAAATGAAGAAAATTGGTTCTAGAACTTTTGTAGTTTAACAATGAGAGGAAAGAGAAGAGAAATAGAATGAAAAGAAAAAGAAAATGAGAGAGGATGCTTTTGGTGAAAGTTGAATTGACACTAGAGAGAAAGAAAAGGATAAGTGTCTTCAAAAGTGACAATATTTTGGTATCAAAAGAAGATAAAGATTTGAGAGGAAAAGAAGAAATAAAAGTACCTATTTGGTCAAAATGCAAAAGCCAAAACAAAGCAAACTTTTATCAAATGCCAATAGACAAATTCGGCTAAGAGAAAATATTGGACAAGGAAAAAATGTACAAATGACAACCTTGTTGGTCAACAAAATCTTCCTAATCCTATACCAAAATTCGACCAACACAATAGCCTACACAATCCCTTCTTTCCTCCTTAATTCTTCCCTATCAACTCCATAATTTCCAACACAATTAAACCGCTCCCTTAGCCCCTTATGTTGTCTAGGTTCATGGTCAAATGACCATGAACAAACTTCAAAACATTGCCCACATATCAAGCCTTTTGTCCCCCTTCTTACCATCCTATCTTGATTCCATACCATAAGTCCTTAGCTTGCCTTTTTCATATAGTCAAATAGCCAAAATTAAAAGAATGCTCATCCACTCTAGAAAGTTCTTGGCCGACACTATGGGGAAGGAAACAAAAAAATAAAATTCTCCCACTTGCTAGCTAGGGGATTCAAACCTCTCCCCTCAAGCACTCATCCATGCATCCAAACCACTTTGCCAATTACTCAACTTATGCTTTAAACTCCTTGTCATTAATTCTTAAAGCCTAACATGCTTAGCTTCATCTTATTTATTAGAATTTAAAAGTTTCACTAAGCATTCACTTAATTAATGAAGCTCAAAAATAACTTCCAAAACACACTTAACATATTTAAGCATGCAACATCAATTAATTAAGTAAGATGCTTAACCCCTATTTATTAGGATGTTACAGCTGCTACTTATCATTCTCTTAGCCTTGGTTTCGGAAGTTAATTGGTAAGTGGGTGATTAGGCCGAATATTGGTGGTAAGATGTTGCTCTTTATTTCGATGTTTTGCGCCGCTCATGTGATTCTATTTTGTGGTGATGATATCAACTTCTTACTCTTGTGGAAGGGCCGAATATTGGATGAAGGCTAACCCCTTTGGTACGTCACTTATTTATTTTTAGGAACTCGTTGCAATAGCCAAAGTGCAAGGCTGAATTTTAGAACCTAGTAGGGAAGGAGCACGATTATGAGGACAACGAAGAGTGGTTCTTTAGGAAATCAGAATAAGGTGTGTAATCTCGTACCCTTCTGAATACATGTTTGAAATGGTGTGTAATCTCACACCTATCTGAATGTTTGCATGAAATATTATGTGATTCAGTCGAAATAATGAAGGAAATCGAAAACCGGCATCTATGACCACTCGGGCATGCGTATGTTCGTAGTGGTAACTGTATTTTGCAATGAAATAGTTTTTGGTTAGAAGCAGTGACGTGATTTTGAAAAATCACGAAAAATAGGAGAAAGGGAATGTAACATCCGAAATTGGCCCTAGTAGGATTGGGCCCATTGGGCCTTGAGCGTAGAAGCGTTTTAAAATTTTGAGAACAAGAAGAACGACATTATTTCAAGTTGGACTTATTAGGAAGGTGGTTTTAGAAAGTTATGGAGTTCTAGGAAGTTTCGGGTTCAAGTTAGGCTAAAGGAAAATTTTTGTGTTGAAGCACTTTAAGGAGAGAAGGTAAGTGGCATCAAGACTTAAGTAAATAAGTGTGCATTTTGCTAGCACAAGGAGTCTATTGGTAAAGGTGGAAAGTGGCGTGTGGAGTGTAGTAATGGTCTGAGGTTTGAATCCCACCTAGTGCAAATATTTTGAATTAAATTTTTGTACTAATAAGGTAAGTGTCGGTAATGGCTTTAATATGGTAAGGTGAACTTTTTAATTTTGACAAGGCGGCTAAGGAAATAAGGAAAGGTTGAGGGTAAGGAAAGAAATAAAAAGAAAAAGGAAAGATAAGGGAACATGTTGGCCTTTAAGGGGGAAGATGTTTTGGAAATTTTTTAATGGGTCAATGTTCATCTTTTGGTAAAGATGATACATGGTTTGGGAGAGGGTAGCCGATTTTGCTAGGATCATTTTGCTAAGTTTTAGTGCATGAGAGGTATTTTTCTCTTTGAGCAAATTGTGTCTCTTTTCCAAACTCTTTTCCCTTTTGCTTTGGCCGAAATCTCATAGTCCATTTGTCCATTTTTCTCTTTTGTTTTGGCTGAAATCTTCTTAATTCGTTTCTCATCAATAGTCGAATTTCAATCATATTCTTTTCTCCATCTTGCGAGTTGAACACATCTTCTTTGATCGAATCATGTTCTAGTGTGTGGTCATAAAGCACATTCTTGCCGATTCCTCTCTAGTCTTAAGTCAATCGATTGAGGTCGGATCTATCATCATTAAGGTAAAGGGTTCATTTTTGGATTTTTTGTTATAACTCTATTTGGCTATGTTACAAATCAGATTGAAGTTTCGACTAATCGACTATGTTTTAGGGATGAAATAACTCGATATATTCTATTTGCTAATCCTTCAGATATAGTGGTAAGTGATTCAAGTGTAAGTAATACATTGGGTATGAAATCTTTTGGAAATCCGAGGCTAACTTTTGGTTGGTATTGTTCTAGGGGCAACGAAGAGTGGTTCTTTAGGATATCCGAATAAGGTGTGTAATCCCGTACCCTTCCGAATACATGTTTGAAATGGTGTGTAATCTCACATCTCTCTGAATATTTACATGAAATGTTTTGTGATTCGGTGGAAAAATCGAAAACCGAAAACCGGCGTATGTTCGTAGTGGTAACCATATCGTGCAATGACACAGTTTTTTGGTTAGCAGCAGTGACCTGATTTTGAAAAATCACAAAAAATAGGAGCAAGGGAGTTTGAGAGTGAATAAGATATAGAATTAAATATTACTATGTCTAGTTTTATATGAAAGAAACAGAGGAGGAAGAGGAATTTTATATTCTGTGATATTTTAATTTTAGTGAGACTGGTTCTGATTGACTTCGGGGTTCCCTATTCTATCTTGGAAAAATCATTCAAAATTGTAAAAAGTGAATTATGAGTTATAGTTTATATGTATAGATTCCTTGGTGAGTCTATTTTCAATAGAAACAAGTGAAAGAAACATATGAAAACTGTACAGTGATATATTTGAATTTCGGGTAAGAGAGGCCAGAACTGTTGGACAGTGAAAAAAGGGAAACTTTAATGAATAATCTATACTAGATGGTTGAGCCAAAAATTCTGAAAAACTTGTAGTAAGAAGATATATAAGTCTAGATTCAAGGAAAATTTACGGATCTAAATTTCGAGTTTCCTAACTTGAGTTATAGTCAATTTAGTCAATATGACACAGATGGACAATTTCAATTTTTATGCCCCAAATTAGTAGTTAAGTCCGGGGTTGCGAAATAACGAAAATACCCTCGATGGGTAAAATTATAGAAATACCTTTGGGTTGTGAAATTTACCGAATTGCCCCTAATGGGCCGAATTGTAACATCCTAAAATTTGAGTATTGATATGATGCATGTTTTGGTGCTTAACTTGTGTATAATTAAATTTTTGCATGTTTAGTATAGTCTCGGGAAGACTTGAGAACTATTCGAAATTAGAATAAATTTTAGTTAGGAGTACTTAATTGAAGTGGATCAAGTGACTTTGAGGTTTAAGTAAGTTTAAGTGTCAAAAACTAGCATAAGATGAGCAAGTGGTAAAGGGGATATGGCACCATGTATGTTTGCTTGAGGGAAAAGGTTCGAATCCTTAGATGTGCATTAAGTTTGTTTTTATTTTTGTTTCCTCTTTCAAAGTGTCGGTCATGGATAAGGTTAAAGGATGAGTTGGACAACATTTTTGGCAAGAAGACCAAAGGAAAAAGGTAAGTAAAAGTTTAAGGAAAAGAATCTCTTGATTAAAGGCGATAAGGGGACATAAGGCATGAATCAAGGGCTTTGTTTTGGAAGCTTTGAATGGCCAATTGTCCATGAACATGGACGTTTTTGTGGACTAAAGAGGGAGCCGAAATTTTGGTAGTAAGTTTTGGAAAAGTGGGTAGCTTGAGAGAGTTTTCATTTTGGTCATTTGCTCTCCCAAAAACCAAAATTTTCTCTTATCTTTTCCTCTTGGCCGAATGTGCTTGTGTTAAGAGGAAAACCATCTTTGCTTTGTTTCTTTTGGTTATCCTTTTTGACCATTTGGTCATTTTTGCTAATCACTCAAAGTAGCCATTTGGTGTTCTCATCTAGTGCCTAAAACATCAAATACAAACAACACTTTCTTCTCCCTTCTCTTGGCTGAATGCACCATTGTTCAAACTCTCATCCTTTGTTTTCTTTATTTCAAAAATTTAATCATAAACCTCTCATCCTCATTTTCTTTCTTTCATCATTTTAAACTTTCTTTTCAAACATACTTTCAAAATTTTCTTCTCCCTTGGCCGAATGTTAGAATACCTCCATAGCCGAATCTTTCCTTTCTCTCCTTTGTTTTAGCATAGCCGAATCTTCCATTCTCCATAGCATCTATTTTTTTTCAATCATTCTTTTTCTTCTATTCAAACTTTGGATCATCGGTAAGTATCACTACTTTGTCTTTTCTTTTGTTATTTGGTCACTATGGCCGAATGTTAGAATGTCTTTGGAAGAGACTTTTTGACTGATTAACCAACCTTTCATTCAAACGTTTTCTTTCGTTATTTTTAGTGAAATAGTGGAAGGGTCGAATCATCATCTTTTCGGAGAAATCTTAAAGTTCATTTAAGATTTGATAATAACGTACAAAGGATTCTCTTGAGATTTTTTTCGGAATATTAAGGTAAGCCTATTACACTCTTCAAGTCTTTAGTATTAAGATTTTCGATATATTGTTAGGACTAATGATTCTTTGTCTTTGAAGACAATCAAAATAGGGACGAAAAGGGCAGTAAATAGTGTTCGTAAGAGGGGTGGTTCCATTATTCCCCCTAAATTCAAGAGAAGGATTATTTCGGGAATCCGAGACTTTCCATCGGGTTGTAGATCCTCATCCGGTGAAAATCAATTATTCGAAGTCGTACGTACCCCCGAACCATTGTTTACTCGTGGTTCTGAACCTTTGATCGGAGAGAAATTGCAAATAGTGGTTGTTCGAGATTCCGAGGGTAAGATCTAGATCGCTTAATATTAGAATAGTTTAATATTAAATTTTAGTGTTCTAATCCTTCGTAATGTGTGTTTAGATATCGACGAACGGGAGAGTGTAGTTCTCACCGTAATCAGGTGTGTAATCTCACACCGTATCTCATGGGTTAGATGACTATATAGTATAAATCATTGGATAAAATCACAAGTTAGTGAAATCGGGAAGGATAACATAATTTTCATCTTAAAGATAAGATTTTGAAAATTGTATTAAGATCATGAAAATTATGAAATTTCCCTTAATGAGCTAATTCGATAAAAGTATTAAGTGGGCCATATGTGATATTTGACAATTTGGGCCATATGTGATATTTGACAATTTGGGCCATATGTGATAATTGAGAATTTGGGCCATATGTGATATTTGAGAAATTAGGCCATATGTGATAATCGATAAATGGGCCATAAGTGATATTTGATAATTGGGACATTTATGATAATTGATAAATGGGTTATATGTGATATATGATTTTGTGGGCCAAAATGCTATTTTGATTAATGGGACAAAATTGATAAATTGTAATATGTTTTTTTTTTTTACAAATATTTTGTTATGCATAAACATGATTGCATGGGTTGAGATCAATGATGAAGAGAAGAAAGGCTTGATGCCAAAATTCTAGATAGGTGACTTTGTCACGATGGCCGTTGCCTGAAATCTAGATCGGTGGTTCTACCACAATTATTTAAATGGCTGTTGCCACAAATATTATATTGGGCTTAAAGCCTACTTTGGTGTGTTGGTGGGGTGGGTGACTAAAGCTCCCCACATGTGTGCTGGTTGGTACGGATGGTGTGTAGCGGATGGAAATCTAGGTTTGGTTTTGGGAATTCCATATCATTTGCATTTTATACATGCTAAATTATTATATTTGAAATGGGCTTAGGCCCAAATAAATGCTTAAATGGTCTTGGCCGGTGGACTATGGTAAGTGAGTTACACTGAGTTCTAAGTAACTCACCCCAATTTTTTACCCTCTCGTAATAACAATTGATGGAGACTTGGGTGGAGATGACTTAGTGGGAGGCTATACTACAAATGGTGCTTTATAAAACTTTAAGACTTCTTTAATAATTTTTATTAAGTACTATTTTTATGGCGATGTAATAAGGCCTCTTTAATTATGGATTTTATTATGTGGATGGATTTTATTGTGTTTTAGTTTTTCCTAAGTTGGATTGGTTTAGTTTTTATAAATGTTTTTCTATAACTCTCGTATAAAATAAAAGTTTTTCTTAAATGTTATTGAAACTTAGAAAAGTCTTTTAAAACTTTTCGACGAAATATTTCGACTAAATAAATTCAAAGTTTTTATCAATTACTACTCAATAGATCAAACAACAAATTCTTGTGTTTTTAATTATGGTTTTCAATGAACTTCATTTTTTTTGATAAAGTCATTCTCTTAATCGTTTTGGAATTTGATTTCTACTTCGTTAAAAGATTTGAATGTACATTGAATTTGTGTGGCATGCCGAAATCCGGGCTTAATGCATAGGCTAAGTTTGGGGTGTTACATTTTATGGTATCAGAGCTCAGTTTCAAAACTCGACTGTGGTTTGGGTTCAACAATGATTTTTGTTTAAAAACCACTTAAATTTCTAGACTTTATGTTTTAAAGGTAGTATGGCACCACGAGCATCCGACACCAAGTCAAGTAAGTATGTTCAGTAAGTATTTGTTTATTAAATGTTTATTTTTGTGATGAGACCTAAGGAACACTCTAGAACTTCTAGTTTTAGGTGTTGAAAACGATAGAGATCGAGACTATAGGATGTGATTGCGAAAACAACCCTATCTCTTATATCTCATAAAATATCGTTAATAAACACTGAAATAATATTTTGATTCATAAAACTTATAATCAGATTAAAGCGAATTAGTCAATATGAGCACTAGAGGACGTGGTCGTGGACGCGGTAGATGTGGCCGTGGTAGAGGGCGAGTCTTTGCGTTTGAAGCGCCGGTCATATCTGGGAAATGGATGCACTGCGTCATTCGAGAGCGGCGGATCTCATGATCATGCGAATGAGGATAATGCTTTGACTCAAGCAATGTTGTGAGTCTTAGAAAAATGCTCGGGCCAAAAGCGGGCGATGGCTCATGGATCAATATCGAAATGACTCAAGTCTAGTGGTGCAGAAATTTTTAGAGGTGTCTCTGGTGTAGCTCTGAATGTGGTAGAATATTGGCTTGAGGCTGTAGAACGAATTATGGATGATTTGGAGTGCAAATCGGCGAAAGCGTAAACCGAGAGGAATCAGATCGCTGCTAAGAGACAAGGCGTATCAATGGTGGCTTCTTGTTCAAAAAGGCACCGAGGTTGCATTGGTTAATTGAATTTTTTAAAGCTACTTTCAAGGGAAATGCGTAGGGACAAGTTATGTAGATGCGGAGGAAGGAATTCTGAATTTGGTTCAAGGAAGTAAGGCGTGGCGACCTACGAGGCGTAATTTCTTTGTTTGAGTCGCTATGCTCGCACTATAAATCTGATGATCATGGTATTGTGTACACTTTGAGGATGGACTGAATGATGAGTTATGGGTACTGATAGCCCCACAACAAGTACAGACTTTAACTTCGCTTGTAGAGAAAGCTAAGATAGCCGAAGAGGCTAAGAATTCAGAACGCTAGAACCGGGAAAAAGTAAGAACCAAGAGGGATTTTAAGTATTTTGGTTCTTCTAAAAGGTTTCAAAAGAAGCCACGGAATGATGAGCCAGTTCAAGTTAGGGTACCTGTGACTACTAATCAGAGTCGAGAATGTACCGATTGTCGAAGACAACATCCCAGAGAATGTTGGAGGAAAACTGGAGCCTGCTTTAAATGTGGATCCAAGGATCATCAGTTTAAGAATGTCCTCGACGGACTGAAACGACTCAAGAAGCTCGTAAACCTGAGGCTTAGCCAGCTAGAGGTACTCAGCAACCACCAAGAGGTCGTGGGCCAGGTCGTGGTGGTAATGGTAACGGACGTGGACAAGGTGCACTGGGTCGAGGTAATGGTTTTAGAGGTAACACGGAGGCAAGATAGCCAGGATTGGTCTATGCTGTCAGGCGTCGTGAGGACAGCGATGCACCTGATATGATAACTGGTACGTTCTTCATCTCTGATGTACCTGTTACTGCTTTGTTAGATATCGGATCTACCCACTCGTATATTGCTAGTGCTATATCTGGAAACCTAAATATTAGATCTAAGATTACCGATAGAGAGATGACGATAATTAGTCCTTTAGGACAGTCGGTAATAGTGAATAAATTATTTAGAGATGTGCCATTGGAGATTCAAAGAGAGGTATTTCTAGCAAACTTGATGTAATTACCTTTCGGCGAGTTTGATCTTATTTTGGGCATGGACTGATTGGTGAAGCATTGGGCGCAATTGGATTGTGCCGAAAAGTGGATGTCAATAAGGACTGTGGATGATAAGGAGATAATAATGATAGGCGAGCGAAGAAACTTTTTGGCAAATGTGGTATCTACTTTGAAGGCAGAAAAGTTGGTGCGAAAAGGGAATAGAGCATTCCTAGCATTCATCAGTGCTTTGGATGCCAAGGAATTATCGGTAGATGGTGTAAGAACGGTGAAAGAATTTTCAGATGTCTTTCTTGAAGAACTTCCGGGTCTACCTCCAGATCGAAAAGTAGAATTTGGCATTGAGCTTTTGCCCGGAACTGCTCAGGTGTCCATTGCTCCTTATAGAATGGCACCGAAGGAGTTAACAGAGCTTAAAGCTCAAATTCAAGAATTGCTAGATCGGGGATTTATTCGACCAAGTGTGTCTCCGTGGAGAGCACCAGTTTTGTTCATCAAGAAGAAGGATGGGTCGATGCATTTGTGCATTGATTATAGGCAGTTGAATAAATTGACGATCAAGAATAGGTATCTATTACCGAGAATCGATGACCTGTTTGATCAATTAAGAGGAGCTTCAGTCTTCTCCAAGATTGATTTGAGATCGGGTTATCATGAACTCAAGGTGAAAGAGGCAGATATTTATAAGACGGCATTTCGAACTCGCTATGGACATTATGAGTTTTTAGTGATGCCGTTTGGTTTGACTAATGCACCAGCTGCATTTATGAACATGATGAACCGAGTCTTTCAACCCTATTTAGACCGGTTCGTAGTAGTGTTCATAGATGACATCTTGGTATATTCGAGGAATGAAGAAGAGCATGACTCTCATTTGCGCACTGTGTTGCAAATTTTGCGAGATAAGCAACTTTATGCCAAATTCACTAAGTGTGAATTTTGGTTGAAGGAAGTGACTTTCTTGGGTCATGTAGTGTCAGCAGAAGGAATAAGAGTTGATCCTCGAAAGGTAGAAGCTGTGTTGGATTGGAAACCGCCAAAGTCAGTAGCTGAGATCCGGAGTTTCTTGGGTTTGGCTGGTTATTATAGATGCTTTGTTGAGGGGTTTTCGTTGATTGCTGCACCCTTAACTAAGCTGTTGTGGAAGGAAGTACCGTATGTGTAGACCGATAAACAACAAGAAAGTTTTGAGAAACTGAAGAAGCTTCTAACGAAAGTGCGATCTTGATTCACGGAGAGAAAAAAAGAATTTACTGTTCTTGTGATCGTCACACACGGGTTTAGGGCGTGTCTTGATGCAAAGTGGAAAAGTGGTAGCTTATGCTTCTCGGCGATTGAGGCCGCATGAAGTCAATTATCCTACTCATGATTTGGAGTTGGTCTGCGGTAGTGTTTGCATTAAAGATTTGGAGACATTATCTTTCTTGTGAGAAGTCAATCATTTATCTGGACCATAAGAGTCTTAAGTATCTCCTTACCCAAAAGGAGTTGAATTTAAGACAACGAAGATGGGTGGAGCTGTTAAAGGATTATGATTTCTCAATCAAGTATCATCCTGGAAAGGCTAACGTTGTGGCAGACGCGTTGAGTCGTAAGGTTGTATCGGAGTTAAGAGCAATGTTTGCTCATCTCAATTTGTATGAGGATGGCAGTTTGCTAGCGAAACTTCAGGTGAAGCCTCTGTGGTTGGAACAAATCAAAGAAAATCAATTATCCGATGAAAAGTTGGGTCCTTTAATACAACAAGCTGGAAGTGGTGTAATAGGAGATTTTGGTTTGAAAAAAGATGGTGTACTGTGTTTTCGTGGATCGGTTTGTATGCCCTAGGATTCAGATTTGAGGCAAATGATTCTTCTAGAGGCGCATAGTAGCCCTTATGCTATGCACCCCGAAGGAAATAAGATGTATCGAGATCTCCATAAACAGTATTGATGGCCAAAGTTAAAATGGGAAGTTACTGATTTTGTGGGAAAGTGTTTGACTTGTCAACAAGTGAAGGCAGAACATCAATTACCGTCGGGATTGTTGCAACCAGTAAAGATTCCATTATGGAACTGGGAGTGGATAACGATGGATTTTGTTAGTGGGTTACCCTTAACACCTACTAAGAAAGATTCTGTCTGGGTGGTAGTAGATCGATTAATGAAGACTGCTCATTTTCTACCAGTTCGTACGGATTACTCGTTGCAGAAGTTGGCTAAACTGTATGTATCTAAAATCGTGAGGTTGCATGGGGTACCAGTGTCTATCATATCGGACAGGGATCCTCGGTTTACATCACGATTTTGGAAAGCTTTACATGAGGCTCTGGGTACAAAGTTAAACTTTAGTACGGCTTTTCACCCTCAGTTAGATGGTCAGTCAAAAAGAGTAATCCAGATTTTGGAAGACATGTTAAGTGGTTGTATGATTGATTTCAGAGGTAGTTGGGAGGATTTTCTACCGTTGGCAGAGTTTGCATATAACAACAGTTATCAATCTAGTATTCAGATGGCACCCTATGAAGCGTTATATGGTCGTAGATGTCGTACTCCTACTTGTTGGACTGAATTAGGGGAACGACAGCTTTTGGGCCCTAATTGATATCAGAGACGGAAGAAAAAGTAACAGTAATTCGAGCGCGGTTAAAGGAAGCTTCGGAAAGATATCGAGTTTGCGGTGGGAGATCAGGTCTTTTTGAAAGTTTCACCGTGGAAAAAGATTTTTAGATTCGGAAAGAAAGGCAGTTGAGCCCAAGGTTCATTGGACCGTACCGTGTGTTGAAGCGTGTAGGACCAATGGCCTATCAACTTGATTTACCTCCGGAGTTGAGTCAGATTCATATTGTTTTCCATGTTTCTATGCTGAGACACTATAGATCGGATCCATCGCACATAGTACCGGTAGAAGAAGTGGAATTAAGGCCAGATTTCTCTTTCGAGGAGGAACCAGTGACAATCTTAGACCGAGATGTTAAGGTGTTAAGAATGAAGATCGTACCATTGGTCAAGGTTTTATGGCGTAATCACGGAGTGGAGGAAGCTAATTAGGAGCCTGAAGATGCAATTCGACAACAATATCCTCATCTCTTTTAGCCAGGTAAATTTCGAGAACGAAATTTTCTTTAAGGAGGGTAGAGTTGTAACATCCTAAAATTTGAGTATTGATATGATGCATGTTTTGGTGCTTAACTTGTGTATAATTAATTTTTTGCATGTTTAGTATAGTCTTGGGAAGACTTGAGAACTATTCGAAATTAGAATAAATTTTAGTTAGGAGTACTTAATTGAAGTGGATCAAGTGACTTTGAGGTGTAAGTAAGTTTAAGTGTCAAAAACTAGCATAAGATGAGCAAGTGGTAAATGGGATATGGCACCATGTATGTTTGCTTGAGGGAAAAGGTTTGAATCCTTAGATGTGCATTAAGTTTGTTTTTATTTTTGTTTCCTCTTTCAAAGTGTCGGTCATGGATAAGGTTAAAGGATGAGTTGGACAACATTTTTGGTAAGAAGACCAAAGGAAAAAGGTAAGTAAAAGTTTAAGGAAAAGAATCTCTTGATTAAAGGTGATAAGGAGACATAAGGCATGAATCAAGGGCTTTGTTTTGGAAGCTTTGAATGGCCAATTGTCCATGAACATGGATGGTTTTGTGGACTAAAGAGGGAGCCAAAATTTTGGTAGTAAGTTTTGGAAAAGTGGGTAACTTGAGAGAATTTTCATTTTGGTCATTTTCTCTCCCCAAAACCAAATTTTTCTCTCATCTTTTCCTCTTGGCCGAATGTGCTTGTGTTAAGAGGAAAACCATCTTTGCTTTGTTTCTTTTGGTTATCCTTTTTGATCATTTGGTCATTTTTGCTAATCACTCAAAGTAGCCATTTGGTGTTCTCATCTAGTGCCTAAAACATCAAATACAAACAACACTTTTCTCCCTTCTCTTGGCCGAATGCACCATTGTTCAAACTCTCATCCTTTGTTTTCTTTATTTCGAAAATTTAATCATAAACCTCTCATCCTCATTTTCTTTCTTTCATCATTTTAAATTTTCTTTTCAAACATACTTTCAACATTTTCTTCTCCCTTGGCCGAATGTTAGAATACCTCCATAGCCGAATCTTTCCTTTCTCTCCTTTGTTTTAGCATAGCCGAATCTTCCATTCTCCATAGCATCTATTTTTTTCAATCATTCTTTTTCTTCTATTCAAACTTTGGATCATCGGTAAGTATCACTACTTTTTCTTTTCTTTTGTTATTTGGTCACTATGGCTGAATGTTAGAATGTCTTTGGAAGAGACTTTTTGAGTGATTAACCAACCATTCATTCAAATGTTTTCTGTCATTATTTTTAGTGAAATAGTGGAAGGGTCGAATCATCATCTTTTAGGAGAAATCTTAAAGTTCATTTAAGATTTGATAATAACGTACAAAGGATTCTCTTGAGATTTTTTTCGGAATATTAAGGTAAGCCGATTACACTCTTCAAGTCTTTAGTCTTAAGATTTTCGATATATTTTTAGGACTAATGATTCTTTGTCTTTGAAGACAATCAAAAGCGAGGACGAAAAGGGCAAATAGTGTTAAGTAAGAGGGTGGTTCCATTATTCCCCCTAAATTCAAGAGAAGGACTGTTTTGGGAATCCGAGACTTTCCACCGAGTTGTAGACCCTAATCCGGCAAAAATCAATTATTCAAAGTTGTACGTACCCCTGAACCATTGTTTACTCGTGGTTCTGAACCTTTGATTGGAGAGAAATCGCAAATAGTGGTTGTTCGAGATTAGAGGTAAGATCTAGATCGCAATATTAGAATAGTTTAATATTAAATTTTAGTGTTCTAATCCTTCGTAATGTGTGTTTAGATATCGATTTAGCGGAGAGTGTAGTTCTCACCGTAATCAGGTGTGTAATCTCACACCGTATCTCATAGGTTAGATGACTATATAGTATAAATCGTTGGATGAAATCACAAGTTAGTAAAATCGGGAAGGATAACATAATTATCATCTTAAAGATAAGATTTTGAAAATTGTATTAAGATCATAAAAATTATGAAATTTCCCGTAACGAGCTAATTCGATTAAAGTATTAAGTGCGCATATGTGATATTTGACAATTTGGGCCATATGTGATAATTGAGAATTTGGGCCATATGTGATATTTGAGAAATTGGGCCATATGTGATAATCGATAAATGGGACATAAGTGATATTTGATAATTGGGACATTTATGATAATTGATAAATGGGTTATATGTGATATATGATTTTGTGGGCCAAAATTCTATTTTGATTAATGGGCCAAAATTGATAAATTGTAATATGTTTTTTTTACAAATATTTTGTTATGCATAAACATGATTGCATGGGTTGGGATCAATGATGAAGAGAAGAAAGGCTTGATGCCAAAATTCTAGATAGGTGACTTTGTCACAATGGCCGTTGCCTGAAATCTAGATCGGTGGTTCTACCATAATTATTTAAATGGCCGTATACAAATATTATATTGGGCTTAAAGCCTACTTTGGTGTCTTTGGCGGGGTGGGTGACTAAAGCTCCCCACATGTGTCTTTGGTTGGTGCAATTGGTGTGTAGCGGATGGAAATCTAGGTTTGGTTTTAGGAATTGCATATCACTTGCATTTTATACATGCTAAATTATTATATTTGAAATGGGCTTAGGCCCAAATAAATGCTTAAATGGTCTTGGCCCAGTGGACTATGGTAAGTGAGTTACACACTGAGTTCTAAGTAACTCACCCCAATTTTTTTTACCCCTCTCAGGTAATAACAATTGATGGAGACTTGGGTCGGAGATGACTTCGTGGGGAGGCTATTCTACAAACGGTGCTTTATAAAACTTTAAGACTTCTTTAATAATTTTTATTAAGTACTATTTTTATGGCGATGTAATAAGGCCTCTTTAATTATGGATTTTATTATGTGGATGGAATTTATTGTGTTTTAGTTTTTCCTAAGTTGGATTGGTTTAGTTTTTATAAATGTTTTTCTATAACTCTCGTATAAAATAAAAGTTTTTCTTAAATGTTACTGAAACTTAGAAAAGTCTTTTAAAACTTTTCGACGAAATATTTTGACTAAATAAATTCAAAGTTTTTATCAATTACTACTCAATAGATCAAACGACAAATTCTTGTGTTTTTAATTATGGTTTTCAATGAACTTCATTTTTTTTTTTTGATAAAGTCATTCTCTTAATCGTTTTGGAATTTGATTTCTACTTCGTTAAATGATTTGAATGTACGTTGAATTTGTGTGGCATGCCGAAATCTGAGCTTAATGCATAGGCCGGGTTTGGGGTGTTACACGAATTATGAAAATGCCCCTAATGGGCTGAACTACGAAATTGCCCTTAATAAGCTAAATTACGAAATTGCCCCTAATGGGCCGAATTACAAAAATACCTTAATGGGCCGATTTGATAGATCGCCCTAATGGGCCAATTTGCAAAGTGTTATAATGGGCCGAATTTGTGAAACGAATCTCTGAATTAATTATTGTTGTTTATATTTGTAAATATCATGATTTGCTATGTCTGATGCCTTTACATGATTTTCAATGGGATGGGAAAATATGATGAAGAGAAGTTCCAGTGGCACTGCCACAAAAATGTTTGTTAATATGATTCTGGCCAAATCAAAATTTGTTATAAATGGCATAATGCCTGCGATTGGTGTGTTTGGTGGGGTGGGTTGACTTGATCCCCACAGGTGTGATGGATGGTACAAGTGGTGTGTAGCAGATGGATTATTAGGTTGGTTTGGGATTGCATTACATTATCTGCATTATTATGTTATAGGCCTAAGGCCTAGTTTGATTATGCTAAATGGGCTTCGGCCCAAGATTATGCTAAATGGGCTTCGGCCCAAGATATTGCTTTATGGGTTCAGACCCAGTGGATGACAGTAAGGGGTTATGCACTGAGTTCTTGTAACTCACCCCCTCTTTTCTTAATCTTTGTAGGTAATGCTCGATGATGTGGACTTGGGCACATGGATGACTCGGTGGAGGCTATACTTCGGAAATAAATGTTTCGAACTTTAGTAAATTAATTTTCTGCTCTATTTCGTTACTTTTATTATTTTGGGTTTTTAAAGTTGTAATAAGGCCTCTGGGATATTTTTATTTTGCTTATGTTTTATCGTGCTTATTATTCTACTTGAGATACTTTAAGTGGGAATTTTCTAAAAACTCTAAATAAAGGTTTTTTCTAAATTGATTAACAAATGGGTCGAATTACAAAGTTCTATAATTGGCCGATTTACCGTAATAAATTATTGGATTAATGATTGTTGTACATATATGTGGATATTATGCTTTATTATGTATGTTGCATTTTACATATCGCATGGGTTGGGACAAATTGAATGAAGAGAAGTGTAGCCTGGTGGCATTGCCACAATTTGTTCATTAATGTGCTTATGACTCTGGTGGCTCAGCCACAAATATTATGATAAATGGCAACTTGCCTGCGATTGGTGTGTTTGGCGGGGTGGGTTGACTTGATCCCCACAGGTGTGATGGGATGGTACGGGTGGTGTGTAGCGGATGGATTACTAGGATGGGTTGGGTTGCATACATTGCACATATATATATTATGTTATGTAAATGGGTTTCCACCCAAGATTATGCTAAATGGGCTCAGGCCCAAGATATTTCTTTACGGGTTCAGACCCAGTGGATGACGGTAAGGGGATTACGCACTGAGTTCTAGTAACTCACCCCTCCTTCTTAATCCTTGCAGGTGATACTCAGTGATGTGGACTTGGGCCATGGATGACTCGGTAGAGGCCATACTTTGGAAATAATGTTTTCGAACATTAGTAAACTTCTTTTCCGTTTTAATTCATTACTTTTACTATTTTGGGTTTTAAAGTTGTAATAAGGCCTCTGAGATATTTTTATTTTGCTTTATGTTTAGTCGTACTTATTATCTTGCTTGAATTGTTTTAAATGAGAATTTTTCTAAAAACTTAAATAAATGTTTTTCTAAAATAGATTAACAAATGGATTTTATAACAAACTTTTACAAATATTTTTAACTTGGAAATTTTCTCTCGAATTATCAACGGTATTTTCAAAAGTCACGGTTTATAAGATCTCTAGTTCAAATTATCGAATTGTCAATCAACCTTTGAGATTAGTAGTATTTTTATCATATGTTTCAAATCAAATTTGTTTTCTTGATTATAACAAAATAATACCTATTTTTAGTACGAACAAAAAGGAGTTAACACGTTTTTCTCATGTGACATGTCAGATCCGGTCATAACGCATAGGCCGGGTTTGGGGTGTTACAGGCTTGGAATAAGGATTAATTTCATGAATTTCATTTTCCGAGCCTAGGGATGAAATTGGAATTTATGAAAAGATTAGCGGCAAAATGGTAGTTTTTCCTAGAGTGTAAATTGAACTCAATGGAATATGAAATGTGATAATTTGATGATTTAATTCATTTATATAGATCCAAACAACTCAAATTCTGTAACACCCCAAACTCGGCCTAGACATTATAACTGAATCTAGAAGTGTCCCATAAAATGGGTTGAAAAATCATTGTCGCTAAATTAAAAGCCCATTCCAGTTTATCTATCCTTTATCGCTGTTTTTGATTTCAAAACTCTCTTTGATTTAATCATTTAGAGCTAAAACGTATTTATAGCAGAAGCTTGTAAAATCATTGTGTTTAGAAAATCGTTCTCAAGATTTTAGAAACCCTTACTTTTGGTAAACCGTCATAGTTATAAGTAAATAAAATCAAAAACCAAAAACAAACAATTTAAAATAGTCCAGAGAGTCCCAGAAAATACAAACTCTCAAATCTTAACGCCAAACTTAAATAAAAACTAAAACAAGTTAACAGTTTTGGCGAGTGGTCACCGTCGAGTCCTTTGCTGCCCCAATCCGCCTAACTCTGTGGATTACCTGAACAGAATAAATAGAAAAGAGTGAGTTTACGTAAACTCAGTGTGTAATCCAACAGAATTAGGCATATACACATACAAAATATCGCAAATCAGATAGATTCACAATCGGGCTTGAGTCCATGTCAGATACAGATATAGATTCGGGCCAGAGCCCCTTTCAGATATAGTTACAGATATGCAAATCAGATAACAGAATCCTACTCCCATCCTCTACACACCATCTTCTACCATCCCTACACACCATGTGGGGTTTAAAACTGTAACACCCCAAACTCGGTCAACACACTACGACTGAATATGGCATGCTACGGAGTGAAAACCTTTTTAAACCAAAAGTTTGTCAGATAATTTTCTTAAAAAAAAAACTCTTTTATAGTATGAAAAGTTTAGAAATCCTTGTTTAAGATGATTTTGAAATCGTGTGATGGCTGCTTTAAAACTCATGCTTGAAAATCTACTTATTGTTGCAAGTTTTACAAAACATACGATACTTGTTGAAAACCGAGTACGATGAGTATAATTGAGTTAAAACCGTTTGATTTTGAAGTTGTTTGGAAATTTAAGCTTGAAAACATTCAAGTTACCTTTTTTATCATCTTATAAGTGGTGTCACTCGATGGCAACGCTTAAAAACCCGAAGGAGTTATAGTTTTGAAAACATTGCTTTTTACCGGTTAATTTAACAAGTTCATATATCCAACATATGTATAATATAATCAAAATAAAAGCAAATAAAAACCCAAAATAATACTTAGCGGCCTTATTACAAAACCCAAAACCAAATTTAAAGAAAATTAATAAAATCGAGATAGCAGTTTAAAGTCAAAACCAAACTAAGATGCATGGCCACCTCGAGTCCTCCTCGGCTCCATATCTGCAATCTTTGCCTCATCTGCAAAATACAAGGGAAGGGGTGAGTCACCGAGACTTAGTGTATAAATCCTCAACCCGATAGTTGAAGCACTTACACAGATCAACAGTAAACATGCAAATCATGCAACCCATAACCTAACCATCCAGTCTCCTTTATCTACCCCGTGTGGTCAAAACCACTGGTGGTCAAAACCACTGGTGACCAAAGTCACAAATATATCGGTGTGGTCAAAACCACTAGTGGTCGCAGTCACAAATCAAGTGATGGGGCCAACCCATCGTGTGGTCAAAACCACTGATGACAATCCCGTAATAATCATGTGGGGCCAACCCACTGTGGTACCAAACCACTGGGACGAGTCACAATATCCATTTGTGGTCAAAACCACTGATGACCGTAGTCACAAATATCATAAGTGTGGTCAAAACCACTGGTGGTCAAAACCACTGGGACTAGTCACAAATAATAATAGTGTGGTCAAAACCACTGGTGACAGTCCAAATAAATCATTCCCCCTCCTCTCATCAATCCCATCATCATGTCCATATCATACTTGTCATAATATCATGTATCATGCAATAACGCATAGCATAGCATATAACAATATCATGATGATGTATATCAAAAATCACATAACAGAGGACTTACCCGGAATCCAAGCTCATACCCACAAGGCATAATCACCGATTTCATTGGCTATAACAGTAACATAATAGGCATATTATACTAATAAAGTGTGTAAGCGCTACACACCTGGCTATTCGTAAATCTAAGCGAATCCTGAAACTACGCAAACTAACGAGATCCCGAACGTTGCTCCCTCCAACAATCGGCCAACATTAGTTAGTAACCCAAAAGCCCATTCGGCTCTATTAGAAATCCCAAAGGATGTGTTGCCCAAATATAGCACTCACCTTAAAGCCGATTTGGTTTCCAACCAAATCTCGAAACTACACAATGAACCCGCTTGCAATCGGCCACACACTAATGCACATAAACGATTAGCCTTCGGCTTTTGAACGATTAAGAGACGGATCTTGAAATGTTAAAACCTTACCTAGATCGACCACCAAATCCCAGAGATTCACTGTATTCGGCTATGCTCCTCCCTACAATCGGTTTTAACACAACACTTAGAATCCATAGGCCATTCAGCCATAACATAAATCTTGAAACCACATGAGTTAGTCGCCCCTTACCTTAATGATTGATTCGGCTTCTATACACTAAAGGTCGGCACCCTTTATTGGTGTTAGGGGTTTCGACTACCACATAGAACAAGAATAAATTAAGGTTTTGATTACTAGCGATTGAAGGAGTATCAAAAGGAAGGCAAAAGAGATTCGGCATTACCCAAATCGATCAAGAAGAAAAGATGAAGAAATCATTCACTAGGAGATTCGGCAAAGAGAACCAAAGGAGAGATGAATGTCGGTACTTGAGATAATGAAAAGAAAACGCAAGAAGAGAGAGGTTTATGAGCAAAGTATTCGGCCAAGAGGAGAACAATAAGGTTTCGGCTTAAGTGATGGTTTGATTCGGGAAAGATGGTGAAGAGAAGAAAAGTGGAAGGAGATAGATTTGGCAATGGGTTTGAGAGAAGAGAAAGAACGGAATAGAAAGAAAAATGGAGGAGAAGATGTGAGGGTAGGTTTCGGCTTTGAACAAAATAGGAAAAGAGAAGACCCTCTCCTCACTAGCCGAAATACCACCCCTTAACCCACCATAGACATTCGGCCACCACCTAAAGGCTCCCCAAACTGACTACACTTCCTCCCCCCTAGAGTTCAAATTCAGCCACCCTCTCCAAAGCTCTCCCATCCACTCATTCAAATAAATTTGAATGAGTCAACCACCACATTTTTCTCCCTTCCATCCATTTAAATTGGTTGACTCAATCCTCATCTATCCATGAGAGTCCTACCTGAGCACACCTCTGCTTGCCTGTGGCGTCAAAAATAAATGAGTAGAAAGGGATTTCTGCAGCTCGAACCAAGGTCCTCTTTGCTCCTTGTGGCGTCACCTCCCTTGTGACTTAAGTGGCTCCTCCTTGCCACTTTACCAAGGCACTTCTTGTGTCTAAAACCTCAAATTAATTCTTTTAACCCCTATTTCCCCTAGATCCTTTCTCTTAAGTGCTAAGCAAAAATTTTGGCCATGACCCAGGACTAACCCAAGGTCATGCCTAGGCCCCAAAACATGCCAAACAAACACAGCTGACACCACATCACATGCAAACATACTCAAAATGCAGAGACCCCACTTTAAGGATGTTACAGTTCTACCCCCCTTAAAAATAATTTCGGCCTTGAAATTACCTGGCCAGAAGAGTTGGGGTATTGCTGTCGCATCACATCTTTTGGTTCCCATGTGGCCTCTTTCGTACCATGGTTCCGCCATAATACTTTCACCAAAGGAACTGACTTCCATCGTAGAACCTTAAAATCCCGATCCAAGATCCGTACTGGTTCCTCCTCGAAAGACAAATCAGGGCTCACCTCTATCTCCTCAACTGGTACCACATGTGACGGATCTGACTGATAATGCCTAAGCATTGAAACATGAAAGATGTCGTGAATCTGACTTAACTCTGTCGGTAGCTTGAGCTGATAAGCTACCGGTCCCACTCGCTTTAGTACCGTATACGGCCTGATAAACCTAGGGCTTAGCTTTCCTTTTCGCCCAAATCTCAACACTTTCTTCCATGGCGATACCTTCAGAAAGACCTTATCACCCACTGCATACTCTATATCCCTACGCTTAAGATCGACGTAGAACTTCTGCCTATCCGATGCTTCCTTAAAACGAGCCCGAATCACCTTAACCTTATCCCCGGTTTCTACCACCAACTCCAGACCCAATATCTACCGTTCACCCAATTCTGTCCAGCACATCAGAGTACGACATTTTCGTCCGTACAGTGCCTCATATGGTGCCATCTGAATACTCACTTGATAACTATTGTTATAAGCGAACTCCGCCAATGGTAGATACTCCTCCCAACTACCACTGAAATCTAGAACATAGCCCCTTAGTATATCCTCTAAAATCTGAATCACTCTTTCAGACTGTCCATCAGATTGCGGATGAAAAGCTGTGCTGAAATCCAACCTCGTTCCCAAAGCCTGATGCAAAGCTCTCCAAAACCTTGACGTGAACCTAGGATCCCTATCCGAGATAATTGACACTGGCACTCCATGCAACCTTACTATCTCGGCCACATATGACTTAGCTAACTTTTGAAGTGAAAAATCAACCCTAACTGGTATGAAATGAGCTGATTTAGTCAAACGGTCCACAATCACCCAGACTGAGTCCTTTTTGCTAGGCGTAAGGGGTAGCCTACTGACAAAGTCCATAGTGATCCTTTCCCACTTCTATTGAGGAATCTTCACCAGCTGAAGTAAACCTGATGGCAGCTGATGTTTAGCTTTGACCTGCTGACACGTCAGACACTTACCCACAAACTCAGTCACTTCTCGCTTTAGCCCTGGCCACCAGAACTACTCTCGCAAATCCCGGTACATCTTGCTACCTCCAGGATGCATAGTATATGGGTTGTTATGTGCATCCTGAAGAATCCTTTGCCTCAACTTGACGTCCTTCGGCATACAAGCTCTCCCTTGAAAACATAACACTCCATCATGAGTTAAGCTGTAACCTTCCAAGCCATTACTCTGTACTTGCAACCTCCGAGCATTTAAACCCTCATCCACTAACTGTTTCTCTTTAATCTGCTCTACCCAAGTTAGCTTTACTTGCAATTCCGCCAACAAGCTCCCATCGTCGCACAGACTAAGGTGAGCAAACATCGCTCGCAAGTCTGCTACCCCCTTACGGCTCAACGCATCAGCCACTACGTTAGCCTTGCCCGGATGATACTCAATTGAGCAGTCGTAGTCCTTCAACAACTCGATCCACCTTCGCTGTCTCAAATTTAAATCCTTCTACGTCAAAAGATATTTCAGACTCTTGTGGTCCGTGTAGACTATCGACTTCTCCCCGTACAAATAGTGTCTCCATATTTTTAGGGCAAAAACCACTGTAGCCAACTCTAGATCATGTGTCAGATAGTTAACCTCATGCGGTCTCAACTGTCGAGACGCATATGCCACTACTCTCCCTTCCTGCATCAGCACACATCCCAAGCCAATATGTGATGCATCACAATAGACCGTGAATACCTTTCCTGCCTCAGGCTGAACCAGAACTGGAGCTTCCGTCAGAATCTTCCTCAACTTGTCGAAACTTTCCTGTTGTTTCTCCGTCTACACATATGGAACTCCTTTCCTTAATAACTTGGTCAACGGTGTCGCGATCAGAGAAAATCCTTCCACAAATCTCCAGTAATACCCTGCCAGTCCTAGAAAACTCTAAATTTCTACAACTGACCTAGGCGGTTTCCAGTCCAACACCGCATCAATCTTGCGAGGGTCCACTCTAATTCCTTCAGCGGACACTACGTGACCTAAGAAAGTCACTTCCCTATGCCAGAACTCGCACTTATTGAATTTGGCAAATAACTGCTTCTCCCTCAGAATTTGCAAAACTACCCGCAAGTGCGTGTCATGGTCCTCCTCAGTCATTGAGTACACCAATATGTCGTCTATAAATACTAAGACAAACTGGTCCAAGTACTGCTGAAACACCCTATTCATCAAGTCCATGAATGCTGCTGGTGCATTGGTTAACCCGAACGGCATCACCAGAAACTCGTAATGCCCATACCGAGTACGAAATGCCGTCTTATGAACATCAGCCCCCTTCACTTTGAGTTGATGATACCCTGACCTGAGATCTATCTTTGAGAAAACCAATGCACCCTTAAGTTGATCAAACAAGTCGTCAATCCTGGGCAACGGATACTTGTTTTTGATCGTCAACTTGTTCAGCTAGCGGTGGTCTATACACATCCGTATTGTACCGTCTTTTTTCTTAACAAAGAGCACATGTGCCCCCCAAGGAGATACACTTGGTCAAATGAAACCTCGGTCTAACAACTCCTGAATTTGAGCCTTCAACTCCACCAATTCCTTTGGCGCCATTCTATATGGGGCTATAGACACTGGCGCAGTTTCGGGTAACAGGTCTATACTAAATTCTACTTCCCGATCCGGAGGCAGACTCGAAAGTTCTTCTGGGAATACATCCGCAAATTCCCCTACAGTTCGGACACTCTCTACAGCTGCATTATTGGCTCCCAAAGCATAAACATGCACCATAAATGCCTTACAACCCTTCCTTACCATTTTCTCCGCCTTCAGTACAGAGACCACATTGGATAAGTAATCCCTTCTATTACCTATCATTATCACCTCCCTTCCTTCCATCGTCCTCAACACCATACGCTTGGTTGCGCAATCTAAACTGGCCTGGTACTTTACCAGCCAATCCATCCCGAGAATCAGATCGAACTCCCCAAATGACAGTTCCATCAAATCAGCCAGAACACGACCCCTTGAAGTTCTAGGGGTACATCCCTATATAGTTTACTTACTTCTACAGAGTGACCTAAAGGGCTTATGACAGTCATTTTCCTAGAAGTAATCTCAGAGTTCAAGTTCATAGCTTCCACTATGCTACTGGCTACATATGAGTGTGTCGAACCCACATCTATCAAAGCATTATAAGGTAGTTCAAAGATTAAGAACGTACCGGTTATGATGTCCGGTGCGTCGCCCTCCTCTCGACGCCTCGCTGCGTAGACTAATCCAGGATGTCTCGCCTCTGTACCACCTGCACCTCTGCCTGGTGCTGCACGGCCTCTACCAGAGACATTACCTCCTCTCGCTGCACCACGACCCCTTTGTGGCTGCTGACCATCCTTCCTGTTTGGAGTACGATTCTGATCCCTAAATTGCAACCTAGCTGACCTCTGTGGACAATCCCTCACTCAGTGCCCCATCGATCCACACTCAAAGCATCCCTTATTTTCAGTCCAACATTCTCCCTGTGAGACTTTCCACATCGAGCACATCGTGGCGGCCACTGAGTATCAGCAGCAGTGGGCTTAGTAGTTTGATTCGGCCCACTATATCTACCCCATTTCTGCTGATTCTCGGTTGACCCAGATAATCTGAAATTCCTCTTATTCCAACCCTTTTCTTGATTCTGTCTTACCGACTGTTTCATTTCCTCCGCAACTTCGGCCTTTTCCACTAAGACCACAAACTCTCTCTCCTACTGTGGAGCAATCAGTAACCTCAGATCATCCCTTAATCCGTCCTCGAATCTAACACATCGCTCATGCTCCGTAGCTATGATGCCTCGAGCATATCGGCTCAACCTTAAGAATTTCACCTCGTATTCCGATACGGACTTACTCTCCTGAACCACCCTCAGAAATGCCTTCCTCTGCGCATCAATATAACTGGTCCCAACATACTTCTTCTGATAAGCTGCCTTAAAATAATCCCAAGTGAGATCATCTGTTGCAGCACCATCCCGAACCGTGAGCCACCACTGGTATGACTCATCTCGGAGAAGCGACACTACTCCTTTTAGTTTCTCCTCAACCGTCAGATCCAAATCATCCATGATTCATTCTGTCGCTTCCAACCAATACTCAGCCGTATTAGGCGCCACACCAGATACACCTCGGAATACCTCAGCTCCACTGGTTCGGAGTCGCTCAGATACAGATTTTTGAGCTCCCGTACCTCCACCTACTCCAGCCACTCTCTCCAGCTCTCGCAACATCGCCTGCGATACTGTATCTTCTCCCGTTTGATCCTGATACTATACACCAGCAGCTGGTGGTGGTGGTATCTTATTCTCGGACCCTTGACTAGACCTAACGGGTTCCGATACGATCATCCTGCCTCTACCGTGCCCTCACACATTACGACCACGTCCCTTAGTACTCATGTCTATAATCGCGATTTATCTGCTTAAAGAAATTTTGTGAATTAGCTTCTGTTCCACTGATTACCCACAATAAGTTTTATGTAAAGTAGTTTGGTAGTAGTTCTTTCGATCATCCCAAAGCTTTTATTTCCAGTCCTCTACCCTAATTCAGTGAATCACATTCACTCATCAATAACATCCCCCACCCACACTCCTCTTGTAGGGGTATTCTCGTCATTACACTACCCGGGGGTATTTCTGTAATTAACCTATCAGGGTATTTCAGTAATAAATTAGGGTTAATTCGAAAACTTTTACAAATCATAGGTATTTCAGAAATTCCAGAAATTGGGGGTACTTGGTAATTTAAGTAAACTGGGGCTATTTTGGTAATTTTTCCAAAATATGGTTCAGTGATTTCTGAAATAAAGGTATTTAAAATTTTCATTTCGGGGTACTTGACAATTTTCCATCTTGAGGTGCTTTGGTAATTTTACAAGTCGAGGGTAATTTGGTCATTTTTCAAATCGGGGGTATTTTGGTCATTTTTAAATCAAGGATCTTGTGGCAATTTTGAAACCAAGGTTTAATTTTAGGGTTGTACAAAACAAGGTGGTTGGTCCTTTCGGGTTTTAATTATTAAATTTAGCCTGTGATTAAGTCCTCTTTGTTAGGGTGAACCGTCACTACGCACCAGGTAAGATTCAAGTGAAGAGGAGGTGAGTCACTAGGACTACTTAAATGCCAAGCTCCCCCCAAATCCATTCCTAGACATGCGCACAACGGTTGCCACACCCTTAACTTAGCGACGTACTCACAGGTTTGTTTAGTGGATCTTTAAGTCTCAAGTAATTTGTGTTGGAGTAAGCTATTCCTAGGGTTCAATAACTCCTATTCTACTAATCTATGATCCTGAAATACCCATTTTCCCCCACATATAATTCACGCAACAGTTAGGGATACTTACCTGGGCGGATTGGTGCTGGAGACTCGGTGCCATGCTGTTCAAACCATGTACCTTTTCCACAAAACTTTTCAAAACCCTACTTTAAGCATTTTGGGCCTCGGGCCCACAGTCGAGCCTTTGAACTTGGCTCTGATACCAAAATTGTAACACACCAAACCCGGTCAACACACCACGACCGAATCTGGTATGCTACGGAGTGAAAACCTTTTTAAACATGCCAAACAAACACAGCTGACACCAGGAGTAACCCGAGGTCATGCCTAGGCCCCAAAACATGCCAAACAAACACAGCTGACACCACATCACATGCAAACATACGCAAAATACAGAGACCCCACTTTAAGGATGTTACAAAAACACCCACCCAGCCCTACACACCACACTATACCGATACGGCACATATCAGATATAATGCAGCTGTGCTGCCAGATATTAGGCATAATCTGCCTTTCAGAACACTTCCTCCAATATATATTATCCCACCCCAATCACAGAAATAGAACATGCATACAAAATTAACAAATAAATCATGCTTAACATGCTTTCATTACAGATAACAGATATAACATGCATATACTAGTATAGAATATCAGTCAAACAAATTATACAGTTTAGGGTTTTGTTAGCCCTTATAGACCCTATAGTAGGCCCACAGTCATTTGGGACGACCAGTGCAACCCTAGGGAAAATTTTAGAAATTTGGGCCCACATGCCCGTGCGAGCCCACACGCTCAGATTGGCCTAGTGGGACGACGGAAATGTGCAAATGTATACAATTGCAACGAGTAATAAAGTGACAAGTAAACGTCGAGTTATCGTACCCATAGGGACTGTGAAAAGAATTATTTATGAATGCTATTTAAAACACTTTGGTGAAGAAAAATATTTTGTTTGAAGAGGGTGATTAAAAAAATAAGATTTTAAACTAAGTAAACTAAATAAATAAATCTCAAATGCACGATTTCAAAATACGATTTTAATCAAGATGACATAATTATTTTAGATTAATTACATTTCTTAACTTAGAATTATTAAAATCAAGTTTATATTGTTACGAATAAATTCACGGCAACTCGGTAATTTGCTAACTTATGAGCATACTCACCTACCAAAATCCATTCATCTCATGACTATATCCCTATGTTAATTCAACCGATTAAACAAATCTTAATAGGAAAATATGTTATTGCACATACATACTTATTAAATCGAAATAATCTCTTGTACACATCCCTATGTCAATTCAAACAATTAATTAAATCTAATAAGAACATAAAAGACTACGTGAGGTAACAAAGTATCCCTACCTTGAAACAGTTTAATCACAACAATCTTGCAAGTTATGCAAGGCAAATGTATCGTCAGTACACTGATTAAGTATTGTGTCCATTAATTACAATTTCAATCCGTTTAAATAGTTAATTCATTAGCTACCTCACAATTGTAATGCAAGAATAACTTAGTCATGATTTTACTTAATCAAGCATCTTACCGAGGCTTATAACAACATAAACACAATTTTAACAATTTTAGCAAACGAAATGAAATCAACCTAACACAAATTAAATTCAAGCTAAATTGATTAAATTAACCATTCCAGCAACATAAATATTCATAGATATGTTCATCATAACAACAACAAAAATTAAAGAGATAGGGAACAAGAAACAAATCTGGTGTTTTTTCGTGGGTTGACTAGTTTGCTTCGTTCTTCCTTCTCCGTTGTCCTCGTCGACCAAGGCTGCTATGAACACTTAATTGCTGCCCCAAATGGTTGATGAATGCCCCTTTTCCAAGAGGAGAAATCGGAAAGAGAGCAAGGGAATTTGGAATGGAAAAGAAGAGAGAAAGTGGAAAGAAGAGAGAAAGTGGAAAGAAGAGAGAAAATATGTGAATGCTTGAGATGTGTTTCAAATGACTAGCCTAAGGGGTTTTTATAGCTGAAGAGGGCTGCTAAAAATAGCTAAAATTATTAGCCAAAGAGCCCTCCCTTGGCCAACCACACATGTGGCAAGGTTGAAAGTTTCAACTTTGCTAATTTAGGCTTGGGGCAAATCTATAAAGCTGTAACACCCCTAACCCGTATCCGTTGCTAAACTAGGGTTACGGAGCATTACCAGATAAGACACAACTCAGAACAGACATATATATATATTTTAAAAATATAACACATTACATCTAAGCTGAGTATAACAATATTATTAATACATATCACACATGTCATACATTTCTGTAACCACATTTCTACATTTACGATTAAAAGTGATCATTGCATAACATACCAATTCACACACTTAACATTCAAATCAAAGTTGATATTTGTATCCTAAATCATCCAAATGAATAAAGTAGCACATTTTCTATTTCAATCAAATCATACTAATCTTTATAAATTTAACATATACTATTATCTTATACTTACCAAGCAGTAAGACATTCAATATTTCAATTTCATTTACTAAATAATTACCAACTCGCCATATGCTTAATCATTTTAACATATCATTAAGCAAATAAACCACATATCTAGTCATTCATTTAATGTGCTACTCGAAAATCATATAATTCATCTTAGTTAATCTATATAGCATATCAACCATTTAAAAGGAGAATGATGAACCTAATCATGTTACCTTTCAAAACCAATACTCACACATTCTTATATAACATATTAACCACTTTTCTATAATCTCATAACTATTCCATAAAGAACAAATTATTAACAATCACCAAATATTTTAACCAAGTATAGCCGAATATCTATATAAATACATACATAATTTCCTAGTTAAATTCCTATCACATTATATAACCAATTAATCATGAGACATATCCTTTATTTCACAAACCAAAATTACATCTAACATTTACCATTTACCAATACAAATTTCATAACCTAATTACAAAACTAAATTCATTTGCATCCATGAAATCATCCATCGTAATTTCACACCATGGCCGAATACATAAATATTTAACCTTATTAATACAAACTCAATTATCAATGACTTATTGACTAAACATAACCTTATACCTAATTTCCACATTCAAACATATATATAATAAAAACAAAATCACATCGTACTAATATAAATACTCACAAAAATTATCTGTTGTAGGAACCCAATTATGATCGGACCCATTTAACAAACCGAAACAAAAATAAAATAAAATGTCCAAGTTTATTCTTGTACAGTCCATTTTACGAAACCAATCCTCAAAGCCCAAATTTAATTTACCCATAGCCCACTTACATCCAAAACAGACCCAAATACTAACTCACTACCTGAACAAAGCCAAACTAATTACTCCCTCAGACCTAAACGGACTACCCAAACCCGATTAGCCCAAATTGAACCCATTACAACCCAATACTCAGACCCAAACACACATGGCCCAAAAGGCCCCAATGCTTAAACAAAATCAGAAACCTAGGGTTTCTGGAAAACCCTAGGCGCCGCAAGCCTCGACCCCAGAACTTCGGTCACGCCGCAATCCTCACACCCTGGCCACCAGTCGCGCCGCAGTTTGTGCAAACCACCCTCCGTCGCCTGATTCTACCTGCAAAAAAAAAAGAATGAATACGACAATAAAAAGGGAAAGAAAAATGGCAGCGAGATATTTGTATTTATTTTAGATTTGTTTTACGGGGCTATAAAAACCCCAAAATAAACCTGTAAAAGACACTAAGAATACACATGCAAATACACTAAAAAAATACAAAAACTTGGTTGTAGAGGTGATTTTCTCAATATTTCATTTGGTTTTTATTTTTTTATTTTCTATACATTTTTGTATATAAATACTGTTTTAAAAAATAAAAAGGGTGCGAGTTTACCTTTCGATGGCGAGATTTTAACCTCCAGCCACCGTTCGCGGTAGCGCGTGAGGCACGTGGCAGTGACCCAAAGGACCGACGATCGGAACCCAGACGAGAACATTGAGAGGGTTTTCTGAATTTTTTTTAAAACATGGTGAAAATTAAATTTTCGGTATAAAAACTGACTTATATATCAGTTTAAAAATGACACCGTTTTTGCTTAAGCCAATAAGCATTAAAATGACGTCGTTTAGAAGACCAGGATCCGTGCGTTGACCCGACCCGGGGAGGATCCGTGTGTTTTTATTAAAGGGTCTGATTGCCCTATGGGCCCTTCCGCATTTTTGCTAACTTACAATTATGTCCGAATAGTTTTTTTTTAATTTAGCCCTAAAACTTATACTCTGTTGCAATTTAATCCTTCGGGCTACTTAAAGGCCAATATCAGAACGGCGTCGTTTAGGAGACAAGGCATAATTGCCTATTAAGTCCCTAAGATGTGACACGCGTTTTGATTTGATCCTTTTACATTTTATTTTTTTTAGATTTTTAGATTTTTTATTTATTTTTAAAACCTTTTTATTTTATATTATTTTTTTATTATTTTAACATTATATTAAATCATTTTTATTATATTAAAAATTCTATATTAATTTTTATTATTTGTACATTAATCATTAATAGTATAAAATTTTTTGTGTATAGTTTTTCTTAAATACATATTATTTTATAAATATTGAATTATTACTATTTATTATTTTATTTAGTTTAATTATTTATATATTACCTATTATTTTATAATTAAATATTATATTATATATTTTAAAATTTTTATATTATATAGTATTATATTGTATCATTCATATTTTTTGAAATTTTATTATAAAGTTTATTTATATTATATAATATATTTTATTTATATTGTTTATATTATATATGTAATTTTATGATTAGTATATTATATATATGTTTTATATAAAATTATTATATATTGTTTACCAATTGTTTTTATTATATATAATCATTTATATATGTATTAAATTATTAAATTATGTATTTGTTATAAATATTCTTATTTTTAAATGCTTTAAATTTTTATTTCATTTAAAATATTGTATATATATATAAAATCGTTTTATAAATTGTCATATTCCTTTTTGTCATAATATTTATTCAATGTTTAAATATATCATTCCTTTTCATTTGATTTTGTTATTTCGTGAAAATCTTAATTATCGCTACTTATTTTATATTCCATGTTTATTTATTTATGTTCTTTTAATCGTTTATTATTGCTTAACATGTTTATTTATTTATTTATTCATGTTATATTGTTCTTTTATTATTTATTGTTAATATAATTTATAGTGATGTAGAATTGCTATTAAATATGTATGTTGTAATATCTTACTCAAACCATTGTTTTATAAAAAACACATTTTGAATTGATGCATTTTATTCAAATAGTTTAAAAATACGGTGATATCTAATATTTGGAAGTTTCGAAAAAAATTGTGCCCTAACTCACTGGGTCTCGATTTTTATCATTGAACTTAAAATATTAAGTATCCCTCTTCTTTTAAAATCAAAATTTATAAATTTCCAAATCAAAACTTATTCTCGGGAATTCAAAACGTTATATCCTAACTTACTGGATATGATGTTTTGTGTCTCGAGATAAGAATTTTCTAATTGAAGGTGAGCCTAGTTTCGAAGCCATGAGATGTTTTATCCTAACTTACTAGGTATAATATTTTATTTCTTTGAGATGGGTAAGTCTTGGTTTTCTTTCTAATAAAAGGATCATATTTTAAAATTTTTCAAATTTTCAACATTAGGTCATTATTTTATCGATTAGGTACCAATTTTTTGGCGTTATGAGGGTGCTAACCCTTCCTCATACGTAACTAACTCCTGAACCCATTTTCTTGTACTTCGTGGACCAAAATCAATGTTTTGAAATAAAACGTTTTATAAGGTGATCGAATCACACCTAAGGAAAAATGGATTTGTGGCGACTCCATTTCTATTTTTTAAAGTCAATCCCTGTTTTTACCAAAATTTAAAAATGGTTTCGACAGCTTGGCGACTCCAATGGAGACAATAAGAGAGTCAACCCGTAAAATCGATAATTTCATGTCCTTTTGTCTGAATTTAAAATTCTTATTTAAAAAAAAACATGATCCTTTTATTGCATATGGTCCTAATTTTTAATATATATTTCTCCATTGCATTGCATGACCGTTGTGGTCGCACCCTTAAGTGGGAGCGAGAAGCTATGCCTTCGTGAGGTTTTCACCTTCGCATGGGCTAGTGGACTACTTCCGGAATACATCTGTACCTATGTCTTCGTGAAGTTTTCACTTCCGCATGGCCATAGGGAAATGTATTCCCCTGAACTGAACTCGGTCTATATGAGCCTATAATGGGTGAGGATCGAGGAATCTGCTGGTTCGGGTACCTCAACTTTAGAGCTAAACCACACGTAGAAAACATAAGGACTTACCCTAAGTAGAACTATGTCAAACCTTTGTAGTTACCCAAATAGGTGCTTGTTTATTTTACTTGCTTTATATTCTGTGGTACTAACTTGTTGTGCTTTATTTTTTGTGCATGTCATTTCATATTTTAAGAGGTATCGATTCACATTCAGTTTCTAAGTTAGAAAACTGGTTATGGAAAATGAATTCCTTGATAAAGTGGAGGACAATACAGCTGTTCGCATATGGTCAAAGCAAATGCAATTAGAGAAAGGGAATAGCTTAGCTGACGGGTATGTGTCTGAATTATGGGATTTTACTCTTATTAGTATTATGCAGAATGAGTTCCACGAGTTGAAAGAATATGGACCCAGTGGGATGATGAGGCCAAGCAGCTATTTTATTGCAATTATGGAGATCTACCCTATTTACTCGACATTAAGGTAGATAAGCATCCGTTCCGGGCTATGACTCAATTTTAGAAATTTGCTTATAACTGTTTCTCTTTCAGGAAGGTAGATTTAGTGCCCACGGTGGAGGAATATACGACTTTACTTTTCTATTCAAGGATCCAAGTCGACAAAGCTTATTCTAGGGCTACTAATGTCCCAATGTTTGTGAAGAAGTTAATGAATATCACGGGGATAAGTGAACAGTGGGTTACAGCCAGAATTCAAGAGAAAGGTGAGGGTAAATGCATACCTTGAGTGAGTTTGAGGGATCTGATCCTAGCACATCCAGATGTAAAGAAGAAGATTGACTTCTTTGCCTTGTGTATTTACGGTTTGGTAATTTTTCCTAAAGCTCTCAGACATATAGATGAAGTAGTTACTGATTTATTCTATCGACTTGACAAAGGGGTCACGCCTGTACTGTAACACCCCGCACCCAAGACCAATACTGGGTCTGGATACGAGACATTACTATGCTTGAACTCACTGAACTATTAGTTTCGATCTATAAAATTTCGTTCCAACTTAAAAACTTCACTTTCTTAGTCAACACATTTAACAAGGGCCTACGAGGCCTTTAACTCATGACAGAAAACTTTCGGGATTAAAATCAAATAACTCATATTTGAAGCAGGGTTCACACGTCCGCGTGACTTGGAACACGCCCGTGTACCCTTAAGCACGCCCATGCCCTCCAACCGTGTAGGGCTACTGACTATTTCCACACGGCTTAGACACGCCCGTGGGCTTAGACCGTGTGCTAATCCTTGATATACTGACTAAATAGACACGGTCTGGGAACATGCCTATGTCCAAACTGTGTGTTTTACACGGCACACACACATGGCCGTTGGATTTTCCCGTGGCCTATTATGATTAATAATACTAAGGTGCAGGGTTAACACGGTCTTGACACACGCCCGTGTGTCCAACCGTGTGGGTACTTACAGGCTATTTACCAAGCCGTTAACCACCCTGAAATGAAGATCATATCCATACACAATTCAACGATGCAATAACAACCAATTTTATGAATAATACTACATGCTTCATTGATCTCAACAAACATACATGCTTAGTCAAATTTGGCCAATTACTTAGCCATATACAAAAGAATAATAAACTTGATAGCCTTTACAAAGGCCCTTCTTAAAACATGTCCACAAAATGAATGTTTCCTATACATGCCATACTTAGTAAAGTAACTTGGCTATACCAAAATAAGAGTTGATAGTGTGTCGCGAGCTCCGACTTTAATGATCCACGAGTTAGCTTGGCGGGACTGCATAGAAAGAAAGAATCATAACGTAAGCATATAGCTTAGTAAGTTTGTATGTACAACACATATCAATGTCCTTGCTTAACATAAACCATTTAGCTCACAACGGTATCATAATTTCAGCTATAAAGCTTACTTACTCATACTCGATTCTTACATGTCTTATGATACTTAACATTCTCATACTTGTAAGGTAAACATGGTACCTGTATCACTTGATCACATTGTTTAGTATACTTTAATAACAATAATCATGATATCTACTTTCTCATTCACAACATGAATAATATTCAACTTCATCTAACTTCATCTTGATACTAACTTTACTTTCTTAGCTTTCTTGCTATTTTCTTTTAGCTTACTCATTTGCCCGATGAATTTCTGTGAATAACCGAGGATACTAAATCTCTGCCAACATAATATAATGCCAAAGCCATATCCTAGACATGGTCTTACATGGGTTATCTCATCTTGGTTTCAAGTTCATGTCTTGACATGGACTTATATGAAGTCTTGCTCTTGATAACATACTCAATGCCAAGCTTGAGTCCTTGGACTTACATGATAACTTGCTTGCTAACTTGATCAATGCCAAGCTTGCCTTGGACTTACATGATAACTTGCTTGCTAACTTGATCAATGCTAACTTGCCTTGGACTTACATGATTACTTGTTTGCTAACTTGATCAAGGCCAAGCTTGCCTTGGACTTACATGATAACTTGTGTAGCAGATCGAGTATCCTGGGAAATTCAACTTCAATCGGGACTTGCTCGTACTTACCATCATGATTTCTTGCTTGAACATAACATGATCATTTCATAAAATTATTGTACATTATTATAATCAATTTAATGATAATAATCATAAAGCTTAGAAATCATACAAACTTACCTCAATATACAAAATGTATGTAGATGTGCAATTTAGTCCTCGACTTTGTTCTTGCCTCGATTTTGATTCGGGCTTCGTTTTTCTTGATCTATAATAAAAAATAGATCATTTAATAACTATATTGACTAAATTGACTCATAACTCATACTTTGGCAAAATTACTATTTTGCCCCTATGCTTTCTAATATTTGCACTTTTGCCCCAATTCTCGTAAAATGATTTTCATGCAACTTTCTTAAACTTCATGCTCAACGGAATCATTTTCTCTTCTATAACAATCATTAATTTTCACTATTTTTAGTAGGTATGACCAATTTTATAACTGTTACAAAATGGTCCCTACTACCATTTTTCATGAAATTTATTAAGGAAAAGATGTTTATCTAACATCAAACTCTCTTAAACTTCCATAAAAAATCATTTAACAAGCATGTCATTCAAGGGTAGATTTTTGAACATGCATTTTAGCTCATTTTATAGCTAAAATTAGCTAATTCATAATACGGGAACTTCAAAAATACGAAGAACATTAAAAACGGGGCTAAGATGAACTTACTATGAGCTTGAAAAAAATGAAGAATCCCTAGCTATGGTGTCTCCAAATTTTCGGTAGCCCAAGGAAGAAGATGAGTGGATTTTTCTCATCTTTTTCCCACTATAAAACACTAATTAGGCCAAATGACTAAAATGCCATTCCTCTTAAAAATTTCTATTTAACCATCTTAAGGCCAATTTTGTCCAAAATTTATTTTTGGGCAATTTGCTATTTAAGGGCTCATAATCATTATTCTAAAGCTATTTCATGCAAAAAGCTTCTAGAAACTCATATATTGCAACTTTTTCAATTTAGTCCTTTTTGAACCAATTGACCTCAACTTAATAAAATTGCTTTACAAAACTTTTGTACTAGCATGCAAACATGGCATAAACCTGGAAAACTCATAATTTCACCTCGGGTTCGTGGCCTCGTACCATTATCCCGACTAGGCCCTAAATCGGGCTGTTACAATTCTCCCCCTTAGGGATTTTCGTCCTCAAAAATCTTACTAGCAAAAAGGTTTGGATACTGATTTCTCATACTCTCTTCTGATTCCCATGTAGCTTCTTCAATTCCGTGCCTTTGCCACAATACCTTTACTAAGGCAATACTTTTATTTCTTAGTTGCTTAACTTCTCGAGCCAAAATCTTGACTGGTTCTTCACCATAAGTCATGTCGGGACGAATCTCTATTTTCGAAGGGGTAATTATATGCGAATGGTCTGATCTGTAGCGTCGTAACATTGACACGTGAAACGCATCATGTATCTTCTCTAATTCTGATGGCAAAGCCAAACGGTAAGCTACAGGCCCAATTCTCTCCGTAACCTCGTAAGGTCTAATGAAACGTGGACTTAACTTGCCTTTAAAGCCAAATCTGACAATTTTTCTCCATGGTGATACTTTCAAAAAGACTTTATCCCCAACTTGGTACTCGATCTCTTTTCTTTTTAAATCCGAATAGGATTTCTGTCTGTCTGAGGTAGCTTTTAAACATTCTCGAATTACTTTCACTTTCTCTTCAGCTTCTTTAACCAAATCAACCCCGTGAATTTGGTTCTCTTTAAGTTCAGTCCAAAATAAGGGAGTTCTACACTTACGCCCATATAGGGCCTCATAAGGCGCCATCTTTAAGCTCGACTGAAAGCTATTATTATAGGCGAATTATACCAATGGGAGAAACTTTTCCCAACTGCCTTGGAATTCCAAAACACAACATCTGAGCATGTCCTCGAGTACTTGAATTAACCTCTCTGACTGACCGTCAGTCTGAGGGTGAAAAGCGGTACTAAAACTCAATTTTGTACCCAAAGCTTCTTGCAGCTTCTTCTAGAATCTGGATGTAAATCTCGGATCTCTATCTGATATGATCGATAAAGGAACTCCATGAAGTCTTACTATTTCTGAAACATACAAGTTTGCCAACCTGTCTAGGAAGTAATCCACTCGTACAGGTATAAAGTGGGCTGACTTCGTGAGTCTATCAACCACTACCCAAACAACATCTTTCTTGCTCGGAGACAATGGTAAACCTGTTACGAAATCCATGGTGATACTGTCCCATTTCCACTCGGGAATCAAGATAGGTTGAAGTAAACCTGAAGGTACTTGGTGTTCAGCCTTTACTTACTGACAAATCATGCACTTGGTAACAAATTTTGAAATGTCTTTCTTCATTTTCGGCCACCAGTACTGTTGCTTTAGATCATTATACATCTTGGTGTTACTCGGATGTACAGATAAACACCCATGATGTGCTTCATACAAAATTCTTTGTATAAGCTCTTCTTTTCTCGAAACACAAATTCTATCTCTGAACATCAAGTATCCATTAGAATTAATTCAAAAGTCGGATTCAGCATCTGACTCGCATTGAGCTCTTTTAACTTGTAACTCACTATCTTCTTTCTGAGCTTCAAAGATCTCTTGAAGGAACATTGGTCTAGCTCTCAATTTAGCTAAAATAGAACCATCATTGGATAAAGATATTTTTGAATTCAATGCTCTCAAGGAAAATAGGGATTTTCTGCTTAAAGCATCAGCGGCCACATTCGCCTTTCCAGGATGGTAATCAATGACCAACTCATAATCCTTTATCAACTCTAACTATCTTCGTTGTCTTAAGTTCAACTCTTTCTGCGTCATCAAGTATTTCAAACTTTTATGATCAGTAAAAATCTGACATCGTTCACCATATAAATGGTGTCTCCAAATCTTCAAAGCGAAGACTATGGCAGCCAATTCAAGATCATCGTCGGATAATTTTTCTCATGAGGCTTCAAGCTATCGGAGGCATAAGCAATTACCTTGCCTTCTTGCATGAGTACACACCCAATCCATTTAAGGATGCATCACTTGAGACTACAAATTCTTTCCCCGATTCGGGTTGTACTAAGACTAGAGCTTCACAAGATTGCTTTCAACTTCTCAAAACTTTGTTGGCATTTTTTCGACCACTCAAACTTCACATTCTTACAGAACAATCTAGTCATCGGGGTTGCAATCATAGAATACCCCTTGACAAATCGTCATAGTAGCCAGCCATAGGCCGTAAAACTTATAATCTCGTGATGTTCTTGGTGGTTTCAGGTCTATTATAGCTGAGATCTTACTAGGATCTACTCAGACTCCATCTCTCGAGACAATATGTCCTAGGAATCCCACTTCCTTGAGCCAAAATTCACTTTTACTGAATTTGGCATACAACTGATTTTCTTGAAGAGTCTGTAAAACTATCCGTAGATGATCAGCATGTTCATTCTCGTCTCGGGAATAAATTAGTATGTCATTAGTAAAAACGACTACAAACTTGTCAAGGTATGGTCTGAAAATGCGATTCATTAAGTCCATGAATACCGTAGGAGCATTGGTCAGCCCAAAGGGCATGACTAAAAATTCATAATGCCCATATCTTGTTCGAAAGGCAGTCTTGAATACATCTGAATCCTTCACTCTCAACTAGTAGTACCCTGATGTCAAGTCTATTTTGGAAATACAGTCTCTCCTCTCAATTGATCAAACAAATCATCAATCCTATGCAATGAATACTTGTTCTTTACTGTCACTTTATTAAGTTGTCGGTAATCAATGTATAATCTCATGGTGCCATCTTTCTTTTTCACAAACAAAACTGGAGCGCCCCATGGTGAACAACTTGATCTTACAAAGCCTTTGTCTGTCAACTCTTGCAACTGTAACTTGAACTCTTTCAACTCTGTTGGAGCTATTCTATAAGGAGTAATGGATATTGGTACAGTACTTGGAGTTAGCTCAATGACAAACTCAACTTCTCTAACTGGTGGTAATCCTGGTAATTCTTCAGGAAAACATCCACATACTCGCATACTATCGGCACTAATTCAATCTTTAACTTTGTCTCTTTATCATTCAATACAAAGGCCAAAAATGCCTCATACCCTTTTCTTAGATACCTCTGCGCCATCATATGACAAATTATTACCAACGATCTACCTTGCTCATCTGATTCTACATGAAAAGTATCCCCATTCTCACACCTTATCTCAATGTATTTCTTCCCACAATTTACAATTACATTATGAGTAGTCAACCAGTCCATACCAAGAATGAGGTTAAATTCATCAAAAGGTAACAACATAAGATTTTATTTAAAGCAATAGCCTCTAATCATTAATGGACAATCTTTACAAACTTTATCAACTAACATACTCTTGCCTAAAGAATTAGACACCTTAAACACAAATTCTGTGGTATCTATAGGCACACCCAAACCGGGTACTAATTTCATGCAAATGTAAGAGTGTGTGGATCCGGGGTCTATTAAAGCAATAACTTTGGTATTGTAAAGAGAAAAGGTACCTGTAATAACATCAGGGGAAGATGCCTCTTCGCGAGTGTGAATGGCATAAGTCCTTGCAGGCGCTCTGCCCTCGGGTCTCGCGACCTGCTCTCTGGGGTTACCTCTTCCACTTGCCCCACTTCCCAGATTCCTCTGCGGTCTCCCTCTAACCATACTCTCGAATCTCGGGTTCTGAGTTCTTTCTTCTTTAGTCATCTCTGGACAATCCTTTATGAAATGGTCTTGGGAACCACATCTAAAACATGCATTTTCATGTGCTCGGCATTCTCCCAAATGGCGTCTGCCACATTGTGGACATTCTGGTCTGTCAGGTCTAAAATTCCAAACACTTGCAACTGAAGTGGTCTGTGCTTTATTTCCCGAATACTGCTTACTCTTGTCTTTCCTTGAAAACCCAGTGAAAGTAGCTGATCGAGCTGGAAAATCTCTTGACTTTTTGGATGATGATTGGAACGACTTGTTCCACTATCTCTTTCTAGAATCGTGAGACTCCATTTCAAATTTCTTCTTCTGTTTTACTAGTTCTTTGGCTTTGCAAGCCCTTTCCACTAGCACAACGAATTCTTTTAATTCGAGGACAGCAACAACCAAATTTAATGTCCTCATTTAAACCATCTTGAACTGTTACTCTTAATGGCCTTAGTGGACACACATTCATGAGCGTGCTTGCCGAGTCGTACAAACTCTCGCTCATAATCATTCTTGGCATCTTGCCTTGCTTCACTCTAAAATTCTTTCCTCTTACGGTCTACAAACCTCGGTGATATACTTTTTCTTAAACTCTTCTTGGAAGAATTCCCATGAGATCCTTTCCTTGGTACCATCGACACAAGGGTGTTCCACCATTAGTAGCGAGAATCTCTTAAGAGAGAGACTACACACTTCATGCATTCATCGGTATGCAGAGCGGTTAAATCAAATACTCTGATAGTATTTTCTAACCAGAACTCAGCTCTTTTTGGATCATCATCTTTTCTAGCTCGAAATTCTTCTGCCCCATGCTTCCTGATCATATCAATTGGAGGTTTACCACCTCTACTACTTGAGGGGCTACTGGAGTAGGTTATGGAATAGGTGGGGGTGGAGGGGGTTGTGTATTTGGGTTCGCTCGAACGAACTCTGTGTTCCAGGAATCCATCTTATGGAGGAAGGCTTCTCTAGCCTCTTCTCCTCCTCCTTCTTGACTCACCGTAGTGGGTCTATTATCATTCTCATATGGCACCGTCCCTTCTGCAGGAGCTGGTGCGTTACTTTCTACATCATCTGCCTTAGCTCCTTCGGGATCCATTTACTATATGTATAAACATAATTTAAGTCATCAGGAGTCATCACACTATCATTATAAAAACATTATTACGTATGGCATGTATAGCTAGACTCATGCTCGTACTACGTTAGTCCTAGAACCGACTAAACTGTAGCTCTGATACCACTAAATGTAACACCCCGCACCCAAGACCAATATTGCGTCTGGATACGAGACATTACTATGCTTGAACTCACTGAACTATGTACTTTTGGGCTATAAAATTTCGTTCCAACTTAAAAACTTCACTTTCTTAGTCAACACATATAACAAGGGCCTACGAGGCCTTTAACTCATGCCAGAAAACTTTCAAGATTAAAATCAAATAACTCATATTTGAAGTCCGTGTGACTTGGAACACGCCCGTGTACCCTTAAGCACATCCTTGGACTTACATGATATCTTGATCAATGCCAAGCTTACCTTGGACTTACATGATAACTTGTTTGCTAACTTGATCAATGCCAAGCTTGCCTTGGACTTACATGATAACTTGTGTGGTAGATCGAGTATATTAAGAAATTCATCTTCAATTGGGACTTGCTCGTACTTACCATCATGATTTCTTGCTTGAAGATAACATGATCATTTCATAAAATTATTGTACATTATTATAAGCAATTTAATGATAATAATCATAAAGCTTAGAAATCATAAAAACTTACCTCAATATGCAAAATGTATGTAGATGTGCAATTTAGTCCTCGACTTTGTTCTTGCCTCGGTTTTGATTCGGGCTTCATTTTCCTTGATCTATAATAAAAAATAGATCATTTAATAACTATATTGACTAAATTGACTCATAACTCATACTTTGGCAAAATTACTATTTTTCCCCTATACTTTCTAATATTTGCACTTTTGCCCCAATTCTCGTAAAATGATTTTCATGCAACTTTCTTAAACGTCACGCTCAACTGAATTATTTTCTCTTCTATAACAATCATCAATTTTCACTATTTTTAGTAGGTATGACCAATTTTATAACTGTTACAAAATGGTCCCTACTACCATTTTTCATGAAATTTATTAAGGAAAAGATGTTTATCTAACATCAAACTCTCTTAAACTTCCACAAAACATCATTTAACAAGCTTGTCATTCAAGGGTAGATTTTTGAACATGCATCTTAGCTCATTTTATAGCTAAAATTAGCTAATTCATAATACGGGAACTTCAAAAATACAAAGAACATTAAAAACGGGGCTAAGATGAACTTACTATGAGCTTGAAAAAAATGAAGAATCCCTAGCTATGGTGTCTCTAAATTTTTGGCAGCCCAAGGAAGAAGATGAGTGGATTTTTCTCATCTTTTTCCCACAATAAAACACTAATTAGGCCAAATGACTAAAATGCCCTTCATCTTAAAAATTTCTATTTAACCATCTTAAGGCCAATTTTGTCCAAAATTTATTTTTGGCAATTTGCTATTTAAGGGCTCATAATCATTATTCTAAAGCCATTTCATGCAAAAAGCTATTAGAAACTCATATATTGTAACTTTTGCAATTTAGTCCTTTTTGGACCAATTGACCTCAACTTAATAAAATTGCTTTACAAAGCTTGCATATTAGCATGCAAACATGGCATAAACCTGGAAAACTCATAATTTCACCTCGAGTTCGTGGCCTTGTGCCACTATCCCGACTAGGCCCTAAATCGAGCTGTTACATGTACCCTCGATCTTAGACGAGATGTTCAGATCTTTGAATGAATGTCGAAGAACAGGTGAAGGCAGGTTTATTGGATGCGCGCAGTTGTTATTAGCTTGGTTCCATAGTCATTTCTAGAAGGTGGAGAAAGTTTTTTATCGGGTTTTCTCTGAGAATTATTTTCTGTTAAAAGAGATGTGGCTATACCAAGGAAAGAAGATGTGTTCGAAGAAAACTGGATGGCGCTCCTTCAAAACCTTTAAGAGGAAGACATCGAGTGGAGGGCTCCCTGGATGATTCCCGGCAAAATTCTTTATCGGTATGGGAGTTTCGACTGGTTTCTTTACTTGAAATTTGGGGAGCCGTTGGGTATGCCCCTTTGCTCGTTTTGAGGCAATATGGGTCAAGATAGTTTGTACCAATGACATATAGGCTGGCTCAATGTGAGTTCTCATACAGAGGGGAAAACTATAAGAAGAGGGTTAAGGAGATTTTTGGTGCTTGGAATCAAATTCGTAGAATGAAGAGATTATCCGTAGGCCCAATGAAGACCTCAGAATGCAGTGGATGGAGGATTAAAAGGATTAATGATAACATCCCCGAGCTTAATCCAGAAGGCGCCCAATCAAGAGAAGAATGCTTGCAAGTGGTCCCATCAGAGTTAGAGATTGTGGAACAAGATTTCAAAAAGATGAGTTCAGAGCTTCGAAATAGTGTGGAGAAGTTGGAAGAAGAGAAAATGTATCTGAGATTAGACATGGATGCTCAGAAACTGGAGGCTGATTAGTTAATAAAAGGGAAGAAAAGGGTCGAGGAAGACCTAGACAGCCTAAAGACAGATTATAAGAAGCTGCGTCCATCAATGAAACATACCAGATTGGGGAAGACTTTGAAACAGTGGCAACAAGAGGTTCAAGAGGAAAAGGCCAAAGCTGACCATTGGGATAGGAAGTTCCTAGAGATGCAGATGCGAAACGAGGCCCTAGAAAAGAGGTTAGTAGAAAGCCAAAAAAGAAAAGAATGGATTAAAAGCTAGAGTGGCTGAATTGGGACGGTCTCTTCACCACCATCGAAGCCATAATTCTGCAAATGAGCTAAAATCAAGTCTGAACAAGATCGAGGAAATGAAGGGCGAGATCAAAGAGTTAGAATCGGCATTGCACAATTGTGAACTCCAGATCGAGCTACTTGAAGCAAGAGAAGGACATTGGAAGGAAGAGTTCCACCATTCCCAATATCAAGTTAGAAATCGGGACTATCTCATAGGAGAAGCAATAGTTTAGATTCCAGAGGTAGCTAATCACCTACAGACTTTGGCAGCACAGGTTGATACATTGAGCATGAAGTATGAACTACAATCAGATCATGGTCAAGAGCTAGTTTCATTATTTGGAAAAATTAAAACTTTGGGCCTTAAGGCAAAAGCATATTTGTAATCCATTTTATGTAAAGGATTTTGTTTTCTAATAAAGTTTTCTAAAATGAAGTTGAATCTGAATCGATGCCTCCTTGCATTCATGTATTTGCATTACATCATATCATATGTATTTAAGTCCATAGAGAGAGCCTAATTAGTTGAAATTATCAGAGAGAAGAGGGAGAAAGAGAGAAGGAAAATCTGGAAACTGAACGCCGTTATAGTACACGTGCCAAGACAAAGAAAATGGATCAGAGACTTGAACAATTTCAAAGAGACATGCAAGACCAGATGCAAGAACAATTAGCAAAACTCCAATAAGAGATGAGAGACCAAATGTTGGAAGCTCAAAGGAACATGATGGCTCAGATGGCCCAGATGCTGAGTGGGGCAATGGATAAAGGAAAGGGTCCCATAGTCAATGCTGAAGACAATGAAGACTTTCCTCGGGGTTTCACCCTACCGCATGTACAACCTGATGAGTATCCCTAAAGGCCATCTGTCACGATTAGGCCTCAACAAGGGAAAGTTGATACTAGACCGCCCATGAACTTCCAAGTCGGCTCAGGATCTAACCCAGGAGATAACCCTGCTAATCCTGTTATCCCTGATTTGGATATAGCAGATAGGGAAGGGACAAGGACTGAATCCTTGAGGCAGTTAGAGGATCATTGTAAATGGTTGGAAGAAAAGTTCAAGGCTTTAGAAAATACCGATCATCACCATGGTATTGATGCAAAAGACTTGAGTTTGGTTCCAGATTTGGTGCTTCTTTAAGATGCCAAAATTTGAGAAGTACAATAGGACTAGCTACCCTGAAGCCCACATCACTATGTTCTGTAGACGGATGACTGGCTATGTTAACAATGATCAACTCTTGATTCATTGTTTCCAAGATAGTTTAGTGGGGACAACATCTAGGTGGTACAATCAACTTAGCCGTGCTAATATTAGCTCTTAGAGAGACTTAGCCCAAGTCTTCATGAAGCAATACAATCATGTCACAGACATGACGCCTGATAGAATCATGTTGCAAAACATGGAAAAGAAATCAAATGAAAGCTTCAGGTAATACGCGCAAAGATGGAGGGAAGTTGCCATGCAAGTTCAGCCACCGCTCTTAGAAAATGAGACTACAATGCTCTTTATTAACACCTTAAAGGCTCCATTATTCACCCACATGATAGGAAGTACTACCAAGAGCTTCGTGGATATAGTGATGGCAGGAGAAATGATAGAAAATGCCATAAGGGGTGGTAAGATTGAAGTGGGAGAAACCATTAAGAGGTCTGCTCCTAGAAAAAAGGACAATGAGGTGAATAATATGAGTACATACAATAAAGGGTACTCAAAGGTAATCAATGATAGCTAGCCAAAATTAGTTACTATCGAGCAACAAGGGTCAGTAAGATAGGAATCGAGTACAAGGCAAAACGTTGAAAAGCTCTAATTTACGCCAATCCCAATGACGTATAAGGAGCTATATCAAAGTTTATTTGACGCACACGTGGTGTCTCCATTTTATTTGAAGCTGTTACAGCCCCCATATCCCAAATGGTATGATTCAAATGCTTAATGCACTACCATGCGGGAATAATGGGGTATTCAATAGAACACTGCATTGCCCTTTAAAAAGTTAGTTGAGAGATTCATCAAGATGGGGATTGTAAAGTTCGACGATGCACCTAGTGTAGAGAACCCATTACCAAACCATGATGATAAGGGGATAAATGCGATCGGTGAAAAGGTCGTGAGAAGGATCAATAAGGATATCTCAAAAGTGAAAACCCCGCTGAGAAGGGTTTAAAGAGAAATGGTAAGAAGAGGACTGATAGAATCAAGTTCTGTGGAAGGAGGTGAAGGACTAAGGAATTACTATGAGTTGCACAAAGTAGAGGGGCATGGGATCCAGAAATGTGCTGAGTTTAGGGTCTTGGTGCAAAGCCTTATGGATAATAAGAAAGTGGAATTTTATGAAGAAGGCTTAGAGGAAGGAAACGTATGTGTAATAGAAGGAGAGTTGACAAACCAAAAATTCAATTATCTGAAGATCATCATTTCCTGACCGAGAAACACAGAAGGCGGGGCACAAATTACGCCTAAAGTTGTAATCCAGAAACCTGTTTCCTTTCCTTACAAGGGTAACAAAATGGTACCTTGGAATTACGACTGCTATGTGACAATACCAGGAGTGGAAATCTCAGCTAGACTTCCAAAGAGGTCCAAAGTAAAGGGTCCTACACACGAAGTGGAAGGTGTTACGACTCGGTAAACGTCAGAACGATGCCCGTGAAAGCAAAGACTTTGGTAGTTGAGCAGGAGAAAGAGGCTGAGGCACTTATCAATGAACCCGTGAAGGAGGAAGAGGCTAAAGAATTTCTAAAATTCTTGAAGCATAGTGAATATAGCGTGGTAGTGCAGTTGCGCAAACAACCGGCTCACATATCGGTGCTAGCCTTACTCTTAAGTTCAGAAGTGCATCAAGAAGCATTGATGAAAGTCTTGAATGAATCCTATGTTACTAAAGATATATCCGTCAACAAACTTGACCGTTTGGTTAGTAACATAAGTGCCGATAACTTCATCTACTTCAGTGATGATGAAATTCCACCTGAGGGTATAGGATCGACTAAGGCTTTGTACATCACTACTCGTTGTAAGGGATACACTCTGCCAAGTGTGTTAATAGATAATGGACCAGTTTTGAAAGTCTTACCATTGTCTACACTGAAGAGATTGCCTATAGATAGTTCTCACATGAAGACATGCCAGAACATAGTGAGAGCATTTGACGGCACTGAAAGAAGAGTGATGGGAAGAATTGACATACCGTTGTTGATTGGGCCAAACACATATGAGGTGGACTTTCTGGTGATGGATATTAAGCCCTCTTACAATTGCTTGTTGGGGAGGCCCTGGATTCATTCGGCAGGGACAGTGCCCTCATCCCTGCACCAAAAATTGAAACTGGTAATAGAAGGTTGGCTGGTTACTATAAACGTGGAGGAGGACATCATAGCAACTATTACCAATGACGCGCCATATGTAGAGTTAAATGAAGAGGCTATTGAGTGTTCCTTTTGGTCTTTAGAGTTTGTAAATGAAACTTTCATATTGGAAGGGAATGAGGTGCCAGTCCCTAGGATATCCAGGACTACGAGGATGGGTTTACAAATGATAGTGGGGAAAGGAGCCTTACCAGGGAAAGGACTAGGCAGACATCTTCAAGGAGGGATTCAAGTCCCAATGATGAGATCGTTTTGGCTTGGGTTTCAGGCCAGATGCTAGACAGAGGAGAAAGGAAATCGAGAAAAAGCAAGAAAGAAGAAGAGCACGGTTGAATGGGGAAGAAGTCAAGTGGGAATCGATGACATTCCCCCACATATCCCAGACCTTTGTATCCGGAAGGACAATTCACCCTGAGAGAGGGTTATTGGAAAATCCTCACATCAATGCCATACACAATAAAGACACTGAGCAAAGAAACTTATTGGGCATTCTCCCTTATGAACCTGGAAGCATTTTGAACAACTGGATTGTAGAGGAACTTCCTATAGTTTTTAGAGATTACACAGAGTAATATTCAGAACACACTTGTTGTTTTTAAGCCTAGGAATAATAAGATTTATTTTATGAAATATGCTCATTTTCAGACATTGCTATTTTAATAAAATACATCTTTAATAATTAACTCGAGCAAATATTCTTTCATTTTTTTATTTTTTAATCTACTAATTTCATTCCAAATTTTTTATTCTCATTATTACCATATAAATAGTTATTCTCTAATTCATTTGTTCTTTGTACATTCTTTGGTGCCCACCACATGTCCCTAGATATCAATGACATGAGCAACTATACTACAGATTTAGAGGTCCATTTTGAACAAGACATGTGTTTAGAGGAATCTCAGGATCTTGAAGGTGACAAAGATTGTGATTTATCTCTAGATTTGTTAAGAATGGTAAAGCAAGAGGAGAAACAAATTTTACCCCATGAAGAGAAGGTAGAGAACATAGCCTTGGAGGAAGGAAAGGTCATGAAAATAGGAACACGCATAGCCAAAAGGACAAAACAAGATCTCATTGAGTTACTACGGGAATTCAAGGACTTCTTTGCATGGTCATACCAAGATATGCCTGGGCTAAGTACTAATATTGTAGTACATCGCCTTCCCATAAGAGAAGAGTGAAAACCATTTCAGTAAAAGTTACGAAGGATGAGGCCTGATGTGATGTTGAAAATAAAGGAAGAAGTCAAGAAATAGTTTGATGCTGGTTTTCTACAAGTGGTCAAATACACAGAGTGGGTTACCAACATTGTTCCTGTCCCAAAGAAAGATGGAAAGGTCCGGATATGTGTAGACTATAGGGACTTAAATAAAACCAGCCCAAAAGACAATTTCGCTTTGCCGTATATTGACAGGTTGGTGGATAATATGGCGGGGTACTCATTGTTTTCCTTCATGGATGGTTTTTCGGGATACAATCAGATCAAGATGCACCCTGAGGATATGGAGAAAACTACTTTCATAACATTGTGGGGTACCTTTTGTTATAAAGTAATGCCATTCAGGCTAAAGAATGCAAGGGAAACATATCAAAGGGCCATGGTAACTTTATTCCATGACATGATGCATAAAGAGATTGAAGTATATGTTGATAACATGATCGCCAAATCTCAAACAGAAAAGGAACACATTGAGGTTTTGAAGAAATTATTTTTGAGGTTGAGAAAATTTCAATTGAAGCTCAACCCGATAAAGCGTACTTTTGGAGCTCGGTCAGGGAAATTACTAGGTTTTATGGTCAGCGAGAGAGGAATTGAAGTTGACTCAAATAAGGTCAAAGCAATAAAAGAATTGCCTCCAGCATGCACTCAAAAGGAAGTCCGAGGCTTTCTTGGAAGATTAAATTACATTGCTCGGTTTATTTCACAATTAACCAAAAAATGTGATCCCATATTTCATCTTCTTAAGAAACACAACCAAGGTGTATGGAATGAGGAATGCTAGTGAGCTTTTGACAAAGTCAAACAATATCTGTCAAAGGCCCCAGTACTATCTCCACCTAAGCCAGATAGACCATTGATACTGTATTTGTCAGTGTTTAATAACTCCATGGGATGTGTGCTTGGTCAACATGATGAGTCAGGAAGAAAAGAAAAGGTGATATACTATCTCAGTAAAAAGTTCACTGAATGTGAAATGAGATATTCGTCAATTGAAAATTTGTGCTGCGCCTTGATTTGGACAACTTAGAGATTGAGGCAGTACATGCTATATCATACAACCTGGTTAATTTCGAAGCTTGATCTGTTAAAGTACATGATGGAATCAACTGCTTTGAAAGGAAGGATGGCACAGTGGCAGATTTTGTTGTTTGAATTCGATATAGCCTATGTGAACCAAAAGACTATCAAAGGGAGTGCAATAACAGAATTTTTAGCTAGCAGGGCCTTAGAGGATTATGAACCATTGAGCTTTGACTTCCTCAATGAGGAGCTAATGTATGTGGCAACTACTGAAGAATGTCCGTGGAAACTAAATTTTGATTGGGCGTCTAATGCTGTAGGAAATGGAATTGGGACAATCTTGGTATCTCCTAGTGGTGATCATTATCCATTAACATGCAAATTTGATTTTGATTGCACAAATAACATGGTAGAGTATGAAGCATGCATCATGGGAATTTGAGCAGCTGTAGAGCGTAAAATTAGAATGCTAGAAGTATATGGAGATTTTGCCTTAGTAATCTACCAGCTTAAAGGAGAATGGGAGAAAAGAGATCCTAAACTAAGTGAGTACCGAAAAATAGTTCTGGGATTGATTGAGGAGTTCGATGACATTACTTTTATTTATCTCCCACGTGATGAAAACCAGATGGTAGATGCTTTGGCAACCCTAGCTTCTATGATCAAAGTAAATAGACCAGAGGATATGAGACCTATTCAGATGAGTATTTTTGAAGTTCTAGCTCATTGTTATAACATGGAAGATGAGGAAAAAGATGATCACCCTTGGTATCATGATGTATTGCGATACGTAAAAAATCGTGAATACCCGGAATATGCAACTGAGAATGAGAAAAGGACATTAAGAAGATTGGCCTCTGACTATATTTTAGATGGGGATATCTTGTACAAACAGAGAAAAGATAAAGTATTATTGAGATGCATTGATCCTGTTGAAGCTAGGAAAATCCTAAAGGAAGTTCATGAGGGCGTTTGTAGAACACACGCTAATGGATTCACAATGTCCAGACAGATAATGAGATTTGGATATTATAGGTCCACCATGGAAGGAGATTGTATCAACTATGCCAAGAGATGTCATAAATGCCAGATTTATGGAGACAAAATTCATGTGCCTCCGTCACCTTTGCATGTTATGACTTCCCCATGGCCTTTTTCCATGTGGGGCATGGATGTTATTAGACCGATCTCATCGAAAGCTTCGAATGGGCATCGATTCATCTTTGTGGTAATTGACTACTTCATGAAATGGGTAGAGGCTGCTTCATATGCTAGCGTCACTAAGTCAGCAGTTAGTCAATTCTTGAAGAAGGAGATCATTTGTCGACATAGAATGCCTGAGAGGATCATATCAGATGACGCACTGAACTTGAACAACACCACGATAGTCGAAGTTTGTAGTCAATTCAACATCAAACACCACAATTCATCTTCGTATCGTCCAAAAATGAATGGGGCAGTGGAAGCGGCCAATAAAAATATCAAGAAGATAGTACAGAAGATGACTGAGACTTATAGGACTGGCATGAGAAACTACCGTTTGCACTCTATGCTCATCGAACGTCCGTCAGAACCTCTTCTGGGGCAACACCTTTCTCGTTGGTCTATGGGATGGATGCAATTCTACCTATTGAAGTGGAAATACCTTCTCTTCGAGTTTTATCAGAAATAAAGCTGGATGAAGCTGAATGGATCCAAGCTCGGTATGATCAGTTGAACTTAATTGAAGAAAAGAGGCTAAGGGCTATTCGTCACGGTCAGATGTACCAAAATGAATGATGCAAGCTTATGATAAAAAAATTCACCCAAGAGAGTTTTATGAGGGGGACCTTGTACTAAAAAAGATCCTTCCCATACAAAAGGATTTTAGAGGAAAATGGATGTCGAATTGGGAAGGACCATATGTGGTGAAGAAAGATTTTTCTGGAGGTGCACTGATTCTGACTGAAATGGATAGGAAAAGCTTACCCAATCCTGTGAACTCAGATTCAGTCAAAAAGTATTTTGCTTGAAGAGTAAAAGAAGCCAAGGTGAAAACCCGCAAAGGGCACTTTGAGTTTCTAAAAAAAAAAAGAGGAGAGGCCAAGGCGTAAACCCGCAAAGGGCGCCTTGAGACGAAAGGGGTTTTGAGTTGAAAACCCAAAAAGGGCGGCTCAAATTCTGAATAGACATGCAGTCATCTTGCTATACTTGAATCAACAAGAAATGAAGAATGTTACATATCGGGGCATCAACAAAGTACTTTGGGTCTTCTAAATACATGTTAAGCTCAAAGCAGTCTTAATGAAGATTGTACATAGAAGCCCAATCAGAGATATCAAGGGCATCTGATCTTTGTCCTATTCATTTTACTATCTTTGGATTCTTTTTCTTCTCAAAGATATGTTCCCAGTTAATTTTCTTTGTATTTTTGATAATTTATTTAAACTCTAACTATCTTGGAAGTTAATTTATTTGTTACCCATTATTCATAAACATGTTGCATTGAAATAATGACTGACGAACTAATAATTTCACAAAAGAAGTTCTACATATTACTTTGGAAATTTCTAGATAAAACAAGGAACCGAAACAAGACAATTGCTTAGAATTTCCATGTGCATAGATTGGAAATATTTGAGAAAGAAGAGTCTGGATAGAGACTATTTCTCTGAATTCTTTGTCCAAAAGATAATTGGACAAAATAATGAGTTGATGTGATGAAAGTAAGTGATGTCATTAGGTCATAACATTCGAGGAATGGAGTGACCAACTAAGTTGATGAAAAATTCTAAACCCCTGAATTGTGGTGGAATGGGTTGAATTTGAAATAAATCTTATACCCTAAAATTACAGATGGGACAGATTGAAAAAGTTTCAATTCCTATCGTGGTAGGATGGTACAAGCCTTGTGTCCTCAAGTTTCAAGCGGAGTTGACTCTAAAATTACAGAGGGGCAAGCTTGTTGAGCAGAATATGATTGGTGTTTCGAGAGGAACAAGGATGAAGAAAAAATGAGTGATGACACCTAGGGTAGGAATCATACTCATAACGTTTTTTCATATATCATAGCAAATCTTATTAGGAGCATTTGATTCATTCCGATCATTGCATCCTAATCCTTAAACGTTTAAAAAGGAACCATTTTCATGACATGTTGCATTCATGTCACTCATAACATATGTAGCTAGAATCATTTGATTCATTATGATCATAGCATATTGGTCATTTGACATAAATATATGGAACCGAGTCTATAGGACATGTCCCTCAGAGGATGGTGTAGTAATATCGATGAATTTATAGATCTTATCTCCCTAAGCAGTAGTGGAGCAGATCAAACTTGGCGAATCTTATCTTCCCGAGGTAGCAAAGGAGCATATTTTAGCCACCGGCTTTATCTCCCCGAGGTAGCAAGGGGGCAGGCTGAAGTTTGTAATCTTATCTTCCTAAGGTAGCAAGGAAGCATACTAAAGATTGTAGATTTTGTCTCCCTGAAGCTGTAGTAGAGCAAATTGAAGATGGTGGATCTTATCTTCCCGAGGTAGCAGGGAAGCAGATTTTAGCCTCCAGCCTTATTTTCCTAAGGTAGCAAGGGAGCAGGCTAAATATTATAGTCTTATCTCCCTGAAGTTGCAGCGGAGTAGACTGAAGACAGCAGATCTCATATTTTTGAAGTTGCAGGAAGCAGATCGAAGACACTTTCAACCTTGTCTCCCTTAAGTTATAGTAGAG